>CM047815.1:87372545-87780428 GCA_026214975.1 Gentiana macrophylla
CCAAACCCGTAAAGATCATTTTCCCTCTCCTTTTATTGATCAAATGTTGGAAAGATTGAGTGGTCATACTTTTTATTGCTTTCTTGATGGGTTTAGTGGTTATTACCAAATACATGTGGCTTTAGAGGACCAAGAAAAGACTACCTACACTTGTCCCTATGGTACCTTTGCTTTCCGTAGAATGCCTTTTGGGTTGTGTAATGCACCCGCGACATTCCAACGGTGCATGGTCGCCATATTTGCGGATATGGTTGAGAAATTTTTAGAAGTATTTATGGATGATTTTAGTGTATTTGGTGATTCCTTTGAGGATTGTCTAAATAATCTTGAAAAGGTGTTGAGTAGATGTGAGGAGACGAATTTGGTGCTAAATTGGGAAAAGTGTCATTTGATGGTCACGGATGGGATAGTCTTAGGGCATAAGATATCTAGTTAGGGTATAGAAGTCGACAAGGCTAAGGTAGAAGTGATAGCTAAGCTTCCGATGCCCACTAACCTAAAGACTCTTAGGAGTTTTCTGGGCCATGTGGGGTTCTATCGTAGGTTCATTAAGGATTTCTCGAAAATAGCCCGTCCTCTTACCCTTCTTCTTGGAAAAGACGTCCCGTTTGATTTCGACCAAGCTTGCGTTAAGGCATTCTTGTTGCTCAAGCAATTGCTTGTATCCGCTCCTATCTTAGTTGCCCCGAAATGGGATCAAGAATTTGAGCTAATGTGTGATGCGAGTGACACCGCGGTTGGTGCGGTCCTCGGTCAAAAGATCGACAAAATCTTCAAGCCTATTGCCTATGCCAGTCATACTTTGAATCCGGCCCAACAAAACTACACCACCACTGAAAAAGAGCTTCTAGCGGTCGTCTTTGCGTTTGATAAGTTTCGGTCTCATCTCGTAGGTTCTCGTGTAGTTGTGCACACGGATCATGCCGCTTTGCGTTATCTCTTTGCCAAGCAAGATTCCAAGCCCTGCCTCTTGAGGTGGATTTTGCTCTTGCAAGAGTTTGATCTTGAAATCCGTGATAGAAAAGGATGTGAGAACGTCGTAGCAGACCATTTGAGTCGTATGGAGCTTAATGAGGAGTTGATTAAGGCACAGAGTGAGATAAATGACTCTTTTCCTCACGAGCAACTTTATGCACTTGACAACCTTCTTCCGGGTAAGAAAGGTAACTTTCTAAAAGTCGGTAAGGAAGGTAGTCCTTGGTTTGCACCTTTTGTCAACTACCACGAGTGCGGTTTTGTAGATCCCGACCTTGACTCAAATCAAAAGCGTAAATTCCTTAGTGAGTTTGGTAAGTATGTTTGGGAGGATCCTTGCTTATATAGGTTGTGTTTGGATGGCATTTTGAGGAGATGCATCCCGAAGAGTGAGATTTTGAGTGCGCTTTCTTTTTGTCACGATAAAGAGGCCGGGGGCCACTTTCGGGGCAAAGGACCGCTTTGAAAGTGTTGCAAAGTGGGCTATATTGGCCCACTCTATTCCGAGACGCACATGCTTATGTGAAATCTTGTGACGCTTGTCAAAGGTCCGGGCGTATATCTAGGAGGAGTGAGATGCCTCAAAAGCCGATTATTGTTTGTGAGATTTTTGACGCGTGGGGCATTGACTTTATGGGCCCCTATCCTTCTTCGTGTGGTAACAAGTATATCCTAGTCGCTTGTGATTATGTGTCAAAATGGGTTGAAGCCTTAGCTTCACCCACCAATGATAGGAATGTTGTTATCCGTTTTCTCAAGAAGAACATCTTTTGTCGGTTTGGGGTACCTCGTGCTATAATTAGTGATAATGGAAGCCATTTCACCAATATACCGTTTGACAAACTTTTAGAGAAGTATGGGGTGAAATATAAGTTAGGTACTGCTTATCATCCCCAAATGAGTGGTCAAGTTGAGGTCACGAATAGGGGTATTAAGCGTATCTTTAGAGGACGGTAGATACTAATGTCAAGAGTTGGTCTTTAAAGTTAGATGATGCTTTGTGGGCCCATAGGACAGCCTTTAAGACACCCTTAGGCATGTCACCTTACATGATAGTCTATGGTAAATCTTGTCATCTTCCCGTAGAAATCGAACATAAGGCTTATTGGGCTATAAAAATGCTAAACCTTGACGACACCTTAATTTGTGAGAAGCGTATGGCCCAATTGAATGAACTAGATGAGTTCCGCCTTTGTGCTTATGACCTTTCCACGAAGTATAAAGAGAAGACTAAGTTACTCCATGATAAGTTGATTAAACCTCGTGTTTTCAATGAGGGTGACGAAGTCTTGTTCTACGATACTCGTTTGCATCTTTTCCAAGGAAGTTGAAGTCTAGGTGGTCCGGTCCTACGTGGTGTCGAAAGTCTATCCGTCCGGTGCTATTGAAATCACCCATCCTAAGTTTGGCACGTTTACCACCAATGGCTTAGTGTTGAAAAGGTATGAGAGGTTGCCTTACGAAGCATTAGAAATAGTGAACCTTGAAGACCCCATCCCGTGTGATGAATCTTGTAAGTCTTGTCATGGACTTTAAATCTTGACCCGTATAATCTACAATCCATCATTTCTTCTCTCTTTCTACCTCTTCTCGCCTTGTGCCAACAGTATAACTTGAAAAATTTGGCACCGTATAATCCATCTTGTCGAGCCAACGACGTAAAACAAAGGCGCTTGGGGGAGGCAACCCACCATTTCGTAGTTTTGTTGAGAGAATAGTAATTCTAGTGGTCTCGGGGTGGTAAGAATCAAGTGTGGGGTAGAAATCTTGAGTTAGCCTTGTTTCTGGTCCAAACGCACGTTCAGCACATCTAACGTGCGTTTCAGCTTCCATCCTTCCAAACACGCATTTGGACCCATTCCAAACGTGCGTTTGAGACCCCAACTCTCTGTTTTTAATTTCCCATTGTAAACGCACGTTTTAGACTTTAAACGTGCGTTTGGACTTGCGAAACGCACGTTTCACATTTCCAAACGTGCGTTTAAGGTCGTCTTCTTCATATAACCCCTTTGCAAACGCGCGTTTCAGTTGTATTTTCTCCCAAACCCTAAACGCCGGCAGCCACTTTCTCCCACCCTTTTCACTCGTAATTACTCAATTCTGCTCCGTTTTTGGCGATTTAAACTCCAAACAAAACCTCTCAATCACTTCTTTTGATTCCACTACTCCATTCCAACAACAAATCCCGATTCCTCGATTCAATCTTCACTTTTGGCAACTTTTTGCCTAGGTCGAATTTGACCTCCATTGATGTTTCGGGACTTGTTCTTCGCTCCAAATCATTCACCTCATCTCATTTAAGCATAGTATATGTACAATTTGGTTTTACGTCTAAGTTCCGGTTAGGGTTAGTTTTTAGCCTTTTTGGTTTAACGCCCTTATCCCGTTATTTATTGTTATTGATTTTGTATCATGTTTTGTGTTTTGTTTTCTTGTCTTATGGTTGATGGTGAATGGTGTGGCTCTCGTGGGTTGATTGTTGTTTGGGTTGGTTTGTTTTGAAATCCCGGTTGGACGATAACCGGGTTGGTTTTGATTGTTTGAATTGGTTGTTTGGTGATGTTTTGGTGAGTATAGAGGTAATGAGAGAAACCAAAAGGAAAGGAACCGAGGGTAAGGGGAAAGGAAAACAGCCGGTAGCTAAGCATATGCCCAAGAAGCAAAAAACCCTAGTTTATCCTCGGATACCTACGGGTGGTATCCGGATTAGTGATACGGGCCGTGCCGAGAGCAGAAACCCTAGAGCCATTAGGCCCCCTGGACAGTTGAGAGATAAAACCTCGGACGAGGATTTTGAGCCGGACACTGAGGGGAGGAATACTAGTAGTGACAGTGAGGAGGCAACAGAAGTTGAGAGTGATGTGCCCTTGGTACAGATGTGAGCCAAAACCTCAACAATCCCTGTTTCGCTCCCTCCACAAGGCATTCCCGAGCAAGATCCTCCACTAGCTCATCCCCCTCGTGACCCTTTGCCCTTTGACATGCGTTTTAACTCTCCGGTGGCAATGACCAACTACAATGAGTATATCGCCACGAAGAGCATGTGTTACGAGAGAGGGTTAGATCTTAAGGTGGTTCCTCCAACGTTTATCGATAACTTAAGAAAGAGAGGATGGAACAACTTGATTCTTGAGCCAGAAGGGGACCTCAATCTCACACTCGTTCGGGAATGGTACGCGAATTTCAGTGTTGCCAATCTGGAGACGGGGTTCATCAAGGTTAGAGGGGTTAATGTCCCGTGGTCCGTCAAAGCGATAAATGATTACTACCGGTACGGCTTTGAGGACAGGATTATATCAGTTGGTTTGCGGAGAGATTGCATTGGGATAATAATGAGACTGAGGATCCGTTGGAAAAATTGAGGAAGGCTATCAATCCAGAATTACAGTGGGTAGCTAGGGGTAGTAGTGCACGGAATCAGTTAGTGATGACAATTTGGCCGGATGAATGGAAGGTTAAAGCCAAGTTTTCCCAGAACCGTCTACTACCAAAGGACAACATTACGCATTTCCACATTAAGGACTTGCAACTGTTGTATGCCCTTCATTATGATCTCAAGGTAGATGTCGGGAAAACTATTTACGATGAGTTTAGAGAGAATCATAAGGTCAAGCGTCGCATGATCATGTGCCCCTACATCATTTATGGCTTATGCAAAGGAGACCCGGTTGAGGAATACCTTGACGATCAGATTTTGAGAAAGAAGATTCAGCCCGTAGCTCTTAAGCCGTTCAATGCCCGTACCGCTCCAAGACCTCCCAGGCACACCCTACGACCTATTCACACAGTTCCTCGCCCTATCACCACTACTGGACCTTCCACCACACTCCCTATACCTCCACCTATCATCACCACCACTACTACCACCACGATACCTCCACCTCCTCCATTCACTACTGGAACTTCCACTACACCTCCACCCCCTCATCCACCTTTTACACCTATAGCCGGGGGGCCGTGGCTTAGTGAGCGACAAGGGCTACTCATTGCACATAAGCTGCGGGATTGGATGGATAGTGTACGACTGACTCTGAATGGAATAGTAGAGAATCATAGGGTTTTTGCTCAGGCCAGACAGATAGACCTTCCTCAGTTGGACTTTGATGAGGCACCATTCTAGTATACCCCAAAGATCGAGGCGGACTTACAGAGGATTTCAGAGGTGTTGATAGTTGATGAGCCAGAGGAGGGGTTTGATGACATCGCCTTGGATGAGCTGATTGGCACAGTAGGGGCTGAGACAGAGGTAGATAGATAGGGCCAGTCTTTGCGCAGCCCTACCTGATCGAGGCGCAGCTTGTGGTTGCACCATCATCGAGCACACCTGACTCCACAACTGACGTACATGGGAATGGATCAGACTAGCATGTTTTGTCATGCATATTTATATCTTATCTTATTTTTGCTAGTCTGTCTCTTTTATTCTATGATGTTTCAGTTACTTTTGACGTTTTTTCATCATTATTCTTTGGATACACTTCACTCTGCATACACGCGCACTTATTTTTTTGAGCCCCTGAGGCCTGCTTGACCGTGTATGTTTTCCTTTCCTTTGACTTATACTGTGGATGACGTGGATTTTATTATTGGTTTATATCTGATGCATGGATGTTCTGTTTATATTGATTCTATTGTATCCTTCCATTGCATATCCCGTATTCCCCCTCTTGATGCTTTGATCTCGTCACTGTGACATGAACTCGTTATTTTACGCACCCGCTTACCCTATTGCCTGCTTTATGGCACGCATATTCAGTCCCGTGCATGCGCTTTCTTTGTTTATGTTGATCTCGCTTTAGGTTACGGGATGGATTCACACGCGGTTGTCATGAGTTTCGAGTCATGATTGCACCTTTCTGCCGGGTTTTTGGTAAAATAGCTAAGTATTTTACTCCTTTTTATCTCTCACACACTGAGGACAATGTCTCTTTTAAGTGTGGGGTGGGGGACTTAGCCGTTTTCTTGTTTTTATTGTTAAATGTGCTTAATATGTGGTATACTTAGCCTATGACCGAGCTCGAGTCGATTTTTGGGTAATTTTTAAAAAATTTCAAGGGCTTCCAACACCGTGTTGTGTGTGTTATTTCCATATTCGAGTGGTGATCACCTTAGTAGGGCCCCGAACGTGTACGCTTCGGTTTGATATTACCTTGAGAATAGAGTCTATTAATTTCACGTAAGCTACACTTTGTGCACAATTTGATTACTACCACATCTCATACCACTAGTCTCGAGATGAAATAGAGGGTTCACCTAAGTAGGACACATGATGACGGTCATGGCGTCTCTTTGACCCTACCAAAGCCAAATAATCCTTATCCCGAACATTAGATAGAATGGTCTGACCACCATTCGTTTTATAGCCGTTTTGTTACTTAGTCAGAAACCTACCTTGAGCCGTAATTATGGTCACATTTCCTTCATTTATACCCTACGAGTGGACTTAGTCTTTTGTTAGGCCACACTTGCTAAGGCAAGTGTGGGGTGGGGGAAATGATGTCTTGTGATGGGTTGGTGTTTTCTTGGTTTGGAGCTATAAGGAGAAGAGGAGCTCATTTGGGCCTAGTGTTTGGGTTTGGCCCAAAAAGAAAAGAAAATCTGTTTATTTCTTCCGAAAAAAAAGAGAGAAAAAAATCAATCAAAGTTCAAAATAAATTAGCTCTCGTTGAATAAAAGCTTAGAGTCTATTGAAACAAAGGTTTGGAATCAAAGGGATGGGCTCAAAAGTTATACTTATGATGTTGGAGTTGGGATAGTGAGATAGGTGCTAATGTATTCGACCTCGCCTTATGAAACTTGAAACATAGTTGAATTAGGCAATGAGTTCGGGTATGTAAGTATTCTATGGTTCCCAAAGTGTTTAAACTAATCAAAAAGGAGTTTGGGTGGTTTGTATGGTAGAGATAAAGTGGTACACTTGTGGATTAGGTTCACTCGTACGTCTTTTTTCCAGTTCCCAAAATATCCTTTTTGATTAACCGAAATTACCCTGGCCTAACATTATAACCTTTCAAGTCCTACCCGATTGTGTCCAATCTTAGTGACCTTGATTAGTGGAGAGGGTGGTTGGTATGAGACGGTTGGTAGACTTTTGGTCGGGATTCAAGCTCCGACAATCTTTTTGAGAACTTTGTTTTTAGCTTGGCACCACACACACTCTATTTCCTTGATAATGTTATAGCCGGTGTGTATATGTTCGTGTTCCCCACTTTGTAGTTACCTCGAGGGTGTGGATAGTAGCACCTACATCCCAATGTTGAAACCCTTGGGTTGTTTTAAAACGCCTAGTTTACTCGAGGGCGAGCAAAGGCTAAGTGTGGGGTGGTTGATGGGAGTCAACTTTACGTGACTCCGGTGCTATGTTTATCCCCGTTTACCACATTTTCAGCACATCTTTGGGTGATTTAGACCGTTTTCGGGGTGATATCGTGAGCTCATGGCACGGGGAATGAATCCGTTACTTTGTTGGATTGTTACCCTTTTAGTTGATATTGACCCCATTCCCGAGCACTTTTACCCTCCGGAATTGTTTGTATGTTTTTGGTCGTTTTTGATGTTGTAGGGTATTGGTGTCTCGAGGACTCGGAAGGTGGTAATTTGTGATAAAAAGCATAACCGAGGCAAGAGAAGAGTTCAAATGAGGAAAATTTGAAGATTTGGGGCAACAGGGGTTCAAACGCACGTTTGAACCCCCCCCGAACGTGCGTTCAAATGGCCACAAGTGATACAGAGTTCAAGCCTTCCAAACGCACGTCTGAAACCCCCTTAAACGCGCGTTTCATATTCTCCAAACGCGCGTTTGCACATCCTAAACGTGCATTTCAAGTCCACTAAACGCGCGTTTGACCCACCTTAAACGCACATTCAAGATGAAGATAGTCAAGTCCCTGCCCAGAAACGAAGCAAAACGCACGTTTGCACCAATCCAAACGTGCATTTGAAGGAGTCAAACGCCAGTTCCAGCCTTCCAAACATTCGTTTGGACCAATTTTCTGCAGATTTTTCTCCCACCTATAAATACCCCCTCTAGACTATTTCTTGGATATATCTAGTTTCTTAGCAAAAACTCTACCCCTTTCTTAGCTCGATTTTTGTAATAGCTTAGAATACTTTCTCTTAGCTTACATCAACATAATAATAGCTTAATCTTTCCATTTCTTAGCTTAGATTTCCATTCCAAACACTAAGAGACCACCTTTTAATTAGTTCTTCATTTTGGATCTAATCTCGAATTTCTGCAAATTAATGGTAAATTTCTTCTTCCTTTTGCTTGTTATGGCTTTCATTTATTGTTTTGTGTATGTTTTGATTAGCATAATGAGTAGCTAAACACCAACATAGTCGAATCATGTGAAATTTAGTGAAATCATCCATTGGGTGATGAAATTGGGAGTGGGTAGTGCTTTTTATTGTTGTATCTTGCATGTTTCACGTCTTAGAACTTGTTATAACAGATTTGGGTTAGATTGATCACCTAGGTCAAAATCACACACATCACTCTTGAGAGTTTTTCAGATGGAGGGGTGTGGGAAAAGGGTTTTAGGATCACTTCTTAGAGTGAGGCTACTCGTTTTAACATTTAAGCGGCTCTAGTGCGTAACATGCCTTGTGAGTGAATCTTCCTTAGGGAAGGATAGTTTACTTGGCATAAGGTGTTGGGGAAGAGTTGTTCAGACCTTAGCACCGGGTTTAGGAGTACGCACCCGTGAAATTGTATGCGAGAGTTCGTTTGTAATAATGCACACTCTCAGTTTTGTCTATCCTTGGGTTGAAACTAGCTATTTTGATCATGGTTCGGCTATGTCCCTTAATCTATCTTTAGAACCTAGTAGTTTAATCTTCTTTCTCTTTTTATATCTTTAGACTCGTTGGTAAGAATCGCTTTAGTGTTATTGTAGTAAACAAAAACCTTTAAAATCATTGATCATCTAGACTAAGCATTATGTTCACTTTGGTACTTGCAAGCACGATTCCTTTAGGTTCGACCTCGTACTCCTGTAGCTATTCTAGCAATCGACCCGGTACACTACCGGTTAGAGAGTTAGTTTACCCACTGTTTCGAGTCTTTATAAATTGTTTTGGAGGGTGAATTTAAGCTCCGATCATAGAACAAATAAAAAAGAATAACCGTTTTAATATTTAAGTGCACGAGCATTAAGAAATCATCTCAAGTTTTATTTACAAGCACTAGCTTTGGCCGAGCTGATGAGTCAAGTACCGCCCTAACACCGTTTTACCATATGGATTTCAACCGCACTCCACGAGAACTAGCCATGCCTGACAACTCCGGCCGATTGTCTGGGAAAAGAATCAACTTTCGCCGTGCAAACCTCCTACACGGTTCCAGCCAACCCTATCCATGCCCTAGGACCCACGCACCAACCGTCAGCCCTTGCTTTTCCGGCTGTAGCATGATTTTTCGTTGAAAAAGTACCGTCCCCACTCTTATGAGTGAGCACTCTAGCTATTTTGGAAAGATTTCGAGTCAAGAGGCCCCGAGACCGGTGACTAGCCGTTCTCCAAGAGCAGTAACTCTAATCCCCCTAGCCACTAGAGAGCTTTGACACTTTCGTGTCACGAGCGAGTGAGCAAGTATTATCCGTCAATTCCAAGTATCAGTTTTATTTATTTATAAAAATGTGCACTAGCTCAAATCAAGTAGTTTAATTTTAAAGAAATCTTTTGAAAATGACTTCCGAGTTTAAAAGTTCATTCGATATATATACACAAAATATTTGAAAATATTATAAAACACATTTTTGACTTGATATCAAAATAAAAGACTCACATATTGTCCATGTCATGAATACCCTTAGCATCCAATTATCTTGGTCGATTTGTTCTTCATGATCACTTATATTTTTCGCCACTTGAATAATTCATTCACCAAGACTTTCATTTCCTCATTCATCCATTTTCCATTGACTCATAAATTATTTTACAAGATTAGTTAAAATGTTGTACCACTATTTTATCAACTATGATCGTATATATCATCCTGCTATTCTCCTTACTTGAATTTTCTCCACCACCCTTTGATTTAAAGAAATTAAATCATTTCAGCCAAACCACTTCCCAAATGTTTATATACAGTCTTCTGCCGACAAACCACGGCAAAAACTTCAAATCCAATTACCTTTCATAAGTCAACCGATTGTATCAAGTAACTATTGCACTAAAACTTCTCGTCTATATAACACCCGAATTAATAATAGACAAAACCAAATCATGTTTCCCCGTCCACAGCAGCAAACGATTATTATTTTCCTTATCAAAACTTATGCTAATATTGATTGCTAATTAATGACTAGATGGTGACGGTTGACGGGGAGATCTAGAGCATGGTTTATGCTATCAAAGGTGTTCAATGGTTATTTCTTGTAACTAGAACAAAACGACTGGTTTAGGTGCAATACACAGTTTGAAGAGATGATAAAAAAAACAGGTTGTATAAGAGAATGATATAGACACATCCATGCTTTTGGTTGTGCCGTTCGAAAGGGCCGAAGAAAATGACGGTTTTGTTAATGGAGAACACAATGGAAAACGATGTTTCTTTTAGACGGATCATGGTGGACAACTATGGTGGAAACGGCGGTGATCGATGAAGGTCGACATTTCTGTATAAGGCCGTAAATGTGGATCAATGCCCAAAAGAAGTTGATGATGAACAAGGGAGATAGTACTGAATGAGTTAACAACAAACTTTGGCTATATATATATGGATTGAAAGTACGAAGTAACGTATAATCCTTTTATTACTGTGAAACCGTCGACTTGGCTAAAAATTAGGGATTATTTCTGGAATGCCACCATTCTGTGGTGTAAATGTGGAAATACCACTTTAGTGCAATTTTTACGATTTTGGTTCGCGATTTTCTCCCATTTTTTTCACAAATGTGCACGATCTTAAGGTACATAAATCCTCTATTAGGGTTCCCCTTCCCAATTAGTGGTATTTCGACAAAGTTCCCCTAAAATTATTACATGTTGAAAAAAAACGGAAGCTTTATCTAGTGTATATAGTTAAATTGTAAAGTTAATGACTTTAACCAACGTATGTATCTGAATCCTAGTATTAATGATGGAGAGTAATTAGTGTACGGATAAATTAAAAATATGTCTACATGTATTGTTCAATTTGAATTCTTCTACTACTAAATGACTAGCTAAATTATGCAGCTTGAAAAATGTTCAAAAATAAAATATTTTTATATGGCTTCTAAATATAATCGGAGAAAATAATCAAAATTCGGTATCACAATCCAAGTAAAAGTAGAGATGCTAAAAATCCCGCTAAAAATTATGCAGCTTGAAAAATGTTCAAAAATAAAATATTTTTATATGGCTTCTAAATATAATCAAAATAATATTCGAATAGTAAAAGTAGAGATGACAATGGGTACGGGTGGGTACGGGTTTGGCTATATCCATATCCTACCCATCGAAAAATTTCTTTACCCATACCCTACACATTACCCATGCGGGTAGAAAACTTCAAACCCATACCCTCCCCATACGGATATCCACGGGTATGTGGATATCCATGGATATCTAATTTTATTGTCAATTAAGTATCGCAACTCCATATAGTAAAGAAAGCCAACTCGCTAATCGAAACAAGTGACATAGGTCGATCGACAACACGAAGTGATAATTTTTAATGTAAAAATAATTTTCCAACTAAGTTGGTTATCATTGCAATGAATATATGATCAATCACATTAATATTCAAAATTAGTCCAAAAAAAAAAACAGATATTAGATCAATATCAAGGTCAAAACATATTATTTTAAAAACCTACACTAAAGCAAACACACAGATTATTCAATCTAGTATATATCCGTTCTAGCAAGAAACAAAAGAGAGACCATTCCATTTAACCATCAACATCATGTGTATCATTATCTTCATCTTCAAGAATAGTCAGCATACGATATACATCAGGTTGGTGAGAGACGTAGAAGTTGTGACGAATGTAAAAAGGCATAAAGTTTAACAAGAAAAAGTATTAAAAAAACATAGCTATCGAACCGAAAAATGCATTATAGTTGAAGAACTAATTAAAGAAATCATAAAATAGAAAGATGAAAAAAAAAACAACCAAAAAAACAACATATAAGAACAATTCTAAGTTTCTAACATTTTTGTTGCTACGATAGAACACTAAATATGTTGCAATAGGAATTAGCCGATTCGGAAGAGAAGTCACAACAGTAACATCCAATCCTTATAAAATACTAGCAATGATTGAGGCATGAGTATTAATTGAATTAATATTTATTTAGTTTCTTTTTCTTAGTGACAATGTGGCCTTTTTTTCTTTTTAAAAAAATGACGTTTTTATTAATTTTCTTTACAGACTATTGATTTTTATACATAATATATTATAAAAATATAATATGGTGGGTCGGGTGGGTATTATGACGGGTAGAGAATACATATCCATACCCTACCCTACCCTCAACGGGTTTGAAAAGTCTAACCCATACCCTACCGTACCCTTAAAAATACCCTACCCTAACGGGTAAGGTCGGATGGATATCCACCGGATTGGATCGAAATTGCCGTCCCTAAGTAAAAGCCATCCTCATCGATATAACATCTCCTTACATAATAGATAATAATAATATTAATAAAAACCCTATATATTTATTGTGTGATTGGTCACAAATACGATTATGATAGTAATAAATATAATTATTTTTAACAACTATACCCTTCTCATTTTATTCCGTAAAATTTGGGGCATTACAATTATACACTCAGAAAATTTGAAATAATCAAATTTCCTAAGTCTGCTGGACAGACGATCAGAGCTTACGCTAAAGCACATCATTCAAAAAGCAAAGCTTGTAAATGATGTCCTTCAGGGGACGGAGGACCCTAAGTTATGCTTGAATGAAAGCAAAGGCTAATACAAAAGCCAAAAGTAAACAAAGAACAAAGGGCTAAAAGCCGAAAGGAAATAATTGGATAAGTGCCTAAAAGGCATATATTGTCAAGAACAAAAGATAATAAAAAATTTGGAAATTATTACAATTTTTTCAAAAAGAAAAAACAAGTGCCTAAGCCTAATAATCAGCAGAAGGATCTTGTTGAGAAGGCTGATCTAAGGGCGCACCAGAAGGCTGAGTTGAAGAAGCATTGGATTGCTGAGCAGCATGTCTGCGGGAGTACTTAGCCGCCAGATCTTCACTAGCCTGGAACTCTCTAAGTCTAGCTTCATAGACTTTGTTGCCACCAGGTTTGTGAAGTCCCTCGTGGGGGAGAGTCTCAATGACCAGCTCTGGACATTGCGTCTTGGCTTGGTCCACGCCCAGGGTGTACCCATGACCCAAGATTGGGGCAAGTCAAACCTTCAAGGCTCCGGTAAAATGATTGAAGCTCTTATAGTCGTGAATAGCTTATATGAGTTTACAATAGATCTAACGGGTAAACAGTGCCAACCTCAATCCATCTCTTCAACCACAACAACCAATCTATGCATATAAAAAGTTAAAATTTATCTACATGCAATTCCACTCCTTTAAATCGTTTATTTATGAGCATAACTACATAAATCGTGGAACCTGTCTCTGATACCACTTATAGGAAGTAGGAGCTAATATCTAAACAAATTAGATCTATGCGCAGCGGATGGATCACGATTCATATATTATAACACATAAACAAATGATTTAATTACTACAGGGGGGTTATGAAAATCATACCAATAGTAAGGAAGAGAAGCTTTAATCTTAGGATGAGAAACCTTGATCTTCCAATGTGTTCTCCAAACGGTGGTTGGTGGACACCCTCCTTGATATGCAACACCAAGAAAAACTTGTAGTTTTTCTTCTTCTAAAAACCCAAGACAAGAAAACTAATTTTTTCTCTCTTTTCTTTGGTGGTGGCCGAAAATTCTTAAGTGTGTTTTACACTTGGAATAACTCTCTTTTTATGGGAGAGTAAATCCTTGGTCTCCAAGTTTTAATTAATTAAATAAATAATTAAATAAAATA
The DNA here is from genome assembly GCA_026214975.1 of Gentiana macrophylla. NCBI lineage: Eukaryota > Viridiplantae > Streptophyta > Magnoliopsida > Gentianales > Gentianaceae > Gentiana > Gentiana macrophylla. Next base: position 87,386,526 of record CM047815.1, read on the forward strand.
AAAAGATATTTTCCTTAATGAATAATTGTGACATGTCATTGACCAATAGGAAACCAAATAACATGTCATACAACCAATCACATAACAAGAATATCTTTTATTTTCCATAACACAAGAAAATCAATTCTTGTGCTAAAAGAACCAAAATGGCGCCACCCCTAGGGTTTAGAAGCCCACATAAAATTTCTTTTATGTGTATTATATTATTTAGCCCAACTAAATAATATTCATGCATATCAATTTATTGGCCCAACCAATTAATTATTTATGAGGCCCAAACAAACAAGAATATTAGCCCGAATTATGAAAGCGCATTTGGGGACTAATGGACTATAACCAGTAGCTCCAATAATTAAATATAATATTCATCGAACAGAATAAATATATATAATTATTAATTCCAGGATTACGCCACCATAAACCCGAAATTGAACTCTACCAATTATAAATATATACTTACACTCAACCTATAGAGTGAATAAGCGTCCATTGATATAATCACTACATACGGATTAACCCTTCATAGACTGTCCACTCTGTGTGGGATGTCTCCGTAAACCCGACACAGAATATCTTATCCTTATTTACCATTAACCCCCTGATGATCAATTAATGCACATATCTGACTAGTAGCTAATTAGTCAAATGTGAACTCCCGGGATCGATCACTTTCTTAGGGCTAACAAATAAGGGGACTGTCTCTCTACTTCCCGCAGGAAGGAATGGATTCAATGTCTGTGAAAATCAGAACTACTCACTCATCAGGAGATAGTGCCAATGAGAAGTGGCTAGGAACACATATTTAAGTGAACTGTAACTAACACATCAAACACTACCCCGAGACAAGCAGCACCCTGTGATCACCTCAAGATTAAGGTTGATCCATATATGATCATCTAATGATTTAATAAGATTCCTCGATTACGGAATTATATCGAGAAATTCAGATTAAATCGGTCCGATCTATATGAATGCCATCATATATAAATGCCCCACGAAGTACTCTCACCGACAAATCGGATAAGACTATCACACCCTAAGGTGTTCTGGGCGCATTATTTATGTTTTAATCAAGAGAACCTAAACTCTGATTAAGTTCACCACGGACTAATAGTTTAAGTATATCACCACTAACTCAATCCTCATGTGCATGCCATACACTGAGTTAAGCGGTTACATACTGGTATACTTAGGGTTTGCAGCAGTGTATTACTTACAAGCACAAAGCAAGTAATAAGGTGAGATAAATTCTGTTATCAAAAACAATTACACAAATTGTCTTTCGGGCACTACACCTAACAATCTCCCACTTGCACGAAATGACAAGCAACGATTGTTTTTAGAGCACACCATTTCTTATCTTATTCACAACAAAGAGAAGCTATCAAGTCTGTTCAAGACTTCCTTCCCAGCCTTAACGACCTGACAGAAAATAACAGGGTCAGTACAATAAAAGATGGTGACAAAAAGAAGCAACAGGTATAAAGGCAAGAAAATGCATACCATAGTGGTCAGATCCTTGTCTGGCAGTTCTGACAGAAAATCAGCATGGGGAATAGAACCCCCCTCAGAAATATCATGCTCACTCCGACCAGACATGCTCCTCTTCCGCCCAGATCGGGAGCGCACTTGAAGTTGTCTATCAGCCGTAGCAGACTCAGAACCATACATGATGATCAGGCTCTCGTCCTGCTGATCTATACGCTGCGTAGGAGCAGCCATTTCATCATGTTGAAGACCTTCCTCAGTACAAAGATCCTTAGGGTTGGCTTCAGGATTCATCAAAGAAGGCTCCAAATCGCCACCAGTCCCAGGAGCATCTGGGTTTACAACCTGTTCGTTGTGCTCAGGCACAACCTCTTCCTCAAAAGCTTCATAAAAAATAGCTGCAAAGTCGTCCACTGAAAAGAAAAGGACAAACAACATTAGTACGAACAGAAGAAATCATAAAAACAACAAATATAGGCGAGGAAAAGTAAAAAAGAAATAGGGCAAGGGATAAATTCCTACAGTTGATGTACTCCACTTGAGTAAGCCCCATGAAAGGCTCAAGTCCAGAATCGGCCAGACAAGCTGCCTCGATTAGTTCGGGGGGTCACTCTTCATGGTCCTGGGAGATACCCGATCCGGCGATGTCGTCCAACAAACACTCACCAACCCCAGTGGGGTATACGTCAGCTGGAAGGTTATAATAGTTCCAACCGCTCAGCTCAGGGTGTCCGCCATGACGGATAAAAAAGAAATGGGTCTTCCACTCATGAATAGAAGTTTTCCCCTTAGAAAGTATGGGAATACCCCTTCGGTGGTCTGTATGGCGCGGAAAATAATACCACTCGCTGTGGTTCCTAATCTTTTTATGTTGGAAAAAGGTCCTAAACAAGTCTACTGAAAACTCTGTATCCATGCATCTACAGAAGATCATGAAGCCGATGATCGCCCTAACCCCATTAGGGGAGATCTGGGCAGATCCCAGATGGTAGTGCCTCCAAACGGCCAAGAAGGCCGGACAAAACGGGACCCTAAGACCACATGTGAACTGCTCATTGTACACAGTACAATACCCTTCAGGGGGCTGATGAGCATACATGTTTACGCCCCCAGGCAGACGGGGAGAGTATTGGTCCATATCAATATTGTATTGGTTACAGATCTGCATGATATCATCTTGTGTAAGCTTGGATCTAACCCCAAAACAACCTACGGCCGACCTAGCAGTCATATGTGCCCTAATACTCTTATTCAAAGAGGTAAACCCAAAAGAGCAACGGGGCCTAGATGGATTAGCAGGTTGTGGATCTACAGCTAACTGTTCAGATTCACTACGATCAGGAACATGATTGAAAGCAGGGACCTCTATTTGGATCCTAGACTGATGAACTTCTACCTCAGATTCAGATTGGGACTCAAATTACCTTTCGATTGAACTACTTGACGCAGTTCTATCCTTCATTAACTGGGAAGAATAGGAAATGAATAATCAGAGAAGAAGAAGAATAAACTCAGAGAGAAAGAAATCTTGAAGAAATGCCCCAAATCTTCGTTTTAATAGCAGGAATGGAGAAGTGGGAAAGTCTGATGTGAAAAGACAGGGTTATAAACCCCCGAACATGTAAACGACGTCATTTGTGGGAAAGAGGGAAAGACGCTTCGGTTCCCGTAAAAGCAATAATGACCTGCTTAAATAGGCTGCCATCTGGCAGCTAGCAAATTCAAAACGCGAGGTCGGATAAGTCCGGACAAACCGCCAACTAGCACAGATCTGACAAACTAAAAGCAAGATCAGATTGGGGGGCTTATAATGATAGCCGACCCGATCTATGCCACGTGGCATCCTTGTAAGTCGTGTAATAAATGACTAGACCCTAAATGTAGGGCAGTAAAGGCCAGGAGCCCTAGAGACATACGAAAGGGCAGGTCCCTTACCCCAAGTGGGAGATCGACAGAAGCTTCTCATCCAGCCACCGCAGGTCGGCCAAGGCTCGGTGAAGAGGAGCTGCCCAGTTCGACCATAGTGGCCTAAGGGGCTCGGCACAAGTCGCACAGAGCCACCCCGGCTGTTATTCCACGGGTGGGATAGCTAAAGATAAATAAGGAAAGAATCCTAAGTTATAAAGACTGTGATCTTGACATTTAAATTTGTCCATAATTATCCCTAAATCATAGGGTTTTGTGCGTGTATATCCTTAGGCAGTGGCGGATCCAGAAATTATATTCAACAGGGTCTATAAATATTTTACACAAAGAATAATTTTTTTTACGGGATCCGAAATATTTTGTATAAAATGTAGGGTATTATTATTTTTAACGGGGTCCGCGAACCCTATTTACCCCTATGTGCATCCGCCACTGTCCTTAGGGAAATAATATTAATAATAATAACCTAATTCCTTGCAGGATAAGGAATGGGATGAGACATCCTCTATATAAACAACCCTAAGGAACTACGAAATATTTGATTCCAATTAAGCTATTGAATATGTAGGCAACTCGAGAAAAATAACTCACGAACTCAGTCTAAAATACACCAAAAAACACATCCCATTAAAACACGATTTAAGGTTAATAGGGTTTAAGGTCATTGTCACAAAAGTAATTGGTCCGGATTACTTAACAGACGAGATCCAGCATCATCAATTTACATATGCATTTAATCACGAGATCTATATGTGCCGAACGACGTACAATCAATTTTGTCTTATTTATGTTTGGGTTGTTACATAAACAGTGTATTTATTTGAAGGTAGAGTATGAAGAATGAAAAAGATCTGAAAATAAAAAAAAAGAAAAAAAAAAAAAAATAATAGAGAGAAGACACAGCGCGCGTTATTACACATTGTGTTGCACTACATTTGGTCAGAAGAACACGTGGCAAGAACATGTAATGTAGTAACGTACGCGGCGTTTTTTCTTCTCGACCACTATATTTTTTTCTTGTCCTTTTTCCTCATTTTAGATAAAAAACAGTCATTTACGACCTTTAACCTTATTTATTTTCGTTGCCCACTATATCAACTTTTTAATTGTGGAAGCGGCAGCATGAAGTGACCTCTCTGACAATTCATTCTTTCATGTTTTTTTCCCTCAACTTTTACCTTATTTCATTTTCTATATATAATTACATCATTTAATCAACAAATATATATCTTCCCGTAAATTTCTCAGCCTTTTAGCAAATGAGGGTGATAAAATTTCTCAACCACTGTCTGTACTCTTAGCAAAATACTATAAACTGAGAATAATAATACACATACTAAAAAAAAAGAAAATGGGTTTTGCTGATGGAGGAGCCCCGGCTAATCTTGGTAGCTTACCGGCACAAGTCCTCTCCGGCCGGTGGTTCGTGGTGTTCGCCACCATTCTCATCATGTCTGCTGCCGGTGCAACCTACATATTTCTTGGATATCATGTTTATGTTCCGCTCTTTTCAGATCGCATAAAAAGTCAAATCTATTGATTAAAAAACATAAACTGGAAAAGTGGCCTGACATTTAAGAATTGTTGGGCACAAAGCTGCAACAATTACAGTAGCATCTCCGATGGAGATGAGAGAAAATGTTTATAACCTTTTGAAAAGGTTTATAGCCATTGTAGCTATGCTTATTGTATGATGCATGGATACGTGGGTTTTCCGGCGTATCGCGTATCCAATACGTCGTGGATACGGATACGCCGGATACGAGATGGGATACGTATTGGGCTGATTTATAGTTTTGAAAACTTTGGATACGGCATTCCGGATACGCGAATTCTGATAAGATACGCGTATCCGTCTTTGGATACGGCTACAATGAGAAAAGTTGACCTTTTTTTTTCTTCATAATGTCGTGAAGATTAAGTTCTGTGCCTTTTCAAAGTCCCAAAATTCTTCCGTCCCAAGAATTGTAACGTTCATTTTCTCTGTTAATCTCAATATAGACTCTTGGGTATTTATATTTACAATTTTGTTCTCGCATTTTAATTATTTACAGTTTGGTCCTTATATTTTTCATTATTTACAAATACACCCCCGTATCCGTATCCTATATTTTACGAAAATCCCGTAGCTATGTATCCCGTATCCGCGTATCCCGTATCCGCGTATCCCGTATCCGTGTATCCATATCCGTGCATCCTAGGTGAAGACAAACCGGTTCACGGTAAAAAGTAGATGAATGGGTCCGAGTATAAACCTTTTAGAGGTTTACGTGTTGTGTAGAATATCACTACAAGAAAATGGAGTATTTACAACATGGATTTACGGCATACATATATGTACGCCGTAAAATTTGAAAATAATGCCTTTTTGAAGAACTTATTTGAAGAAGTGCATGTTATTGCTGTCACAGGTTCATAAGAATACGTCACAAATAAATCAAAAAAATGAAATGCGAATAGCTAAAAAATCAAAATAACAAAATCCAAACAAAGATTCTTCTCGACAAACAAAAATACACCAAACCTTCTCGACGGACAAAGCCACCGGAAAAGCCATAAAACACTTCGTTTCACTGCGAATTGGGATCAGAAGTTTATCCAACGCCCAGCAGCAGACTCTATTTGATCGGCGGCGGCTCTATTTGATCGGCGGTGGCTCTATTGCAACAGCAGCAACGACGTATTTGAACGAGGCGGCGGCGGATCTGCTCAGTCGCTCTTTCTTTTCAGACTTGGATCTCTATATTCGCTCACAGGTTTTTCTATCTCCGATCTCTATATTTAGTATTTTGTGGCAAATCTCATGGCGATCATGAAAACAATCTATATGATTTGATTTTGAGAAGTACAAATTCATTATTATCGAGATGAATCGTACAAAACGTATTATTTGAATTTGAGATTTACCAAATCATTGTGGGTCCATTTCAAGGAACATGATCTGTGGATTAGTGATGTGTAGATTTCTAGGATCAATAATTGAAAATACATAATATTAATTATATAAGGATCTTAAACATTGCTGATACGTTTTCACATTGCAAAATAGGCTGTCAAAGCCTATTATCCTTACTTCTCTGATAGATTTCAGATTAATTGATAAATGATTCTTGTTTCATGGCTATGTGACTTTCCTGTGTCATTTTGAAATGTTTTTTTTTTGCATTGGAATTGTTTCGTTGGTTGTTCATTTGGATATGAAATGTGCATGCTTCTTGAGCCGTGTAACATTTATTGAATGCTATTATTCTTCATAGCATTGCTATTAGATTTCATAGCATTGCTGATAGGTTTTCACACTGCAAAATAGGTTGTCAAAGCCTATTATCCTTAGTGCATAGTGGCTTTGTAAGACAGTACAGTTCCATTGATTTGTTTAAAGGCGTGTTTTGTAGGATGACCATATAATATGTTGTGCTCCATGGATTTCACTAGAAGTCAATTCATCCTAAGAGACTTGAACTTTCAGGGTCTTTTTATTGTCATGTATTTTGGCATGTTTTATTTCTAAAATAAAAAATAAACTAAAAACAAAATGATTGAAAGAGAGAATGCACCTCTTGAAGTTGTCATTTGTGTCAAAGATTAAAAGATGATTATGTATGTTTTTGCAGTATCGATTCTTTCGTTGATTTGAGCTTTGATCCGCTGTAGTGCGCTTTGTATTGTAATCATTTGTTCCAAGCCCGGTACTCTATAGTGTGCTAATATTCCAGGTTCTGTAATAAAAAAATTTGAGCATTGTTCATAATTGACCCCCTCAAATGGAATTGAAATCCCTTTCTCATTTCCAGTTACTTTATTCTTATTTCAAAAAGCGAGCAGGTGCAAAGTAATGTAATCTCGGGAAGAAAGAGGATGGGTTTGATCTCGACAAATTTATTTATTTATTTATTAGTTTCTCATATAATATGAGGAATTTCTGCTGCCTTGGTTGTGTATAAAGATCAATAACACATTTATGTTCATGCAAAGATAGAAACTATTGACATGGATGGCCGCTCCAGCCTTTCGTTGAGTTCATTTGCGTTGAATAAAATGGGATTAATAAAATTGTTTCGCCACCGAGAGAGTTCACCTACCTATTCGAACCTTGATTTTGGTAGTGTATCAATGAATTTGGCAAAGATCGGCAAGCTCTATAGCATTTTTAATCTCAGAATGAGTAGCATTGGGGTTTCCATATAGTATGTTCTCCTTCATAGTTGTAGCAAATAGAAGTGGATCTTGACTTACAAGCCCAAGTTCCCCTCTTAAGACTGAATATATAAGACTGGATATCCTTTTTATTTATATAAATAAATTACCAATTCATTTTAATAGATTATGGTGTATGCTGTATGGTGTATGTGTTAATGTAAATTTATGGCCTGCATCCAATTGGTCATTACGGCATGCATGTGCATGCCATGGTAGATGTTTATAGTGAATTTATGACATGCTTTGTACGTTGTAATTTGACACAGATAAGCCATTTATGGTGTGTTGTGGTTCAAGTTTTACGGCGTGCTCATGCATGCCATGAACAATTTTTCTTGTTGGTCTCCAACAATATTTACGACATGCATTTCAGATCATTTATGGCTTGCAAAAGCATGTTGTAATTTCAACATGGATTTACGGCGTGTCCGTCAATGGCTTGCATTTGTGTGCCATAATTTACCATCTATGGCGTGCCTTGCACGCCGTAAATTGGCCAATTTCTTGTAGTGTATGTTATAAATAAAAAAATTATAAATTAATGATATGGAATGGTAATAAACATTTTAATGAGTTTATCAGGGGCGCCCATGGGGAAGGGCCAAGGGGCCATGGCCAGAGCCCCCTAAACCTATGAAGTTAAGAGTCCCGTGAAATTTTGATCTCAATACTATATCATTTTCTTTTTAAAGTTAAATTTCATTAAAATTAAACATCTGCAAGGAGTGCAGAGATAATAGAGGGAGGGGGTTGTGTACTCCAATTACAATAACCAGAAAGAAATTTAGGGAGACTAAACCCTAAATTAGCCAAACTATCAGCAACATTATTACAACTTCGCCGCACTAAACAAAAATTACAAGATTGGAATAGTCTTTTCATCTCCTGTATCCTTAACACCATCAAGGCCAATGTCGAGTTATTTTCTTCATTAGAATTTAGCCTGGCCACACAAAGAGATGAATCAGATTCTATAGTGACTTTTCCACTCCAGATTCTTGCTGCCTCTTTCATCCCCACTAGAAGTGCATGCAATTCTGCAAATTCATCAGATGCCACCAAGCCTAGGTCAATCGAGATGGCCGATACGAGTTTGCCATCGTGATTTCTCACTACAACTCCGATTTCACCATGGCCATGCCGAAAACCAGCATCCACATTCACTTTTAGGGTTCCAGCTTTGGGTTTGATCCATTTCGTCGGAGTTGCACCCGGACATTCAGAAAAGGTTTCGGTCGAAGCTGATCTTTTGAATTCATCTAAAAAGGTCTCAACTTGATGGGGGATTCGAATCGGTATCGGAGAAGCTTCTTGAAAAACGACATTGTTCCTACCGAGCCAAACAAACCAGAGCATCATGAATAATAGATCCGCGTTAGGTAGAGAATGGGTCACCAAGTAGTAGCAAAGATCCAGAAAGCTTTCAAACTCCACAGCTGCAATTGTTCGAAAATCAGGGTGTCCATTCCACATATCAGCGACCCAATTATAATTAAAAGGCTGTGTCTTCAAGTCTCCTCCTTCAATTTACAGATTGGACATAGACCATCAGAAATTCACCTTCGTACAAGATTGGAGCCCAGTGGGAGGGAGTCAGTGGAGATCCTCCAATCAAAAGCCATAATTTTTGGTGGAATGTTAAGAGACCACAGGTAACTCCAAGCTCTTGAATTTGCCTTCGAAGTTGTAGCTTCACCATTGTTTATTATATGATCTTGCAACTTCTAGCTCAATCTATAACCGGATTTAACAGTGTAGTATCCTTTTCTTTCATAATGCCATACTAGTCTATCTGTGTTGGATTGTTGGCTGATTGGGATACCCAATATGGCTTCAGTCTCATATGGTAGAAATGTTTGGTCAAGTAGCTGTAGATTCCAGTGTCCATTTTCAATCAATTGGTCTACAGTTTGTAGATGACTATGAGAACCAAAAGTTGTAATTGTGAACTTTGGTTCCACAGGCACCCAAGGTTGAGTCAATATGTTAATAAAGCTATCATCTCCCACTGACCATCTTAAACCTTGAACTAGTAACTCTCTTCCAGCCAGTAAGCTTCTCCACAGATAGGAAGGCCTTGACCCAGGATTGGCCTCTAAGAACTCACATCTCCTATGGTACTTGAACTTTAGAACCTGACTGACTAAAGAATGAGGATTAGACACTATCCTCCAACATTGTTTGGCCAGTAGTGCCTGATTGAATATGCCTAGATCCTTGAAGCCTAGTCCCTTATGGTCTTTGGTTTACAGATCTTGTCCCAAGATATCCAAGCAGTCGGATTACCATCTTGATTAGCCTTCCCCCACCAAAACTTCCTTATCATCCTTAGGATCTCATTCAACAATTTCTTTGGTAGTTGAAAGCATTGCATCACACAAACCGGTATTGCTTGTAGTACAGCCTTTATCAGAACCTCATTGCCAGCATTAGTCAGGTACATAGCTCTCCAACCATTCAGCTTCTTCCAAATCTTATCCTTTAGATACTTGAAGACCTCATACCTAGACCTCTCAATCATGAATGGTAGGCCTATATAAGTATTATTCATTAGCATTTCCAACAGGAATCTCTAATGCCTGAACAATATCATCTCTAATATTAACCTCTAAATCTTTATTGAAGTACACATTGGATTTATATAGATTAACTATCTGCCCAGACATCAGCTCATCGCTCATAAGAATTCCCATAATAGAATCTGCATTGTCCAGGTCAGCCTTTGCAAACAAAATGCTATCATCTGCAAAAAGCAAATGAGATAAGAAAGGGCCTCATCTACCAAAGCTGAAGGGAGTTAGTACTCCAGTAAGAATATAGTGTTTAATAAGAGCCGAGAAGCCATCAGAGCAAATAATGAAAAGGAAGAGGGACAGAGGGTCCCCTTGCCTTATTCCTTTAGTTGGCCAAATTTTTTGTGAGGGTTGCCCATTAATTAGTACTTGGAAAGAAGCAGTAGTGATACATTTCATAATCAACTTGATAAATAGGTAATGGGTAGTTCAATCTCATAAGGATTAGCTCTAAATAATCCCACTCAACCCTGTCAAAAGCTTTCATCATATCCAATTTCAAGGCCATTTGATTCTTGCTATAAGTCCCAGTTCCACTTAAAGTATGAAAAGCTTCAAAGGATACAATTGTATTATCAGTGACTAATCTTCCTTTCTGGAAAGCACTTTGAGAGGGACCAATCACATCATCCAAGGTTTTTTTTAGCCTATTAGCTAGCACTTTAAAAATGATTTTATAGATGGTGTTACTTAAGCTAATAGGTCTAAAATCCTTAAGTTTACTTGCCTGCGGGATCTTAGGAATTAGAGCTATAAAGGTGTCATTGATTTCTGAAAAATCCAAGCCATTATTTAGAACATTTAATATAAAGGGGAGGAGATTAATCTTGTATAGATGCCAATGTAGTTGGAGAAAGATGGCTTGCATACCATCAGGCCCTGGACTTTTCCTGCCAGGTAAGTGTTTTAGGGCCTTAACAATCTCATTCTCAGTGTAAGGCTCTTGCAAAGAAGCAATGTGCCTATCAGCAATCCTGTTGAAAGGAAGGTCATTCAGCATACTAACCAAAAAGCTCCTATCATGACTACCTGCATCTGAGGTGAAAAGTTGTGCATAGTAGTCCCTAGCATAGTGCATCATTGATGCATGGTCATCAATGATAGTTCCAGTATCTGTAACTAAAGCATCAATCCTGTTTTTTGAGTGTTTTCTTAAGGCCTTCGTATGAAAGAAGGAAGTGTTCCTGTCACCTACAGCAAGCCAGTTGCATCTACCCCTTTGTCTCCAGAAATCTTCCTCCATATTGAAGAGAAGATCAGTTTCATTAAAGCCCTTTCCTCAATAACATCAAAGTCATCCTGCAACTGCAAAAGGTGAAGTTTATCCTGTAAATGCTTGATCTTTTTTCCAAGTTGACCATACTTACTTGTACTCCATAGTTTGAGGGAGTCCCTAACTCCCTTAATTCCTTTAGAAACCTCAATAGCCTGGGAATGGGTGAATTGAGTCCAAGCTCTTGTGGATACCTCTAAGCATTCCTTATCCTGTAGCCAGAAAGGATTAAATCTGACTAAAGGTTTCATTGCATATATGTTCTTCCTGATGTAAGGTACATCTGAAATAAGAATAGGCAGGTGATCACTTCTGGCAGAGGAAATATGAGTCACAGAGTGTTTGGTGTGATGCCCGAAAGACAATTTTGTAATTGTTTTATTTAATAAATGAAATGATATTGTTATTCATATTTATTATTCTCATATTCACCGATGTGACAATAGTATTTACACTACAGAAAACCCTAAAGTATATCGTTTATGTAATCACTTAACTCAGTGTATGGGATATACATAGGAGGATTGAGTTAGTGAAGATGTACTTAAAATACAATTAGCCCATAGTGAAGTTAATCGAGAGTATCGGGTCTCTCCTTTAACGTGCTATTAATGCGCCCAGAACACAATAGGTGTGATTGTCTTATCCGGACTTTCGGTTAAGAGAACCTAGTGGGGCATTTATATATGATAGATATATCATATAAATTTGGACCGATTTGATTAGAGTTCACGATATAATTCCGTAATCGAGAAGTCTTATCGAATCAATGGATGATCATATTTATGGATATATCTTAATCCCGAGGTGATCACGATCCAACCGCTTGAATCGTATGAGGTTTGACTTGGCGGTTAAGGATTACACTAAGTCGTGGTCTGAATTACCCCATCTTGGCATTGTACTGGATTGAGTGAGTAGTCTGTGTTATCACATACGGAATCCATTCCTTCCATTTCTGGAAGTAGATAGACAATTCCCTTATTTGTTAATCCTAGAAACTGATCGATCGTACGAGTTCATATTACACTCGATTAGCTACCGGTGAGTTGTATGAATTAATTGATCACTAGGGGTTAATGGTAAATAAGGATAAGAGGTTCTAAAAGGGTTAACGGTAACTTCCCGATTTAGAATGAGCGATCTATGGAGGATTAATCCATATGTAATGATTATATCAATGGACGCTTATTATTATTCTCGTGAGAGATAAATATAATCTCATAATCGGAGGAGTGCGATCATGGGATTATGGTGGCATATTCTCGTGATTGATTTATCGAATATAATTATTCATTCGTAAGATAATTATTTATTTGATTTATCGGAGTCACGATTATTAGTCCATGGTCCCCGTCGACGTGCTCCAAATATAGCATAGCTATTCTCGGACGTCGAATCTCGATAATATTAATTTAGTTCTTGTTGGACTTTATTAAAACGATATGTGAATTAATTGTTTAGTGGATTATTAAATTAGTTGGGCTAAATAATTAAATATGTGGAAAAGACATTTTTCATAATCTTGGCCCAATTATTGTGTAATGGCAAAATTAATATTGACTAGGTCAATATGTGTAAATTCGCCCCCCCGCTTATTATTATGGAACAAGAAATTATTTTCTTGTGTATTAATAAGACATGTGCATAAAATATTTATTGGATAAATATTTATGGTAATAAATAAAGATAAATATTATTCTAGATTTGTTCTAGAATATTATGGAATTATCTTTTATTTATTGGATTTATTTTAATTGCAAAATAAAATCCTTGGAGGCTAAGTTTTACTCTCCTATATAAAGAGAGTTTTCCCAAGCCTTAGACACACATAATTTCGACTATCAACTCTTAGAGAGGAGATAGAATTTTCGGCCAAGAGGGTTGAGGAAAAATCTTGGAAGATAGTATATCGGGTAGCATATCGGAAGGGTTCGAGTTGAGAATTTCCTTCCACCGGGAGTTCCTTGGATCACACGTACGGAAGATCGTGGTGCTCTTCACATCTTCTTGCAATCTTTCTTTTGCGGTTCTTCAACTTGGATTTTGAGATCCAAGAGGTATGATCTACAACCCCCTTGTAGATATAGATCTAGTTATTTTATTACGTGTATTTTATAGATCTAGATCCTAAATCGCTTCCGTTGCGGATGATATTGCTAACAGTGGTATCATTCGTCTGGTGATCTATATTTATACGTATAAAATATTAGATCTAGGAGTGGTAAAACATGTAGATTTTTTGTACTAATTTTTTTTTTTTTTTTAAAAAGGGGCCGACGCATGCATGATTATTTTTTTTATGTTATGAATGTCTTGGTTGAAGAGATGGATTGGGGTTGGTACTGTTTACTCGTTAGATCTATTGTAGCTCCTTTGTTTAGTAACAGTTGAGCATATGAATTGTATTTATTTTATGTCAATTTTCGAAATTTATATGTAAAAATAGCATCTTTTATTGTAATTTTGAATATACGGGCTGGAAAAGATGAAGATCTTGCTGGAAAATTGAAGATCAAGACGAAACCCAAGGTATGAACGAGGAGAAACGGATAAAATTTTATTAAAAAACTGCTTACAGGACTTTCTGCGACGCTGAAAAGCGTCGCTATAAGTCCTGTTTATAAATAAATGCATGCGGCTAGGGTTCAACATGCATGCGGCTGCATGATAATTTTGGTAAACCTAATTTCCATCTCAATTACTGCCGTATGGCAGAGAAAAAGAAAAAAAAAAAAATTTAATTTTGGAAAATATTTTTTTTTGGTAAGTAGCCGCATATAATAAAATATATATATATGATTAATTATAATAAATTGGATTTATTTAATTAAAAAGACATTTTCTCCTCTCGGGTGTTCGTGGTTCGTGATCCGGCGGTTCGAGTTCAAGATTCGAAGATTAAGACTCGAAGACATAGATTATGTAATTTACTGTTTTCCTAGGATAGATTAGATACGGGGTACCAACAATTCATCTCGGTGTTTAAATTTTTCACAATTTATTTTTTATGTGTTTGATCATAAAATAGACATAAAATCGGAATTGCCATGACATGCATCATATCATAAAATCCACTCCTTGCATACATGTAGAATTTTAATTTTGGTAATTAAAATAGGCATGTATACAAACTCGTGTAATTAGTTGAAATTTAATTAATACGTGGTAATTAATAAATTTAGTAACTAATTAAAGATCCGAGGACGGATTATGAAATCGTTAAGCCTTTCGGTGTGTGTTCTCGGTGAATCGCCTTAAAGCCCAAACGAGATCACGCTTTCAATTCGTAGTGTCTACGAGATTGAATGATGGTAAAAGAACAACAAATCTTGGATAAAAACGGTTCGCTTATAAGTTGGGTGGTCAACTGAGCTAGGCTCGACCGACTTAACCCTCCTAGTGTGATGTATGCACGGGGGTCCGGCAAGACTAAGCTACACCGGAGAACGGAGGGGTGATTCCTTTTTATCTCAATGGGGCTGTCTTGACCCGATTTAAATCCGATCATCACATATGTTCCAACGAATAGGACGGGTAGGCTTGCCTACGTTATCGACACCATTCGGAATCCTTGATTCGATGTGCTTTTATGTTAACATCAAAAAGACGTGATTAGTTAACCCACCACCACTTCCAAAATATTGAGTGGGAGCGGGGGAGGTGATAAGCGGATTTTCTAGGTCCGGTCGAACAAGTAAAAACTCGAAACCTTAGCAAAATCTACTTTCTAACCGGCAGTGGACCGGGTCGATTGTAGGATAGTGCTTTAGGAGTCCGAGGTCGAACCCACAGAGATTGGTTTTTGAGTACCACAGTTGACTTAGCACTCAGTTCAGGTCAAACAGATAGATATGAAGTTATACTACTGCATAAAAGAAAGATTACACTACTCGGAATTCTAAACAATTAAAAGAGGTATGGCCGAACTACGTTTCAGCGGATTACTTTACCCTCAGAAAGATTGCCCCGGAAGTGTGCCTTACTCTACCTTGCCATCTAACGATAACTCATAGGACAAACCCCGTATTGGAACTGGACTTGATGACTAGGGCGTCAATCTAGTACACGGGTAGGTGTCAGACTACCTTTCAAGCCCAAAACTTCTACGGTCCCGAAACCCCGTTCCCACACGTCGCCGCAACATACATTTATAAGCTACGTGTGTGCAACAATGAACAAGGTTGTCAATCTCATTCAAAGCTATTAAAACAATCAAAACAAGTTTCGTGATGTGGATTATCGATTAGAACGTTAAATTACACGCTACACTACCTCCCGGTTCATCTCTCTAATGGTGTTTCACCCGCATTCACGTGGTTCGACCATACGACAAATCTAGCTACTCATAATCGAATCTAAACAACAAACAAGGTAGAAAAACATAGCAATAACCATAAAAGAACAAGAGAATAAACTTACTTGATTAAGAAATTAAGAGTACCAAATTCGTGCTCCAAAAGATCGAATTTTGACAATCGAAATGTAACAAATCGAAGTTCTAAGTTAGATAATCAAAGAGAGGATCGAAAGATGATTCTAATGATATATAGCACTAATTCTAACTCCTAAGGATGAAGAAAATCGCCCAAAAGAGGCCCAAAGTCGCCTAAAACCTCCTCCCCCACTACCTGCATTGCTCGAGGCTCTTTTATAACCCGAAAGCCGTCCGTGCACGGATAGGAAGGTTGTCCGTACGGACAGTTCTTCATTTTTGAGTTTTTTTCGCAACCAGAGAGTTGTCCGTGACGGATGAAACTCTTGTCCGTACGGACATATGCTCTGTTTTTCTGGGCTGCAGTAAATCCTTCATAACTTCTTCATCCGAGCTCTGATTGGAGTGATTCAAGATGCGTTGGAAAGCTCTTTGAATTGTCTACAACTTTCATGAAGAAACCATGACCAGAAAAATCCTCCATAATGGGTCAAAATGCTGCTGAACCGAACACACCACAAGGGTACCAACCATTCATCTCCCTTTTCTTCCTCTTTCTCCTTCCTTGGCTCATTGTTGCACCTTGACCATGCTTCTCATCATAAATCTTTGCCTTCCGGGTTCTCGAGACACCAATACCCTACAACCTCATGAACAAACAAGACACACAAACGATTCCGGAGGGTAAAAGTGCTCGGAATGAGGTTAATATCAATAAAAAGAGGTAGTAAACCATCAAAGTGACGGAATTACTCCTCGTGCTATAAAATCAAGATATTACCCCAAAACGGTCTAGAAACAACAAGAAACATGCTAAAAATATGGTAAACGGGGGTAGAAAATGCACCGGAATCACGTAAAGTTGACTCCCATCTGGAGGCGACAGCCAACCCCACGGCCTCTACTATAGATACAAGTAAGTGAGAGAAGGGTGACGCCTCGAGGCGCTTTGATTTCGTCCCCCTAAGGATGGTGTTCACCCCAATCAACATTCATGGCTTGGTCTCCGAAAGGATAGGATTTCTGGGTACTCGTCGGGTCACTGACCTATCCTAAGACGGCACACTCGGGGCGTACCTAAGAGATCCGATATAGTAGGTCACACTCATAAAGGATATTTTTGATAATATCTAGGCTAAAAAAGGAAGGTAGTCAATGAATAAAGGGATGTTCGATTCTCATGGGATGTTTGATTCTCACAAGTTGTTCATTGATGAGATTGTCTCGATTTAATCATCATCTCTTTGACCTACCCTAAGACGGCACTGAGATGCGAGGTTAAAACCTTGGAATGGTAGAGTAGACTTAATTTTAGTTTACAATTCCTAAAATAAACTTATATAGTAGTGTTAAACTTGAATTAATGTATGTCATTTTATTTTCAAAGAAAATGTCTCGCTCAAATTTACCTTTCTTATGCGAAAAATTAACGGAAACAACTTTAAGAAATGGAAGAGTAATTTAAACATGGTACTCACAAATGAGAATGTGCAACATGTACTCACTACGAATGCCCTACGGTGGCGATCCAAAAACACAGTAAAGGCGAGATCGAATAAGCGTAATCATTTGGATCGAAGCAGATAACCGGGCTCATGGGATCATCCTGGCGGCGATGTCGGAGGTTATTAGGACCCATTGAAGAGTTTGAGGACCGCAGGAGAAATCATGCGGAAACTTACTTCGATGTTTGGATCACCTAGCAACCAAGCAAGACACGATGCCATAAGGATGGCTGTTAACACGAAATTGAAGAAAGGTCAAGCAGTGAATGGTCATGTTCTGAATATGATCAGTTACTTCAATGACGCTGGTATTCATGGATCATTGTTCGATGAATCAACTCAAGTCTCAATGATTTTGGAATCGTTGACTCCTAAGTTCATCCCGTTCAAAACTCAGTATCTGGTGGGAAAACATGAGTTGACCATGACACAGATGCTGAATGAACTGACTATCTACGAGGGCCTACTATCGAAAGATAAGGTCCAAGTAGGGGATAAGAAAGCTGAAGCCAATATCGCCGAAGCTAAGTCATCAAACAAGCCTAAGGTCAAACCAAAGAAGAAGGGTAATGTTGCACCTGTGCCCAAGCCAATAAAGAAAAAGAAAGCCAAGAAAGTTGACGAGGCCAAGCCCAAGGGAAAATGCT
The DNA here is from genome assembly GCA_026214975.1 of Gentiana macrophylla. Lineage (NCBI taxonomy): Eukaryota > Viridiplantae > Streptophyta > Magnoliopsida > Gentianales > Gentianaceae > Gentiana > Gentiana macrophylla. Next base: position 87,404,573 of record CM047815.1, read on the forward strand.
TTTACTGTAAGGAGGTAGGACATTGGAAACGCCATTGTCCGGATTATCTTCGAGATGTAAAAGATGGCAAAGCCAAGGCTGTTACTGGAAAAGATAAGAAAGGTAATTTGGAATTACTATTCTTGGAATCTTTTAATGTAGCTAAAGATGTATCCACTTGGATACTTGATACTGGAGCTACTAACCATGTATGTTCTTCATTGCAGATTCTTAGTTCGTATGAGGAGCTGGAAGAGGGTTCTCAAGTGATGCGAGTAGAGCCTTTGGGCGCTCATTTCGGCTAAAGCGATTGGGGATTTGTGGACTTGCATTTTAATAATTGAATTTTACATTTAGAGAATGTTTATTTTATTCCGAATTTCAGGAGAAATTTGATTTCTTATTCTGCCTTAGTTGAACAATCATTTTCTGTTTCAAATTTGAATGGTGAATTTGTTATTTCAAAGAATGGTTTTGAATTGTGTTCAACTATAAATGAAAACGGTTTATATTTTGTAAGACCACATAAAGCTCCCCTACTTAATACTGAAATGTTTAAAACTGCTCATCAAAGATCTGCTAAAAGGCAGAAAGTTTCTCAAGTAAAAGAAGATAAAACATACTTGTGGCATCTGAGGCTTGGCCGTATTTCCTTGGAAAGACTCAAAAGACTTGAAAAGGTTAGTGCCTTAGGTGAGTCATCTGTTGACACACTTTGCTGTCTCTGCGAGTGTTGCCTGGAGGAAAAATGACTAAGCGTCCCTTCTCATCAAAGGGTAATAAAGCCACAGGAACTCTAAACTTAGTGCATTGGACCTTTGTGGTGCGATGAACGTACAAGCTAGGCGGATACGAGTACTTTGTGACTTTCATTGATGACTACTCGAGATTCGGTTATGTTTATCTGCTGCATAGGAAGTCCGAGGCTTTTGGAAAGTTCAAGGAGTTCGAGTGCGAAGCCGAAGGCAACTAGGCAAGTCATTGAAATGCCTTCGCTCGGATCGTGGAGGTGAGTATTTAGACATTGAGTTCATTGACTACTTGGTGAAAGGAATTTGTTTCCAACGTTCGGCGCCTAGGACACCTCAAAGAAAAAATAGAGTTCTTTGAGAGGAGAAAGCAGGACATTGATTAACATGGTTAGATCAATGATGAGCTACGCTCACTACCTATATCCTTTTGGGGTTATGCTTTAGAAGCGGTCTACATTTTGAATGCAGTATCCGTCAAAGTCTGTCGAAAAGACACCCATAGAAATGTGGTCGGACATCGCGAAAGCCTTCGTCACTTCGCAGATATGGGGTTGTCGCACATGTTTGATGGACAAGACTACCAAGCTACAATCGCGTACGAAAGTATGTTTGTTTGTAGGCTATGCAAAAGGTACATGTGGTGGTCTATTTTACGATCCGGAAGATAACAAAGTGCTAGCCTCGACTAACGCTACGTTTTTGGAGGAAAGTTATATGAAAGACCACAGACCTCGAAGTACAATTGTACTAGAAGAATTACTCTCCGATGACGTCAGGCCTATTGTGGCTGCTGATGTTCCTGTAAACAACACTAATAATACAACAGTCACTTCCGACATTCCTGTTCCACCCAGACGTACTGCGAGAGTGGTTCGCCACCGCTCGGCATGCGGCATGGATTTAGAGGCAAAGCGTAGTCGCCTCGATGGGGTGGAAGATGATCCTCCGACCTATAAGAAGGCCTTCTTTGGATCACGATAAAGATAAATGGATTGATGCAATGAATCAAGAGATGGAGTCTATGTACTCTAACTTGGTCTGGAAACTTGTAGAACTTCCTCAGGGTGAAAGGCCCATTGGATGTAAATGGCTCTACAAGCGAAAGAGATGAGTAGATGGGAAGGTCGAAACCTTCAAAGCACGGTGGTAGCCAAAGGTTACACACAATGAGAGGGTATAGACTACGAGGAAACCTTCTCACCTGTGGCCATGATGAAAACCATCCGCATCCTCATTTCGATTGCTGCATGCCTGGATTATGAAATCTGGCAAATGGATGTTAAGACAACATTTTTAAACGGCTTTCTCGATGAGGAAATCTATATGCGACAAATCCGAGAGGATTCATTGAAGAAGGTCGAGAGCACATGGTGTGCAAGTTGCTCGAGATCCATTTATGGGTTGAAGCAAGCATCTCGTTCCTGGTATCATAGATTCGATCACACGATCAAGTCTTATGATTTGAACAACACTTTTGTTGAATCTTGTGTGTACAAGAAGGTTATCAAAGATAGTGTTGTATTTCTAGTGTTGTACGTTGATGACATACTCCTCACTGGCAACAATAAGGAGATGATGTCCGATGTGAAAAGTTGGTTGACCACGCAATTCCGAATGAAAGATTTGGGAGAAGCGAGTTATGTTCTAGGGATCCAAATTATAAGGGATCGTAAGAATAGGATGTTAGCTCTGTCCCAAGCAACTTATATAGATAAGGTGCTGGCACGCTTCAGTATGGAGAACGCAAAGAAGGGTTTTCTACCTACCCGTCACGGCGTTTACCTCTCTAAGACTCAGAGGCCTCAAACCCCTGAAAAGGTTGAAGCTATGGGAAGAGTGTCATATGCCTCGGCTGTTGGTAGTCTTATGTATGCTATGAGGTGTACGAGACCGACATTTGTTACGGCGTTGGATTAGTCACCCTTTCGGTCCAAATCAGGGCAACCGCCTTTGGACGGCGAGAAAGAACCTCATCAAATATTTGAAGAGAACCAGAAATTATATGCTCGTCTATTCAAGTGGGAGTTTGGAGCTAGCGGGGTACACCGATTCTGACTTTCAGTCAGACAGAGATGATTCAAAGTCTACCTCTGGTTCAGTGTTTACGCTTGGTGGCGGTGCAGTAGAATGGAGAAGCCAAAATCAATCCAGCACAGCCGATTCAATAATGGAAGCTGAGTTCATAGCGGCCTCGGAGGCAGCTAAAGAAGCAGTTTGGTTAAGAAAGTTCATCAGCGGATTAGGCGTTGTCACGAATGCTGAAGATCCTATTACTCTCTATTGTGATAACAATGGGGCCATTGCCAACTCTAGGGAACCTCGAAAGCACAGTAAGTCGAAGCATATAGAGAGGAAATCTTTGGGTGATCAACGATTTTGTCGATAGAGGGACATTTCCGTCAAGAAAATCGCCTCCGCCGATAATCCTGTGAGATCCATTCACCAAGACGCGTTGTCGATTGAAGCTTTTAGTCGACACTTGGAGACTATAGGTATTAGAGACATGTCTCATTTGCTTTAGAGCAAGTGGGAGTGATAGTTTCTTTGTATTTTAAATAATAGGGTGTGCTCTAAAACAATTAATCACATGCTTTCGTGCAAGTGGGAGATTGTTAGGTGTGATGCCCGAAAGACAATTTTGTAATTGTTTTATTTAATAAATGAAATGATATTGTTATTCATATTTATTATTCTCATATTCACCGATGTGACAATAGTATTTACACTACGTGAAAACCCTAAAGTATATCGTTTATGTAATCACTTAACTCGGTGTATGGGATATACAGGAGGATTGAGTTAGTGAAGATGTACTTAAAATACAATTAGCCCATAGTGAAGTTAATCGAGAGTATCGGGTCTCTCCTTTAACGTGCTATTAATGCGCCTAGAACACAATAGGTGTGATTGTCTTATCCGGACTTTCGGTTAAGAGAACCTAGTGGAGCATTTATATATGATAGATATATCATATAGAAATTTGGACCGATTTGATTAGAGTTCACGATATAATTCCGTAATCGAGAAGTCTTATCGAATCAATGGATGATCATATTTATGGATATATCTTAATTGCGAGGTGATCACATCCAACCGCTTGAATCGCATATGAGGTTTGACTTGACGGTTAAGGATTACACCGAGTCCGTGGTGCGAATTACCCCATCTTGGCATTGTCTTTGGATTGAGTGAGTAGTACGTGTTATCACAGATACGGAATCCATTCCTTCCATTTCGGAAGTAGATAGACAATTCCCTTATTTGTTAATCCTAGAAAGCGATCGATAAATGCGAGTTCATATTACATCGATTAGCTACCGGTGAGTTGTATGAATTAATTGATCACTAGGGGTTAATGGTAAATAAGGATAAGAGGTTCTAAAAGGGTTAACGGTAACTTCCCGATTTAGAATGAGCGATCTATGGAGTTAATCCATATGTAATGATTATATCAATGGACGCTTATTATTATTCTCGTGAGGAGATAAATATAATCTCATAATCGGAGGAGTGCAGTCACGGGATTATGGTGGCATATTCCTGTGATTGATTTATTGAATATAATTATTTTGTTCATAAGATAATTATTTATTTGATTTATCGGAGTCGATTGATTATTAGTCCATGGTCCCCGACGTGCCTCCAAATATAGCATAGCTATTCTCGGACGTCGAATCTCGATAATATTAATGTAGTTCTTGTTGGACTTTATTAAAACGATATGTGAATTAATTGTTTAGTGGACTATTAAATTAGTTGGGCTAAATAATTAAATATGTGGAAAAGACATTTTCCATAATCTTGCCCAATTATTGTGTAATGGCAAAATTAAAATTGACTAAGTCAATATGTGTAAATTCGCCGCCCCCTTATTATTATGGAACAAGAAATTATTTTCTTGTGTATTAATAAAACGTGTGCATAAAATATTTATTGGATAAATATTTATGGTAATAAATAAAGATAAATATTATTCTAGATTTGTTCTAGAATATTATGGAATTATCTTTTATTTATTGGATTTATTTTAATTGCAAAATAAAATCCTTGGAGGCTAAGTTTTACTCTCCTATATAAAGAGAGTTCTCCCAAGTCTTAGACACACATAATTTCGACTATCAACTCTTAGAGAGGAGATAGAATTTTCGGCCAAGAGGGTTGAGGAAAAATCTTGGAGGTTTTTCCGGGTAGCATATCGGAAGGGTTCGAGTTGAGAATTTCCTTCCACCGGGAGTTGCTTGGATCACACGTACGGAAGATCGTGGTGCTCTTCACATCTTCTTGCAATCGTTCTTTTGCATGTCTTCAACTTGGATTTTGAGATCCAAGAGGTATGATCTACAACCCCCTTTTAGATATAGATCTAGTTATTTTATTACGTGTATTTTATAGATCTAGATCTTAAATCGCTTCCGTTGCAGATGATATTACTAACACAGAGAAATTAGGAAACATTTCTATTCAATTGCTATCAGCCACTGCTCTATCCAACCGGGCTTTGACATTTCCTCTAGGAATCCCATTATTCCATGTGTATCTAGCACCAGAATAACCCAAGTCCTGCAGCTCACAGGCATTCAACACATTCCTGAAGTTTTCAATAAGATATCTGGGCCTGATAACAGCTCTTGTTTTCTCATAGATATGCATCACCTCATTAAAATCACCTGCACAGAGCCAAGGTAGTGTACAAAGAGATGAAGTCTCCTTAAGAGATCCCAATAGTGATGCCTTAAGGTGTGGTCTGGATTCCCATAGAATCCAGTAAATCGAAAGACTTTATTGTTGTAAGTGATAATAGAGTCAATGTGCCCCTTAGAACTGGTTAAGATTTGGACTGAAGCGGAGTCATTCCATAAAAGAGAGAGTCCTCCCCTAGTTCCCAAACTTTTGACATGGAAACCAGAGGCAAACCCGAGTTTTAATCTAACATTATTCATAGCTACATCAGAAATTTTTGTTTCAGAAAGAAAAAGAAGGAAATGAGATGTGCTTTTTATCAGGCATTTGAGATTAAGAACTGCTTTGGGGTTGCCTAGGCCCCTGCAGTTCCAACATAAGATATTCATGGCTCTTGGTGGAGCTGCCTTGCAGCCTCCACCAAGTCAAAAGTGAGATCCATCTTAAGCTTCTTATGTGATTCATCCTCTTCCCCTTCTTGTTTCCTTTTGCCAAGGCAAATCCCCAAGTTAGAAATGTCCCTGAGTGGTCTGGCAGTTTCTTGTTTAATTCTATGGAAGGTCTTCCTGGTGTCAAGTTGTTGTGTATAGTATTCAGGTTAAGGCTAGGGCTTAGGTTTGCGATGTTTAGAGGTGGTTTTAGAGGTACATGGACAGGGTTTGGTGCAAGGTTTTGGTCTTGTTTTGGGATGGTTGTCTGTGTGCTTAAATGAGGGTTTGAGTGTTCTGATATTTTCCCAGTGTTGCATTGAGTTGTGACTTCAGGGTTTGGTGTGTTCAAAATTTTTCTATGTGAAATTGGTTCATGGTTCTTGGTTTCTTGGGCCTGTTTCTGGTTTATTTTTTCTGGTTCAAAGGGTTGGTTGATTGGTTCAAGGCTGGCTTCCTGGGTGACCAGATTCCCCAAGGTAGTTGAGAAAGTGACAAGTGAAGTTGGGATAGGGATAGGATCGGTTGAGAAAGGGACTTGACCTTTTGGTTCAGAAAAGCTATTTTTGGCTTTTGTGGTTTTACCTTGACTTTGGTGAGCATAGGTACTAGGTTTTGGGTTGTGTGAGGAATCTTTTGGTAGGGGATACAGGCTTTTACAGAGTTCTGGGTTTGACAAAGTGGTTGGGGGCACGGGTTTCAAAACTTGACTCGGGTTTTTGTCTTTTTGCACATCTTTCTGGGCAGCATCAACACCAGCAAGGTTGCTAGCCTGCAATTCCATATCCAGCACCCTGATTTCTTGAATCAGTCTTGTTCCTTGCTTAGCAATGAGCCAAGTACCAAAATCAAATTTTTCTTCATCTTCCACGTTGAACTCTTCTGAGACTTTGGGACAAGTTTTTGCCACATGCCCCATAAGACCACAATAGAAGCAGAAGGTGGGGAGTCTCTCGTATTTAAAGATTGCAGGCATGACTCTAAATTCAGTTAGTGGTTTATCAACTTCAATGGATGCTCTGAATCTGAAAAGCAACTTATTTGTTCCAATAGCTTCCCTTATCTGGATGAAGGAGCACTCGTGCAGGTCCTTTGATATCTTTTTGCCTACTTCCTCAGTGTGGACATGTATTGGTAAACCCCAAACCTGTATCCAAAAGGGTGAATCTTTAAAGGCATCCCTATTTTGACACAGATCTGGCTCCCATTGTTTCAAAACCAACAATGTATTCTCAAAGCACCATGGCCCTTCATAGAAAACCCTGTTTAGATCCTCCTTCAAATCAAAGAGGAAATGATAAAGATTTTTTCCTAGCTTGATACACTTGAACTTTTTGGTTAACAAAGACTTCTCCATTGCTACAAACAGATTTCTAGCTTGAATCTCTTTAGTGGAGATGAACTTGCCAACTAAACTGTTTGCATTTTTGTTGACTCCGGCTTGAATGTCTTGCTTTTTGATACTTGTTGTTGCTTTGTTGCCATCTTGCAGAGAGAGCTTATGAATGAGTTTTTGCATATATTCGTCCTCCATAGCCAAAATGGCTAGAAGAAAACTCAAGAGGAGTTGGAGAAAGCTCTAGAGAGAGAAGTGAAAACCAATATATCTCAATACTATATATATATTGTAATTTTAAAACCAAATGAGGTATTGTCATAATGGTGAGCACTATGTTATAATTAACTTACCAAGTGACCATGTTTCAAACCCTTCTTGGGGCGAAAAAAATATTTTTTTTGTTACATTTTTTTTAAAGGGCCTAAACAATATTTGGCCCCGAAACTAAATTTAGACAGGGATGCCTGGAGTTTATGATTGTAGATGCCCGGTGAAGCAAAACATCTTGGGAAAGATTCAGTCATATCTGATGTAATGAAATAATATAAATGTCATATTCTTTACCCACTTGTCTTTCATTTCTATTACCCTGCCTCACATGGCCATAAATAGACCTTTCTTTATATATATTTATTACAACGATATAGATATTTTGCTTCTACTTTATTTTATGATTTTGTATTTTTACTCAATAAAATAATAATTTTTGTATTTATACTTCAACATTTCATCTTGATATACGTTTACCTCACATTCTTTTTTTAATCTTTAAAGTATATTTTTGACATAGGTTTACCTCTCATTCTTGTTTTAATCTTTTAAGTATATTTTTATCATGTGTCGAGTAATATACATGATACGTGATATTTCTGACTGAAAATATCAAGAAAACAAAAGTTTCAAGATTAAACATTTCAAGTAATACCGTGAAACAAAAGAACAAAAAAAAAAAAAATTATCATTTTACAAAAACGAATGTCATAGATTGTTAATTGTGCTATGTTCAATTATTAAGATGAGAACGTTTCTGATAAGAAGAAACATCGTTTATTATACTACTAATAATGTATCTATATGGTTTGCAAAAAAAAAATAATGTATCTATATGCTGTACCACATGGAGAAATTTTTTTTTTATACAATTTTGAAAACACACCCCAACTCCTTTGGCATTATCTAAATTATATTATTATTATTATTATGTTCATAATAATCCTTTATTTATTTATTGCATTTTCCTTATTCAAATTAAGACGACTACACCGGTCAACTCTGAAGACTTAGGTCTTCGTTCGTAGGAGCTTTCGACGTTCCCCGGAAATCAACGGACAATTAATACATACTTTTCTAAAAATAGTAGGCGGGACTTTCCACTATAAGTAACCACTGTCTGTATTCTTAGCAAAATACTAAAAACTGAGTAAATAATACACATACTAAAAAAAAAAAAAAAAAATGGGCTTTGCAGATGGAGGAGCCCCGGCTAATCTTGGTAGCTTCCCGGCACAAGTCCTCTCCGGCCGGTGGTTCGTGGTGTTCGCCACCCTTCTCATTATGTCTGCTGCCGGTGCAACCTACATGTTTGGTCTATATTCCACTGACATAAAAACATCACTTGGCTATGACCAAACAACTGTAAGCTTACTTAGCTTTTTCAAAGACGTCGGAGCAAACGTCGGCATAGTTTCCGGCCTAATCAACGAGGTAACCCCACCTTGGGTTGTTCTATCAATGGGGGCTGGCCTTAATTTCTTTGGTTACTTCATGATATGGCTTGCAGTTACAAATAAGACCTCCACACCTCAAGTTTGGTTAATGTGTCTGTACATTTTCATTGGTGCAAATTCTCAGTCTTTTGCTAATACAGGTGCCCTTATAACTTGTGTCAAGAACTTCCCCGAGAGCCGCGGCGCGGTTCTCGGGCTTCTTAAGGGATTTGTTGGGCTTAGTGGTGCGATTCTTACACAAATGTATCATGCATTCTATGGTAATGATACCAAGTCACTGATTTTGCTCATTGGTTGGCTTCCGGCTGCGATTTCTTTAGCGTTTCTTCGAACAATTAGGATCATGAAGGTTGTAAGAATCCCACATGAGCTCAAGATATTCTATAGATTTCTCTATATGTCACTCGGGCTCGCCGGTTTTCTAATGGTTTTGATTATAGTCCAAAAAAGAGTTCAGTTTACTCAAACTGAATATGGAATCACAGCTGCTGCTACAGTTATCTTGCTGTTCTTACCACTTGTTATTGTTGTCAATGAAGAATTGAATCTCAGAAAGAGCAAGAAACAAGCACTTGAAAATCCTCCCCAAGTGAAAACCATAAACGAAAGTTCCATTCTTGAAGAAGAATCTCAACAATCATCATTAGCTTCTGTTAAAGTGAAAGAAACAGATCAAAACCAAGAAGTAGTATCTTGTTGGAAAACGGCGTTTCGCCCACCGGACAGAGGCGAAGATTACACGATTCTTCAAGCCCTATTCAGTATAGACATGTTGATTCTGTTTTTCGCTACAAGTTGCGGTGTTGGAGGAACATTGACAGCAATTGATAACATGGGACAGATTGGTACATCACTTGGCTACCCAAAAAGAAGCATTAGTACATTTATTTCACTGATTAGCATATGGAATTACCTCGGAAGAGTCGTCGCGGGTTTCCTCTCGGATTATTTATTGAAGAAATACAAGTTCTCTCGTCCCTTAATGCTCACAATCACACTCTTTATATCATGCATTGGTCATCTTCTCATAGCATTCAATGTCCCAAATGGCCTATATGTTGCATCAATTATCATAGGCTTTTGCTTTGGTGCACAATTGCCATTGCTTTTCGCCATAATTTCGGAGCTATTCGGGCTCAAATACTATTCCACTCTGTTTAACGTTGGTGGATTGTCTAGCCCAATTGGATCATACATTTTAAATGTTCGAATCGCGGGGCATTTGTATGATAAGGAAGCTAATAAACAACTGAATGCCTTGAAGACAATAAGGAAACAAGGAGAGGAGTTGAATTGCATTGGTGGGGAATGCTTTAAGATGTCTTTCATTATAATTACTGCTGCAACATTTTTGGGAGCCATTGTTTCGATAGCATTGGTGTTGAGGACTTCAAAGTTTTACAAGAGTGATATTTACAAGAGGTTCCGACAAGAAGCCGAGGCCGCCGAGACGGAGATGGCAAAGGATTCGGCCGCCGGTGGTGGCGATGTGAAGACTGTCGTTAAGGCTTAGAAACACACGATTGCAACAAAATTCACACAACCTAGTTTTACATCATCAAGGCGAGGCTTAAATCGATCTATATATATCATACACCACAATCAATGGTGTAAAAGTAAGTTGTGTTATTGGTATTGTCAATTTTGTTTGTGGTTGTAACATTTCTTTTAAATTTTATGTTACGGATGTTTAAGATTATACAACAAGTCGATTATGGAACATGACTCGTAAAAGTTTACATGAAGTCTATCCACAACATTATCTTGTGGTCGTGACGTGTGAGTGTGTTCATTTGTTTCAAAACACATGAAAATTGTGAGATTAAATAATGTTGTGTGTAGAGTTTATATAGACTTTTTAAGAGTAATCTATCATTTTATATTAATAATGTATGTGACTTTACTGGTATGGTATGGTAAGGTAAGGTAATGGTATCGTAGCTGCTGAGGTAAGTGTCAATAGGGTATGATGGGTGGGGTTAAGAAGGATACCTTACCTACCACCCATCTTACCTCGCCACCATACACCCAAGGACGTAGCTGTGTATTAAATGGGTAGGGGCTAAGCCCACCCGAACAAAAAAAATTACACTAAAAAATTTACATAGTCCGGTTTAATCCACCAAATTATCTTACTACAGCCCACCCAATAATTTAACATTTATCCATTAGCCCATCCGAAATCGAAATCCTGGCTCCGTCCTTGATACACCACCACACCCTCATCCCACTCTACTCCGCCACACCCCACCGCGTAATCATTTATGCTCACCGAGTTGTGGTGACTCGGCGTAAGAACATTACTTAAACATGCCCTAGTCTGACCCTCATAAGTCCGCCCTCGCGTAATCAGCCTCAACATCGGCAACGTCCATGGCTAGGTTTGGGCATTGTGTGGCTCCAACTACTCCTACCAGGAACACCCTAGTAGGAGCCCTCCGAGAATGAAAGGTGAATCAATGAACCATTTGCCACCATCGTGGGGGGATGTGCGGAACATCTTAACGTTGGGGGCAATGAAGGGTTGAGGTGTGTGCCTTAGGGTATGTCGGTCCCTCATCACGCAATAGTTTGGGAGTTATACCTAAGAGCATAAATGTTTCCTCAAACCCCGTGCAAACACAAAGAGAGGGTTGTAGTGCGCATTCGGGTACATCGGTCTCCCGTCACCGAGCATGTCGAGAGCTATACCTAGGAGCATATATATCTATCCGGTCATTAGAGAATACCAAGTTAATTGATGTAACAAAGATCATAAGAGGAGAGGGCCCTAGCTAGTGGACCGTTCGGACACCAAGGACCGATGAACCAGGCCCTCGATCAAAGACATCTAGCGTTGCTCTGTCTTGACCTCCTCGAAGTGAGAGCGCTAAGGCTCTGGGCTTAAGCACTGGACAACCCAGTTTTCAGTAATCCGATAGACATACTAACTTACTACTTCTTGACAAAACCATTTATTCCATCAATTGCATTATAATATAAGAAAGGCTGTTCTGGAGACATTTCCCTCTTTTGGTGACATGATTATATATATGAATATCTTATTAAATTTCCTGGCCAATCATATCGCGGGATGAGGTACTTTTCTATACCCTGAGTGTAAATAAATCAAACCATTAAGGCAGAGGAATCAAAAACTTTGATTTCATTTTTTTGACCTAGATCGTCTCCGATGAATACAAAAGAATACGTATCAAAAAAGAAGAAAGAACGGTTACCCAATTAAGATCTCGATCAATCAAGTTTATTGTCTTTAGCAATAGTTTTCTAATAGTCTAGTCTCTAACGTTTATCCACACAAACAACTCAACATAAATCATTCAAAACGATCACCGTATGAATATATCATTTCACAATCAATATCCACATAGTCGTTATTCGAGCGTCAAACAATAACAACTATTTCTTATATCCTAAATGTAACATTATCTCGAATTGAACACTTCACTTCCACTTTTCAAAAATCCCAAGAATAAAAACTTTCCTTCATAAGATGGTCATATCTGGATATTCATTCCTACCATTAGGAAGCGTGAATCCCAGAATCTCAAAATAAATCATATGCATGCATCAATATCATATCCAATAACTACAACATTATTGCCCTTTCCTTCGGAAAATCATCAATATTGTCAAACAATGACAATCCACACCGTGATGTTATGACGATATTTGATCTAAGAAAACTTATACAACCACCACATAATAAAGACACTCAAGTAAATAAGCTGGTCACCCAAGATACGCATTCCTTCAATACAAGTCCACGTACATAACTAAGTGTTTTTTTTTTTGTTTTTTTTTTTTAAGTACATAACTAATTTGTTGACTCCTTTCATGGATGAGATCAATTACCATTTTGGAATATTTTGAAATCTCGGTGTGATCGTTTGTTTGAAGGTAGGGCGATTCACATCTTTTACTGAATTTAAGAGATATCTGGTTGCTGCTAAGAAATGCAGCTACCATCAAGGCATGTCAGCTTTGCCTATTATTTGAAAGTGCCCAGATTTGGGAATTCTTAAATTCAACGTTGATGCTGCTTTTAGATATGGAGTTACGGTTGTAGGTGGACTAATGCGCAGTTAAAACGTGAAGATCATTAGAAGTTTTTTTTTTCTGAAAAGCAAGAGGGATGGTGTTTTGACGCTCTAGTTGGAGAGGCCCAGTGCAATATACCATGCAACGATTTGTGCCATCACTTGTGGATTCATTTGGGTGGTCTTTGAAAGGGATTCTCTGACTATCTACCACCATCTCTTGATGTGTGGGATATAGTACCTAGACCCTCACATGTATAGACTATCATAGGAACCAAATGGGTATTCAATAATAAACTTGAATGATCTAGGTGAAGTAACTAGAAAAGAGGTTAGGCTAGTTGCATAAGGATATAACCAGGAGGAAGGTTTAGACTATGATGAAACATTTGCACTTGCTGCTAGACTTGAGGCCCTAACACTGCTCATTGAAGTTGAGGCCATGTAGTCTAGAGAAAATGAGATCGAGCCGGCTATGAGCTTGTTACCTGAATAATTATGCAGTGGAGTTAAGCTCAAGGTGACCTGCATAATACGCGTGTAGCATATTTCTCTAATAGTGTAATTTCTATTAGTTAAAAGAATATGTTGTGAGGTCCATCCCCACTTGTACTTAAGTTAGTAACCGCGGGATCGAGCCGAGACCGAGGCTGATGGCTAAGAAGAGTTGTCCGTCTTGTCTTGTTGGAGATTGGCCAACATAAGCTAGAGTGTGATTGTATTTAGATACGAAAGAGAGAGCACACACACACGTAAAATCTCATGGGAGTTACTTGTCCAGCACACTTTAACAATCACAAAATCCAGGTATCTTTCGAATCGAGCAAATATTCAAACAATTCTCTAACCAAAGAGAGACTTCAATAACGATCAAAAGCAGGGGGCCTTCTACTAGGACGGTCATAAGGAGCTGGCCTGCTGTCCCTATAGCTTCGTCCTTCGTACCGTGTTGGCCCACCGGATCCATACTTGTCACTGCCACCTCGTGGGCCGACGTCTCTATCATAGCCTCTCTCCTTGCCATAACCATTTACAGGATACCGATCAGCACCACCTCCTCCATATCTATCACCTGTGAACCTATCAGCAGCAGCAGGAGGGGGAGGAGGGGGAGGATACCTTGCATACAGAATGGAAAAGTGTCAAAATAGTGTACACATATATGCCTGTTATAAAAATAAAATTGTTCACCATGCAATTCTTATTACCTGTCGCTTACGTAGCGATCCCGACTTCCATAACGGTCATCTCTACTATCGTAACGATCCCTATCGCCATGACGCCCTCCTCTATCATACCTGTCATCCACGAAACGGTCACGTTCCCCAACATAACGGTCCCCGCGTCCACCAGCACCGCCAAACCTAGACCGTGGAGGAGATAATGGTGGCCTTGGTCCTCGGCCAACTGGAGCTGAAGGACAGTCCCGTGCCCAATGACCTGGACGACCACACTTGAAACAGTCATCTTGGCCAACTGACCTATCTCCTCCACCATAACTGACCCTGCCACCTGATGAATAACCACCACCACCACCACCACCACCATAGCCATGGTCTGAATCTTCAGCCATTTTCGGCTGAGCTTTGTTCACTGTGATGACACGGTCACCAAAATCTCTGCCATGCATCTCCCTAATTGCATCATCCATTGCCCGGCGATCTGCAAAGGTCAGAAAGCCAAATCCACGAGGACGACCAGTATCTCTTTCCAGCATAATCTACATGGACATTACACTTGAGCAAAGAAAAAGCATATTGCATTGCCAAGATAAAAGAAATAGAAAAAAGTCTATAGAGCACACATTATATGTGAAAGCAAAAACACTTTTTACACTGAAAGTTTGCAGTTACGTTCCACTTTAATATCGCTACAAAGCTTACCAGAACACATGTAACCTAAATGCAGAAGCTTCAAAAATAAGGTCCAGGAAGGAAACAACGGTAACAACAATGATATCCAAACATCGAAAAAAAAAATGATATCACCTCAACAATATCATCCAAACATTGCAAAAGCTTTACCTCTTCTACCTAAACTTAAATGTATAAATTCAACTAATCTATAGCAACTTAAGTTTATTATGCAAGTAGATAATCTGTGACACTATCTGAGCCGGAGCTCAAACATCTCACTGCTACCCTACCCCCATTCATGGGGAAAAAAACAGTGAAAAGCTTTTATTGCTACTACTACCACCATTCTACTCTATTTCTATTGCTACCGTGTGTCTACTCCTCCATTGCCACTGTCTCTTGTCCAAATGATAGCAAAGCCTTGCGTGAAGGGACCATGGTAGAATGTAAACATGTATAATCACATTTTCCTGAACAGATTAAGCTTTTAAGCAAATAGACGAGGTAATTTATCAGTAACCTTTCAAAATAAACATGGGAATCTATTCCTTTGCATATGTACACAATGCCAACATTAAGATATATAACTCGCGCCTATGTATTCTGTCTCTCATTTTCCATTCCTTCCACACTACCGAGTGACATGTTTGACCCACTGAATGATATTCTGGGGACCACATTCAGATAGCTACATGAATTAACTTTATTATTTGCGCAAACTAGACACGTGGAGGCATATTGGTCCTGATACGAAACGATCAATGTAGTGTAAAGCCATGGAAAGAAATAAAGATAGACTAATAAAGAAATAAATGAAGACATTACAACTTGCTTTGAACTTCTAAATGCAATCATCAAAATCGCTGGCTGATGTTTTGAGTACAAAGATAAGTATTAGGTATACATAATTCCTAACAGCAACGAGTGCATTAACACCAAAAACAATAGAATTTATTCTAGATCCATTTAATCCTCTACTGAATAGTAAAGATCCAGGCTACATTTACACAGTTCTAATTCAAAATACCATGAGTGCAATGTTGAAGCCAAACCTTCTCCAATACTTATTCATGTCCATATCACACGGATGTTAGCCATGTTCATGTTGAAAAACATTACAGCATAAATTTGCAATACAGATCAAAATAAAAATAAAAACTTTTAAAGAAAACTAAGTTGAATTGTTGCTAGTTAAATAAAGGTAAGCAAAAGCAAGGTTGCCTGGTTATTGACCCCACCCCCCCCCCCCAAAAAAAACAAGGTTGCGACACAATAAAGAATCAAATCGTTTTTTTTGGTGGTTCAGGTTCATTAAACAAATCCTGGAAATGTACTACATAATCTAGTAAGCAAGTGCAGCCTTAAATAAATAAAATCATAAAACAATATTCTTTTCCTTTTCCAGATAAAAGTACCAAGAGTAGGTTAACCTATGGCTGTTAATGTATTTTAATCACAACTGAACTAAACAATGGTTATCAGAAACCATAATCACACGAATGGGTGCAGGAATCTTACACACCAAGAACCTTACGAAACTGCAGACTTCTATAAACCAGAAAAATCCAAAGCCACGAAACGCAAGGATACAAGATCTTAGCTTCATAGGATGTATAATTTCACCCGGACATAGTACAAATATCTCAAGAAAATTTTCAGGAAAGGATGAAATTCAGATTTTCCGTTTCACAACCAACAAGCTAAGTTCAGAAGAAGTCATTATCCCTGGCACAGTTGGCAGCCTCCAGATTCCAGTAAACATCCAGAGGAAATGACAAGGTAAACAGCTTTAGGGCACCTTTAAGCCAACAGCCATACTACACCCTCAAGGTCACATATCATGTTCTCAGATGTGCCATCACCAATCCAAAGCACGTATCACACTGCCTCAGTTACTGCCCAATTATCACCGAAGCACCCAGATCTGAGCCAAGAACTACTTAAGGTACAGCACTATACCCCAAACAAAGGGGGGTTGGTCCACAAAGACAGCTGGGAACATACACAATCCATGACGCTGCTTTATATGAAGACTTGAAAAAGTGGTATGTTACACAAAAAAAGTAGGCACCCAAGCAAATCTTACAGCCACCATCATCTCAAACATAATCTCTAGTAACACCGAGTACACATCAACCTCAATGGTCTGGCAAACTCACTACTTAGACTTCATCAATGGCACCGTCTCATCGCATAATCAGGGATTGCTCTACAGTCAGGTGGTGCAGAAAGAAAAATGCAGCATATCCGATAGCAAATAACATTACAGGGATGATATAAACAGAATCTACAACTGGCTCCTTGCCAACTTAATCACGGGCTAAAACAAGACCCGATGAGACTGACAGTCAAGTACGGTCATGTGTTTCTTCATCGGATGTTCAGGTGAAATCTGATTGCTTCAAAGTAAGAAGAATTTCGTGAAGGAGAAAATAATGGGCGCCAGTTATCCGGAAATATCCGGCATGTGTTGCTCGAAAAACTAGAGTTGTTAGGCAATATATACAAATTTTACACATTTGATTTCAAGAGTGAAGCAGCAATACCACAGCTGGTACCACTCTTTAGATATTCGAATCAGGAGAAACAGGACAATAACATGACCGTAGCATGTTGAAGATTACCAAAGCAACATATCTAATGTAACCTCTGAAGTAACTTTCACACTTGTATCAGTTCAGAGTCTAACAGATTGAGGCCTGAATACTAGGTTTCGATCAAAATAAGAAAGGAAACCAAAGTGGATGTACGAGTTCTAAGCCACTTTAACCATACTCTGCATATGAACACGTGATAGGCTAAAACCACGAGCACAGGCTGGAAAATCCCATCTTGCATTTCGAGAAATATCATCATCAGAAATCTCAGACCCCTGACCAACTTGCATTGGATGATGGCAAATAGAACAAATGAGCTCATAAAGAGATTAGAGATGATGCGGTAAGGGCAGACTCCAGCGGCGTCCATAAGGGAAATGATCACAGGCAGTTGACTGCTTAATCTTATAGAACACAATACATGGTTTTGCTACAGACCCATTAAAGAATAAAACTCAATCAGGCATAGCCACATCGGCCCACAACACAGAAGGCGTAAAGGGTAGAGATTCACAATGTATACATAAGACGCTACAGCAACCATAAAGGCAAAAGCTATGCCACCTTAAAAACAAGCTTTCCACATGTATCTCCTATGGTGCTTTAACCACATTTTATATCTACCAATTCTACCGAACAAAAGAATTGTCTTTTTAAAACTGCCCGTATTGAGATTATCAGTGGCTGGACCAGTGGAGGCTTAGGTTGGGGAAACAAACTCATGAGAGGCAAAGAGACTGCACGAGTCAACATATGGTCCACACTATAGTGTCTCCGAATTCAGAACAATGAAGAGCCGAACTATTCGACAAAGTTATCCTTATGTGGCCTCCTGAAGTCTGACTGACACAAATTTTAAACTGAATAAAAATCAGGAGATGAGGCAGAATCCACTTCAAGGTTCAATGGATCTCCTTTTTCTTATGCAACGGAACTAACATAACTCTTAATTAAGCTGAAGCCTTGACCACTGAACACGTATTCTGATTTACACCTTCTCAGACGCACACCACTAAGTGCTTCACAGCAAATTTTCCTACCAGTCAAATTTGTTTAAGAACCCACTGAAAAACAGTCTGTTAGTGTGTTACTGTGCCCGCAGAAAACAATCTATTAACACATATAACAACGCAGTTCACCAGCTTGAACCATTCCCAAGTAACCAAAACTTCCATCATAGAAATCTCATAGGCTGTATAACCACCATAGAGAAATGAAAACAAAAGAAACCATTAATACTCATACGAAAAAGTAAACTAGACAAATAATAGCAAATATATTAAGAGAGCCCCACAATTTGAGGCTAACACTATTTAAAGACTGCTTCTCAAATCTTCTTCGCAAGTTGAATACAAAAGTATCACTACCATAGGAAATCTATGTCTAAGGCCACTTTTTTGGCTACTCAGTTCTAAAATAGGAGCTTCAAACAAAAGAATCGCTCAATTTATTTACACCTGTTATCCTCATTTGTGTTCAAGAGTTATAACTCAAGCATTACAATGGTCAATGATATACAGCGTAACCAGACATGAAATTATAGTGACTTGTGATAATCTGATGGGAGCAAGATCAAACTATACGCTTAGTGTAAGTAAGATTGACATAGCAGAAGCAACTAGAATTCTTTATGATTTACAGAAGCAACTAGAATTTTTTGTTGAAGGGTTTATTTCAATAAAATCATAATGATGCAAGAAGCACTGAGCAATCAATTCGCACAAAATGCACAAGAAAGAAAACAACAGGCTAACCTGAGAGTCTATGATCTTGCCGAAACGGCCAAAAGCATCTTCAAGCTGACGCTCAGTGACTTCCCAAGATAGTCCTCCCACAAATATCCGATAGTCATGGTCTTTTCCAGCCATGTCTTCGATCCAATTTTCCTTTCCCTGATTTCAGCTATTCGTAAACCAAATCTAATGAAGTTCCAAAATAATTCATTAATTCAACAAACAGTGATTTCAAGTACTCGTAAGCCTCCAAAACAATCCATTAATTCAACAAAACCAAATGAATTCTAAGAAGCAATTGACAAAACTATCACTCAAAGTTACGATCTAATAAGCAACTGAACGATTACGAGAGAAACAGAGAGATAAAGACTGATACCCCTAGAAGAGATTAACCGCAGCAGAGAAAACGCAAACGAAAAGCGCAGAACTGAACGTAGCTTCCTATGAATAGAGACAAAGACGGGTTAGGTTTTATCAAAGCAAAACCCTAGATATTAAAATAGTACAGATATACTACTATTTTTTTTTTTTTTTGAAATAATACTGATAAAATTTAATATACAGTAAATGTTATAGAATATCTCTTCTATAATATATAGAGTAATTGACGCAAAACATCCATATGTTTGGGTCAACATCGGTACTTGCTTCTTATATTTAAATTTTATATTTTTACTCTCTATCTTTTATAAAATTTTGCAAGAAACACCCCTTTTTTGAATTTGGGGTTAAATTTAATGGGAATATCGTGCATTTCCCTCTCCGTCAACCCTCAACAAACAAACAAAAAAAAATCTTTTTCTTTTTATTCTTCCAAAATCCCCATTAATTCGACTGTCAACCCCATTAATTCGACTACCAACACTAAACTCAGTTTAATTCGTTCATTCTCAACCCCAAACTCAGTTCATTCCCGATCGTTAGTTACTTTCCAATTTGTTAATTTTCATTTCCCGACTACCAACCTCAATTAATTTCCATTTCGTTCATTCTCAATCATTGTTGACTTCTAATTTCTTTTCTCCTCTACAAAAACCTAGTTTCCTAATTCAAAAACCTAGTTTCGATCCCTTCCTATCAACAGAAGAGTGGTTTCCGTCAACACCGCCGAGAGTCTTCCGGTGCCAGCGAGAATTGTGCTCAAGATGTCACTTCGAAGAATAGGTGTTGAGCAACCTATTTATGGTGAGTAAATTGCTACTTTTGATTGGTTTTTTGTGTGTGTGTTAATGGTGAGTAAATTGCTCAAGATTGATTGATACACGGACAGAGGATGAGAAAGGGAAAGTGTTTCTAAGCAGTACTTACCTGGTGTGCTTAGCTTCCAAAATGTTCATGCAGTAGTAATCTTGTCTTAGTTTGTGTGACAATAATGGCTATTCCTTGGACAAAATATGTTGTCAATATCGTTTCTTCTATTTTTTTACTAGTGTTGTGTTTCTTGCACTGAATTTACTTTAATTGTGTTAAAGCTATCATTTTGTTATATATTAAGTGAAATTAAAGAACCAAAACTGAGTTTGGAGCTAGCAGTCGAATTAATGGGGATTTTGGGGAAATAATAAAAAAAAAGTTCTTTTTTGGTTTGCTGAGGGTTGACGGAGAGCGGAAGGCACGCGCGATCTTACCGTTAAATTTAACCCCAAATTCGAAAAAAGGGTGTTTCTTACAAAATTTTATAGAAGATAGAGGGTAAAAATGCAAAAGTTAAAGATAAGGGGCAAGTCCCAATGTTAACCGAAACATAGGGATGTTTTGCGTCAATTACTTAATATATATATATATATATATATATATATATATATATATATATATATGCATAAACAATGTTATCACCTTTGAATAATCACCAATTTATATATCACCTTTGAATACTCACCAATATACATTAATGGTCATGGGATTAATGACTAACTTAACATTAAGGGAGAAGATTTTTCGAAATCTTGTCATCTCACACAAAAACAGTTCATCATTTTGAGGATTAATTTTTAAGGCAATTAATGGTCAGGGGATTAATGACTAACTTAACATTAAGGCTTCGGGGTTTAAGGGTTTAATAACGGGGGTGTACTGGGGTCTATCCCCTTTGTAAGAAAGCTGTTGAGGTTCTTCTCCCCACCGCGGGACCAGAGAACAAACATTTTTACTGTTGTACAATAGTAAAAAGGGATATTAGACAAAAGGAAGAATAGTAGTTTCCAACTTCTTTTACTACTATGGTTTTGCGGAGGCAAAGAGGCAAATAATCCATGTCGTACATGTGGCAAATAATCCCTCGTTGCATACGTGGCAAAACCATATAATATTCTGGTTTTGCCCCATACGAGGCGAAAGGGGTAGCCGTGAGGCGTGGCGTAGCCGCTTTCATGGTTGACTCTTCTTTTCATCTTCTTCGTGTATTTATGCATAAATTTAATTCAAATATTTTATTTTTTCAAAAAAAAAAACTTTTTATATGTTGTTCATTGTAAAATTCTAAGAACTTTTGTAGTTGAAACCTAAGGCTAATTCGTTGTAAATTATTTTATATAAATTATTTACTAAATTCCCCCCTTTGTATTTTTCTAACTATTCATCGTTGACCAAGTCAATATTTTGATTCCGACCTCTGATCAAAGATCCATCCGGTCCATCCGTTCCAAATGGGGGGTAATTGCAAGACTTTAGTTGCTTGCACTAATGTCGCTCAGTCTTGCGTGCGGAGGCAAGTGAAATCATCCTGATTCAACATTCAGTTTGAGATAAAATCGAATTTGAAGTTCCATGAATAGTGTATCATCACAGACAAATTTCTATTTCTTTCATTATTGTTTCCATTACTATTGTACAACTTGATAGCAGTGGGGGCTTTATTATACAATCTACAACTGTAGCTCTCTCTTTCCATTACTGTTTCAATTACTATTGTACAACAAGAAAAGTCATCATATATTTCAATTCCCATTTTCTGAGAAAAGTACTTCATTTGTCCTTTTTCAATTTCTATCAGAATATATTCTTCACAGAAAATGCACCATTCGTCATCTCCCCCACCTGCAATGATCAAGGAATAACTTAACATTAATGGTCAGGGGATTAATGACTAACTTAACATTAATGGTCAGGGGATTAATGACTAACTTAACATTAAGGGAGAAGATTTTCTGGGAGTACTGTCCATCTCACACAAAAACCAGTTCATCATTTTCAGGGATTAATTTTTTAAGGCAATTAATGGTCAGGGGATTAATGACTAACTTAACATTAAGGCTTCAGGGTTTAAGGGTTTAATGAGGGGGGTGTACTGGGGTCTAACCCCCACCTGGGTCTATCCCTCACCTGCAGGCTGTTGAGGGGTTCTTCTCCCCCACCTGCAGGACCCAGAGAACAAACATATAAAAAGTTTTTTTATCTGAAAAAATAAAATATTTGAATTAAATTTATGCATAAATACACAGAAGAAGATGAAAAAGAATAGTCAACCATGAGCGGCTACGTGTACGACAGGGATTTTCTGGGAGTACTGTCCATCTCACACAAAAACCAGTTCATCATTTTCAGGGATTAATTTTTTAAGGCAATTAATGGTCAGGGGATTAATGACTAACTTAACATTAAGGCTTCAGGGTTTAAGGGTTTAATAACGGGGGTGTACTGGGGTCTATCCCCCACCTGTAGGCTGTTGAGGGGTTCTTCTCCCCCACTGCAGGACCCAGAGAACAAACATTTTTACTGTTGTACAATAGTAGAAAGGGATATAAGACAAAAGGAATATAAGACAAAAGGAAGAATATTAGTTTCCAACTTCTTTTACTACTATGGTTTTGCGGAGGCAAAGAGGCAAATAATCCCTATCGTACACGTGGCAAATAATCCCTGTCGTACACGTGGCAAAACCATATAATATTACTGGTTTTGCCCCATGAGGCGAAGGGGGTAGGCCGTAGGCGTGACGTAGCCGCTCATGGTTGACTCTTCTTTTTCATCTTCTTCTGTGTATTTATGCATAAATTTAAGCGGGGTTGGCAAAAGAGGGACGCTTGACAAAGTTTATGGTTGGGATAACTTGTTGTCCCAAAGGTTTGGCAAAAATGACCCATATTACCATAAGGTTGTTGAATATCCAATTTACCCTTACAGACCCAATTTAAAATGCTACCGCCGGTGACTTCTTACCCTCCTGAATCCTACCGCCGGCCACCCCCAACCTAATCTTTCAATTTTCCCGCCCAAATCGCCCCCAATTTACCTCCCTCTAAAACCCGACCCGTATTTCCCCCCATTTCCCCTATTTTTAACAGCTCAATTGGCAGCCACAGCTCCTCCATTATTATCGTTAGAACCTCCCATTTTCACAGCCTCCATCGTGACTGGATTAGAGCTAAAGTTGAAGATGAGTTCGTGTATAAGAAGCTGAAGTTGAAGCTCCATTGTCGATTGTATAAGAAGCTGAAGTTGAAGCTGAGTTCGTGTATCGGTTGAAGAGGTGAACGAATCCAGAATCCCTCCAAAATCCGTCACGGGTATGTCTTCTTTTTATTAGTTTTTAGGATTATTGAAGTAGATGTTAGTATTGTATGTAATGAAGTGGGGAAGAAGATGCATTGAAAGTAATTGAGAAGCTAAAATTAGGATGTTGGCTTGTACAAACTTCCTACTTTGACTAACTTTGTTAGACATTTGTTGTTTCCATATTGCTATTCTTCAACCACACCGATCCACGATATTCTTACACCCTTGTTGTTGGTTTATACAAAAACAAGTTTGAAGTTGTTATCCCTCTGTTTTTGTTTTTGCCCGTAATGATTGTATTGAATGGATTTTTGCGGGACATTTTTGATTCGTCATGGTTAGGATACGCAAAGTTTCGATATTTGTATGTTATCTGTTGAGTTTGAGAAGAATGTCGTTGGTGATTGGGTTTGGAAGTATGTAGGAGATGAAAAGGAACAAGTGACCAAGCTTGTAAGCTTGAAAATAACAGATTCCATATAACGAATTGTATGAGATGGTGAAAGTAGATTTGAAAATTGATCAGGTTGAATGATTTTGAAATGAAAGTCATGGCTCCTATTAGTAAAGCTTCACCAATGGTAATTGATTGTGATAAGGTTGTGGCATCGTTCTTAAGTAGTTGTGATCCAAAGAAAGATGTGATATTGGTAAGTTTGAAAGCAAAGGAAAACGGAGCACAATTTGAGGGGAAACAAGTGTTCAAATGGAGGAACCTGATTTTGGAACCCAAGAAACAAGTGTTCAAATGGATGTTGGTGTAAACGATGCGGTAAATGAGAGATTTGATGGAATCGGGTTCGATGAATATTTTGAGAGTAGATAAACTATTCTTGTTCATCACTGTGAAGATAGTTTCCTGTTGTCCTTGGGTGCGGATGCAATTTTAGTACCTCAAGACCCCCCGAAGGATGCCCTGAATGAGGAATCATTGAATGGTGGCCCCTAGAATGTGGATTCGTTGAATGGTGGCCCCCAGAATGTGGATTCGTTGAATGGTGGTGTCTTGAATGCACCGGAACCCGAAAGAGGTTTAGAAGGCATTGGTTTCATCATGGAAGGTTTAGATATTGTGAGCATTCCAGAAGAGGTAGACATACAAGTCAATGAATTGTTCAAAGCGAAAATGTTTTTGGTGTATAAGGTTGAGTGGTTGGCTGTGAAGCATCATTTTTATTTTAAAGCTGGTAAAGTCCACCAAAAGCCTTTATGTAGTGTCGTGTGAAGCGGAGGATGCAAATGGCGATTCTGAGCAACCAAACCTCCTAATAGTAGAGCGGTTTAAAGTTACACAATATAAATTTAAGCATACTTGCCAACTTATTATTGGTAGAAAAGAGCACAGGCATGCTTCATACAAGCTAGTTGGCAGATATTTCTGTTCGAGGTTTAAAGATGGCTACCGTACCAATGCACCGAGGGATTTAAGGGCAGACTTTTTCAAAATATTTGGGTATGAGATAACTTATGACAAGGCTCACGATGCCAGGGCATATGTTGATGCAATCATCCGGGGACAACAAAAAAAAAGTTATGGAAAATTACCCAAGTATTGTCATCGGTTGGAGTTGGCAAACCCGGGTACTTTGACGGATATTAAAACTAAACCAAACGATGAGTTCTTATATTTTTTTATGGCACTCGGTCCAAGCATTGAGGGGTTTAATGTGATGCGTAAGGTCAATTCTGTGGACGGGACGCATTTGAAAACGGGTTACAAAGGTGTTCTACTTGTGGCAGCGTGTCAAGATGGAAATAGAAATCTATTTCCAATAGCATGGGTGTTCTTGATGTTGAGGATACGGAATCGTGGAAATGGTTCTTTGAAAAGGCTGAAAATGATTATAGGTGACACCGATGATGTAGCAATACTTTCTGATCGCCATGATGCTATAAAAGCAGGATTTGAGAATGTGTACGTGAATGCGCATCAAGGGTATTGTACCTATCACATGCAAAAGAATTTGAGGACTCGTTATCCAAAATTGAAAATCTCAAGGCCTTTTAGGGATGCTGCGCTGGCTTATACTGAAGGAGAGTTCAAGATTTGCTACGAAAAACTATGCGGATTGGATTCGGATTTAAAGAACTACTTGAATGAATCAACGTTCCCTTATTGGTCTAGATGTCACTCTAAGGCTTGTCGGTACAATACAATGACAACAAATCATGCCGAGTCTCTGAACAGTAAGTTTAAGCGTGCTCGGGAATTTTCGGTAGTTGGGCTAATCGAACATATCCGGGGTGAAATGCAAAAGTGGTTTGCTGCAAGAAATACAACTTCTACAAAATGGGGTGCCCCTGTCACTCCCGAGATGGAGAAGATAATAAAAGGACACTACAAGAAGGTAACTCGGTATAGTGTTTTTCCTATTGTTGACAATAGCAAGTATGAGGTGTTTGATACGACAACCCAAGTGTGTTACGTTGTTCGGTTGGATGCACGGAACTGTGATTGTAAGTATTTCGATGTACACAAGTATCCATGTGTGCATGCCGTTACTGTGGAAAAGCACATTGTGAAGCATGCGTACGAGTATACATCTCCTTATTATAGCACCGAGTATTGGAGGAAAGCTTATGCTCAATGTGTGAATCCCTTGCCGAACTCAGCGGATTGTGAATATCCTAAAGACGTGCTGAGCAAAGTGGTTTTGCCACCGACGCGCGATAGGGGACAAGCTGGACGTCCATCAAAAAAGAGAAAAGCCTCTGCCGGAGACGCGCACCAGAGTCGACAAAAAAGATAAAAGCACCGCAGGAGACGGGCCTAGAAGGATCTGCACAATGTAGTAAATGCAAGGGATATGACCATAACATTACTACTTGTTCGCGTGATCATGAGTCTCGCCCCAAAATGAGGATGAATGGAGTTAATAGTAACAACAGCTATTGTATTCTCCTTTGTTCGTGTTTTAACTTGTTTGAGTATGATGTGTTGTCTAAGTTAAACATAATGTTTGAGTATGATGTGTGAACTTTTTTTCTTTCTAATACTTTGTAACATAATGTTTGAGTATGATGTGTGAGTTTTTTTCTTTCTAATACTTTATAACATAATGTTTGAGTATGATGTGTGAGCTTTTTTCTTTCTAATATTTTGTAACATAATGTTTGAGTATGATGTGTGTTATCTTGTTTCTTTCAAATATTTTGTAACATGAAGAGGTTGTAGTTGTTGTTGATTTAAGTTTTTTTTCCGCACCGACATGATATTAAGTTCAAACTTGTTTTTTGTTGATTATTGAGATGTTCACATGAATGGAGTTGAAGAATAGCGATAACCCAGGGGGAAAACATCAAGCTCACTTGATCATGACAGAAGGTTTGTAGAATACAAGACAACATTAATGTTTTCAAAATAAATCCCAAAAGAAGATACATAGTCATACAAGATTTCATTTCCATACCAACATGAACACAAGATACATAGTCACACAACCCATAATCGCCAACATCCTAACCTTGGTCTCGTTCTCACGCCTTAGCTTCACAATTAATGCATCTTTATCGATCATATGCATCAAAACATTCGGTGCATCCTTTGATTAGCTCTGTGGACGTTGATCTCCACTTGATCCATTTTGAAGACATCCTTTGTCGCCAAGGCGTAAGAGTTGAATTCTCTCTGAATTGTATCTGATGTGCATTGAATTTTGTCTAATTTCCGAGCCAAGTCACGGGGGTATATGACATGTTCCTCTAGCCATGTAAAATAACTGCAGTAGCCGGTTGACTTTTCCCAAGATACACAATTGAATGAGCAATCAATTATAAACTTGAATAATCATCATGAATACAAACCAAGTGAATGAGGAATCGATATCGGTAAAATAAAATGCATACCGGGAAGTAAGGGCAACCGAAGAACTTTCTCCCTGGGTTCTTCATTGTGGTGGATGTTCGCAAGACGGCCGGCTTACCGCAGTGGCATTTTACATCATCTGGTATAAGATCTTCGTATTGGTTGGCATTCATTGAAGAACCGATGAGAACGATAACTCTGAATGAAATAAAATTCAATTGCGCCACAAATTGAACATCCAAACAGAATAAACCATTCAATACAATGATTACGGGCAAAAACAAACAACGAGAGGATAACAACTTCAAACTTGATTTTGTATAAACCAACAACGAGGGTGTAAGAATAGCGAGAGGATTTGGGGTGGTTGAACAATATGGCTAACAACAAAAGTATAGCAAACTTAGTCAAAGTAGGAAGTTTGTGCAAGCCAACATCCTAATTTTAGCTTCTCAATTACTTTCAATGCATCTTCTTCCCCACTTCATTACATACTATACTAACATTTACTTCAACAATGCTTAAAGCTGTGAGGACACGGCTATCAATGGCATAATAATTGAATTACCATTACACCACAAAGTAGCATACATAAACTTAGTAATACCACAATTCAAGAGATGGACTACCAACATTTGTTAACACCCTTTAAAAACAATTCTCGGAAACACCCTTTATAAATTCAATTCAACAAGGAAATGGATTCAACATTCCAGATGACAGCATTATAACCAACAGTAGTTAATTTCAATTGACTTACAGAATGGGATGGTGATGAATCCATTAGAACCGGCAGTACTTCTTATCTGCAAATTTGGGAAAACAAGAATTAAGCAATCAACTTCCCAAGATACACAATTGAATGAGCAATCAATTATAAACTTGAATTATCATCATGAATACAAACCAAGTGAACGAGGAATCGATATCGGTAAAATAAAATTCATACCGGGAAATCTTGGTCCAATTAGGTGGAGTTCTTGGTCCAATTAGGTGGAGTTCTTTAGCTTGTAAATCGATTTAGGGTTCTTGAGGAGAGAGAGAGAGAGAGATATGAGAGATATGAGAGAGATGAGAGATGGGAGGAGAATGGATGAGAGAGACAACAATTTACAAGTTAACCAAATCCCCAATTTCGAAATTCAAACAGTTATTCAGTTTTGTAGCTTGAGATTTAGCGCGCTGGAGGGAAACCGAAATTTTGGAATGAAGAAGAAGGATTCCCCCGGGAGAGGAGATGATTGGCGATTATATTTTTTTTAATAATATATACTTATATGGATATATCCTATTAAAAAAAATATTTAGATTAGAATAATAATAATAATAATCAATAAAAAAATATTAGAATAAGATTGAGTAACATTGATAATTTAATTGATTATTAATTTAATGATTAAAAAAATTAGTCATAATTGTAATTGTTTGATTCTTATACCAACACGATCGTCTTGACCGAGGATCTCCGGATCCGATACAGTGCTATGGACCGTCTTGACTACTTATACCAACACGATCCCTTGACCGAGGATCTCGGATCCGATCTGATGCTATGGACCGTCTTGACTACTTCTTATACCAACACGATCCCCTTGACCGAGGATCTCGGATCCGATCTGATGCTATGGTCCGTCTTGACTACTTCTTATACCAACACGATCGTCTTGACCGAGGATCTCCGGATCCGACACTGATGTTATGGTCCGTATTGACTACTTCTTATACCAACACGATCCCCTTGACCGAGGATCTCGGATCCGATCTGATGCTATGGTCCGTATTGACTACTTCTTATACCAACACGATCTCCTTGACCAAGGATCTCCGGATCCGATACAGTGATATGGTCCGTCTTGACTACTTCTTATACCAACACGATCGTCTTGACCGAGGATCTCCGGATCCGATACAGTGCTATGGTCCGTATTGACTACTTCTTATACCAACACGATCCCCTTGACCGAGGATCTCGGATCCGATACAGTGCTATGGTCCGTCTTGACTACTTCTTATACCAACACGATCCCGCCCGACCGAGGATCTCGGATCCGATCTGATGCTATGGTCCGTATTGACTACTTCTTATACCAACACGATCTCTCTTGACCGAGGATCTCGGATCCGATACAATGCTATGGTCCGTATTGACTACTTCTTATACCAACACGATCCCCTTGACCGAGGATCTCCGGATCCGATACAGTGCTATGGTCCGTATTGACTACTTCTTATACCAACAGATTATGAATGACAATCACCGGTTTTCTGCTTTTGACAATTATTGACCGGTTTCGTCGAATTTTACCCGATTTCCTGAAGATTTATACTGGTTTAACCCAATTTTACCGGTTTTGATGAATTTTGTCCGGTTCAGACCTAATTTTGATCAATAATGAATGACATTCACCGGTTTCTGATTTTAACGATTATTGACCGGTTTCGTCGTATTTTACCCGATTTCACGAAGATTTATCTTGTTTTAACCCAATTTTACCGGTTTTGATTTAATTTTGTGCGGTTCGGACCTAATTTTGATCAATAATGAATGACATTCACGGTTTTTCTGATTTTAACGATTATTGACCGGTTTCGTCGTATTTTACCCGATTTCCACCAGATTTATACTGTTTTACCCAATTTTACCGGTTTTGATGAATTTTGTGTGGTTTAGACCTAATTTTGATCAATTATGAACGTCATTCACCGGTTTTTACAGTTTTTTATGATTATTGACCGGTTTCGGCGTATTTTACCCAATTTCCACCAGATTTATACTGTTTTTACCCAATTTTACCGGTTTTGACGAATTTTGTGTGGTTTAGACCTAATTTTGATCAATTATTAACGACATTCACCGGTTTTTATAGTTTTTTACGATTATTGACCGGTTTCGTCTTATTTTACCCGATTTCCACCAGATTTATACTGTTTTTACCCAATTTTTGACGATTATTGACCGGATTTTCCTACATAAGTTGATGGTGGGTGAATGAAACGTAATATAATAATACAATACTTATTGAATATTACAATAAAACAGACAAATTCATAGGAACGTTACAGATAATACATTACATTTTTTAAAACAGTACAATAAAAAAACATATTACTGATTATCTTAATGTGGAATGATAATCTCATCACTTGTATAAACCGGTACACCAGCTTGTTCTGCTATTGCGGTGATGATAGAACCGTGCGGAAGTCCGACTTCACGTGCAGTCATGGCTACTCTTCCCATTTCCACATGTATTAGGTACGCAACATCAATATTTATGTTAGTCATTATATTAGAAATCAAGAGAAGTTGATCTGATGAGACAGTATAAGAATGACGAGGTGGCAATAACCTGAACTGGACAAAACGACGCCAAAATACGCTTTCACCGGTCATGCGGCTATTAATCAATTAATCAAGACATATCACAATGATACGCAACATTTAACCGTAAAAATATCTATTAACGCCAAAATATCACATATCTATTAACGCCAAAATACGCCAAAATACTCTTTCACCGGTCATGCGGCTATTAACGCAGAAACACATATCACAATCAAATTAATCAAGACATAATACAATAACACAGAAACACAGATCAAATAAACATTAATCGTCATAAAATTACAATTGTGCCCAGTACATACTTGTTAAAAACTTAAATTACTTGTAAAACAATACTAGATTGAATTTTGTTGTTATTATCTATTATTCCATGTATGAATTTGGTGTTTATTTTGCTGAGAATTATGCTAAATCGATAAACCAAAAATAATTCTTCAAATTCAAGGTATAAATCAAAAAAGTAGTAGGGTTTCATCATTCTTGCTGCAAACATCCTTGAGACAATGGTTTGCAAATCTGGTTAAAAGTAAGAATGGTTTCAATTTGCTATGATTTTCAATAAATTAAGTGTTTGTAACAATGGTTTGCAAATCTGGAAAAAAAATAAGAACTAGGGTTTCATCATTCTTTCTAAAAATATCCTTGAGAAGAAATATGAACTAGGTTTCAATTTTGCATTACTTCTGCTAATTAAAAACAACAAACCATACTTTCCATAACTGCTTATCCACTACAAAACCCTAGATTCCATAACTATTTATCCATTACAAAACCCCCATCAATTGTTCCAAGAAACACATCCATCAACTCAGCTTCCATAACAATTATCCTTTACAATACCCTAATTTCTATGGCTGGAATTGCGATGCTAGCAACTCAGCCACCAACTTCTCTCTCCAGAATGTCATATGCCTGCCCTCAACCGCTGCCACATCCATATTTGCAAGCAAGAACTCCAAGAATTTTATTGTGTAAATACCACAATCAGACATAAACAATTCAAGTTACTCAACACATCAAACAACGACTAATAAATACTAAGCTATGCTTGGCATAAATAATAAGAAACATACCCGTTTTCTTGAAGCGGACAATTCACTTTCTTCAAACCCAATTTCTTTAAAGCATACTTCTGGAAACCATCCACATGCTTCCTCATTAAATAAGGTATAAGCAATTGTAGAGACACAAGCATTGATTGAAGAAAAATCAGTCTAATGTGGTTTTTCAAGCTGTCATAAACATAGATTATCCTGTTTACTAGATCAACTTTCAAGAGAATCCAGTGACCTTGCTTAGACACCGGTATATATAGATATCTACAACCAGTCTAGGGCTGGCCTCCAAGTGGATTTTCCCCCGTCACATACTTCAGCAGCTTCTTATCAAAACTTAAATTCCCTATTGTCACATCCTTATCCCTGGAAGCATGCATCTGTTTTAGTAGTATGGCAAAATATGTGTCGAGCACGTGAGCATCTTCTTTGAAAACTTGACTCGGATATGCTTTTGCGGGAGGTGATCTCACAACATGCAAACTTTCACAATCTAAATTGTATCGTAAAACATTATATATTAGTTAAATAAAAATTTCACCATATATTGCTGCAAATATAACACATCATCGGGCTTACCGGGGTTGTCACCCATCCCCCATCCACAACTACTTTCAAATCTGAAGCTTTGACATCTCCATCAACCAGCCTCACATTTTTACTATATTCATTCAAAGGTTAAAAAATTTAAATAAGATACAACAACAAATGACTTCAACTGTGCCAAATTCATACCTGTCCTCTTCAAAATGCAGAAAGGTATCAAGCAATTCATCAACTTAGCTTCTACTTCTCGGTGCGGATAAAAAACGGGAACAGTATCGAGCTTCCTTCTCTTCAAGTTATGAAAATAAGGATATCTTTGGCTCCAATTTGAGCTTTCTGTTTCCCCAACACCTTTTCTCCTAACATGTTAAATATCCAATTTACAACTTAAAACTCATAACAATATTTTTTTTGAGGGGAAAACTCCTGGGGTTTTAACTCATAATACAAGTGCAACCATTTTACCTTCACTCTGAGATTGCTCCCCAACCTCATCATAACCTCCAACCATTACATCATCAAGATTTACAAGTTCTTGACTTTCACCTACAGGCCCCTCACCTTCATGCCTCTCTTCACCTCCAACCATTTCATTCAAAGGTTTTACATTCACATTTTGGCCTTGAGATTGATCTCCTACCTCTTCACCTTCAACCATGTGATCATCAGGA
Organism: Gentiana macrophylla; assembly: GCA_026214975.1. Classification (NCBI taxonomy): domain Eukaryota; kingdom Viridiplantae; phylum Streptophyta; class Magnoliopsida; order Gentianales; family Gentianaceae; genus Gentiana; species Gentiana macrophylla. The sequence goes on from CM047815.1 coordinate 87,437,624, forward strand.
TTAGCAGCTTCTTCACATTGCCCTTCCTGCCTCTCAACACCTCCAACCATGTGATCATCATGATTAGTAGCTCCTTCATCTTGACCTTCCTGACCCTCATCACCTCCAACCATGTGATGATAAGGATTAACAGCTCTTTCACCTTCACATTCACCTTCCTTCCTCTCTTCACCTCCTTCACCTTCACCTTCCTTCCTCTCTTCACCTCCTCCAACCGTGTCAGCTCTAGCATTTTCACATAAAGCTTTCTTGACAATAGCTTCCAACGAATCAAACTTTCTCCTAATGACCTCCAGTTCACTTTGCAACAATTTTTTTTTCTCTTTAACCACTCTTATAATCTCATCTTTCACCTTCTCTATTTGAGAGGGTTTGGGGCGAAGGTTGATCCAGATTCACCCCACCTCCTTCTTCCTCACCTTCTTCTTCCTCACCTCCTTCTTCCTCACTAACATCACTGTCATGGACTTCCAGTAAAGCAACATAATATGGCTTAGATTTTTCAGACTTATGTACAACAAGAGTTGGCAAAACATCCTCCCCCTGCAATGATTTCATAATATATAAATTAATAAGATATTTAATTCGGGCATCAAACATTTAAGAAATGTCTACCTAACAAGATATACATTCAAACCTGTGCTTTTTGCAAAAGAGCATCAACACTCGAAGAGGTCACCCTCTTTGGCATTGTCCACTTGCGCATTCTTGGCAAGGCTTCCATATAAACAGACTCCGCCAACGAACGTAAACAAGGTATGGATTCAAGTGCCCATACCTACGCAAACATTCATAAGACAATACTACAAAAACAACTTCCAAAATTTTAAGACTAATGAATTAAAACAATACTACATATCATAAGACATACCATCAGAGCATGTGGGAATCCATACAATGTATACGCCACCTTCTTCTTTTTGAACTTCTTACTCAGTCCCAATTAAACACGCGAACCGTGTATTCATAACACAAGCTCCCCAAGGAAACTCGTTGAATGCTTCCAAATCATCAACCAACATAAACCAGCACCATTCCAAAGACACATTTTCCTCCGCAGCCAACAAAACATAAGACAAAATAATCAACAAACCCAACTTGTACTTATCTTCTTCATCCGCAACCCTAGGAAACACTGCCAACACATATTTTCTACTAATCAACTTTTTTTTTTCATAAAATAGCTTTTGACAATACGACAACTTTTAGCTTTCTTCTCACTCACTGACCACTCAAAGTTCCTAACATTTAAACCGGTAACCAGTGTAAATTCCTTCAAACAAAACCTGACAGACTTGTTTCCAATCTTAAACCAGAAAATTTCTTTCGAATTGCCCGCCACCTGACTCATCAACATATTATGCAAGATTTGAATACCATTAAACTTAGGATGCCTAATTAAACTTCCAAAACAACTGTTTTTTAGTGTTGTCTTGTGTTGTTTGTCTAATTTAGAATAGACATAATCAACTTTATCAACATGACTTCTATTAACAATCGTACTTGGCTTCGCCCTCTCCACTCTTGTCAATTGGTATTTAAGCTCCATTTCTTTTCTACAAAATAAACAAAAAAGATAACCCGCTTTAGTACATGCATGACGCACTTACAAAGTATCATAAAACACAGATTACATGGGCTTAACTCGATTAAAGATATGCACAATCCAATTTAATTTCAAATTCGAGAATATCCAATGGTTCTAACTCACAAACTACACCGATTAAACCTAATAATACACCCTTAATTTCACCAATCACCCCAATATCAGTTTATGCAATTATAAGGTACATGTATTACCATAATTCCACTTAAATCGACTATAATCCAATTAACCAATCAATTTCAATTATTTACGAAACAACCTTCAGCAATACCTGCTTCCTTCGGGAAATCTTGGAGTTCTTTAGCTTGTAATCCAATTTAGGGTTCTTCAAGAGAGGGAGAGATCAATATGAGAGAGATGAGAGATGGGTTCAAAACTACTTTGAGGTTGTTATAGGTGGAGGTGAAGTTGACGAAGGTCCAGACCTTTCACCGCTAATCGCATTTGTTGATTTGAGGGAAAACTTGCGCCGTCGAAATTTGGGGAAATTGGAACTCACCGGTGGTTGGAAATTGGAGAACTAAATGAAGGTTATTTTAGGATGTTCCACCCTTTTTATTTGTTTGGGTATTTTTCCTTTTTTTTAATTGCCCCCAATAGTCATGGGTTATTTTTGCCAAATACTTAGTGAAATGGGTTATTTACGCCATACTGCCTAAATTTAATTCAAATATTTTATTTTTTCAAAAAAAAAACTTTTTATATGTTGTTCATTGTAAAATTCTAAGAACTTTTGTAGTTGAAACCTAAGGCTAATTCGTTGTAAATTATTTTATATAAATTATTTACTAAATTCTCCCCTTTGTATTTTTCTAACTATTCATCGTTGACCAAGTCAATAATTAAAAACCACATGAAGACCTGTTAATGCTTCACACACTTGAAGATAAACCTTTCCCTTAATATTAATTCCATATAAATTAATATCATGACCAACCCTTTGGTCAGAATTAGTCCATTGACTGATATTGTTCAACAAATTACATTCACCTGCATTTTCAATTGTCAGCTTGTCATGAATTGTTGTAATCTTCTTTCTGAAAATTTGTTATGCCTGAAGAATGGTTTTTTCTTATAGTGTAATACAGGTCTCCTAACAGGGGTTTTAAAGTAGTTCCTAGGAACTGTTCCAAACAGATTCCTGCTTACACTTGCATAAGCCAACCTCCGTTTGGCAGCTAGAAAGTCCCTCATCTTTTTGTTCGAAGTGGACATTGATGAGCCTTTTAACATCTACCTCTGCTTTCTGCTTCTTAACACTATACTTAGCCTTGCCTCTGCTGAATCTGTGATTAATAGCACGAAATTTAGCCAACCTTAGCATTAACAGATATGGATTCCTCTGTTCCATGAACAAAGGGCCTTGACAGACAAATTTCTCCCTTGTCTCTTGACAGGCCTTTAAGTGTGCCAATTGTGACGAAATCCAAAGATCTACGCACATCGCTCTTGATCCTTCCCAACTCGTGGGATATGCACCCACATCGTAAATACGTAAACCCATTTAAAATAGTTAATATATTTAAAAGTGTTGTAAATAAACAGATAATCAGCCAGAAATTATAACTTACCCATATTTCTTCCATGCAATAACTTAAAGACTAAACAGTCAAAGAAAGTATACTTATTAACAATGTTTTCTTGCGGTGCACGCAACACTATATTTAATTTTGTTTTTTCAGCTTCCAAAATATTCTTTTGCTCAGCTTCCAGAACACGCTTTGTAGATCCATGACTGCTCATGGGCCCAACACTGTTATTGAGCTCAACAGAATCAGATATTAAATTACTGGAAGCTGTGGGTGTAGTGGACAACTCACACAAACTGGGCCGGCCCAGTTGACTAAAAAATGGCCTACTATATGAAAATGCATCTCCAAGCCCACAAGTTATAGCCTTGGGCTTCCCAATGTTGTCAGAACGAGCACTAAGACAACGGCTCAGTGTGGGCTTCTTGAACCCACAGTGCCATACATCAACATTATCTTTGTTGAATTTTTTTGACTTTATGTCAATTACAGGACCTCTAAATGCTAATTCATTGGGCCTCTTTACTGTTGACAATTTCAAAAAAGCCTTCATCTTACAGTAATTCACGTCAGCCTTACTATTAGCATTTTCCAAAACATAAGTAATTGACCATGGACACTCTTTATCGTTCAAACTTGCATAGGCATTACCAAAATAAGTCATGTTCAAACAACATGATACTGGGAAAATGAACTCGGCCTGCTTGCAATCAGGCTCACATAACCTGTTGTCAAAAACTCTAACCCTAACACAACCTTCAGAATTCATTGGACACTGGGGCCTGTACATCAACAAGTAACTGTCTATCATCACAGATAAATTCTTCATCTTGTTAAATGCCATGTCGATGAAACTTGGGTATTTTAATTTCACTGACTCAACAGATGATCCGGATTTAATATCTGTACAATCAGTCTCATAATCACTAGAAACGGTTTCAGCAAAACGGATCTCAATTGTATTGTAAATGCTTTTCTCAAAAAATGCAGAAAATTAAATATGCAACAGACAAAAAATACAGCTGTTACTTCGTTCTGAAGAATATGCTACAGTAAAAGTAGCTTTTGTGAACAGTAAAAAGTAGAAAAAATTGATTTTGAAAAAGCGTAATGATTGCGAGGGAGGATGATAGTTGTTAAAGCAGAATGATAGAATATAAACCAGCTTTTACTGTTGTACAACAGTAAAAGAAAAGATGGTAGAGGGTCCCAGCTGTCGGGCACTCAGACAACCATGAACGGCTACGTCACTCCTACGGCCTACCCCCTTCGCCTCATGGTACAAAACCAATATTAAGGCCGATGTGAATTACTGTAAGATGAAGGCTTTTTTGAAATTGTAAACTGTAAAGAGGCCCAATGAATTAGCATTTTCCAAAACATAAGTAATTGACCATGGACACTCCTTGTCGTTCAAACTTGCATAGGCATTACCAAAATAAGTCATGTTCAAACAACATGATACTGGGAAAACGAACTCGACCTGCTTGCAATCAGGCTCACATAACCTGTTGTCTAACCCTAATACAACATTCAGAATTCATTGGACACTGGGATTGTACATCAACAGGCAACTGTCTATCATCACAGATAAATTCTTCATTTTGTTAAATGCCACGTCGATGAAACTAGGGTATTTTAATTTCACTGGCTCAACAGATGATCCGGATTTAATATCTGTACAACCAGTCTCATAATCACCAGAAATGGTTTCAGCTAAAGGGATCTCCATTGTATTGTAAATGCTTTTCTCAAAAAATGCAAAAAATTAAATATGCAACAGACAAAAATACAGCTGTTACTTCGTTCTGAAGAATATGCTACAGTAAAAATAGCTTTTGTGAACAGTAAAAAAGAGAAAAAATTGATTTTCAAAAAGCGCAATGATTGCGTGGGAGGACGATAGTTGTTAAAGCAAAAATATAGAATATAAACCAGCTTTTACTATTGTACAACAATAAAAGAAAAGATGGTAGAGGGTCCCAGCTGTCGAGCACTTAGACAACCATGAGCGGCTACGTCATGCCTACGGCCTACCCCCTTCGCCTCACGGGGCACAACCAGTAATATTATATGGTTTTGCCACGTGTACGACAGAGATTAATTTTCAGAATTGGAGGGCACTATAAATTGCCTCTTTACCTCTGCAAAACCATAGAGTAAAGAAGTTTAAAAATACTATTCTTCCTTCCGTCTCTCTTTCTATCTCTAAAATAACTAATTATGCCTCGCAGAACCCCTCAGTATAGACTTCACGGCAAATCAATATTTTTAACATATCCACATTGCCCATTAATTCCACTTTTCGTCTTAGAGAAAAATACTTCATTTGTCCTTTTTCAATTTCCATCAGAATATTTTATTCAAAGAAATTGGGAATTGAAATATATGACAGACTTTTACTGTTGTACAATAGTAATTTAAACAGTAATGGAAAGAGAGAGTCGCAGATTATAGATTGTATAATAAAAGCCCCATTTATTCTATGTTGTTCAATAGTAATGGAAACAGTAATAGGAAGAGAGAAATTTGGCTGTGATGATACACTGTTCATGGAACTTCAAATTCGATTTTCTCTCAAACTGACCGTTGGATCAGGATGATTTCACTTGCCTCCGCACGCAAGACTGATAGCAACTAACGTCTTGCAATTACCCCCCATTTGGAACGGATGGACCGGACGGATCTTTGATCAGAGGTCGGAATCAAAATGTTGACTTGGTCAACGATGAATAGTTAGAAAAATACAAAGGGGGGAATTTAGTAAATAATTTATATAAAATAATTTACAACGAATTAGCCTTAGGCTTCAACTACAAAAGTTCTTAGAATTTTACAATGAACAACATATAAAAAGTTTTTTTTCTTGAAAAAATAAAATATTTGAATTAAATTTATGCATAAATACACAGAAGAAGATGAAAAAGAAGAGTCAACCATGAGCGGCTACGTCACGCCTAAGGCCTATCCCCTTCGCCTCATGAGGCAAAACCAGTAATATTATATGGTTTTGCCACGTGTACGATAGGGATTATTTGCCACGTGTATGACAGGGATTATTTGTCTCTTTGCCTCCGCAAAACCATAGTAGTAAAAGAAGTTGGAAACTACTATTCTTCCTTTTGTCTTATATTCCTTTTTTCGTATATCCATTTTTACTATTGTACAACAGTAAAAATGTTTGTCCTCTGGGTCCTGCAGGTGGGGGAGAAGAACCCCTCAACAGCCTGCAGGTGGAGGATAGACCCAGGTGGGGAATTGACCCCAGTACACCCCCCTCAGTAAACCCTTAAACCCCGAAGCCTTAATGTTAAGTTATTCCTTAATCACCTGACCATTAATTGCCTTAAAGAATTAATCCCTGAAAATGATGAACTGGTTTTTGTGTGAGATTGACAGTACTCCTTAAAAATCGTCTCCATTAATGTTAAGTTAGTTATTAATCCCCTGACCATTAATGTTTAGTTAGTCATTAATCCCCTGACCATTAATGTTAAGTTATTTCTTGATCATTGCAGGTGGGGGAGATGACGAATGGTGCATTTTCTGTGAATAAATTATTCTGATGGAAATTGAAAAAGGACAAATGAAGTGCTTTTCTCAGAAAATGGGAATTGAAATATATGACAGACTTTTACTGTTGTACAATAGTAATTGAAACAGTAATGGAAAGAGAGAGCTGTAGTTATAGATTGTATAATAAAAGCCCCCCACTGTTACTGTTGTTCAATAGTCATGGAAACAGTAATGGGAAGAGAGAGAAAATCGAGTACACCCCCCTCATTAAACCCTTAAACCCTGAAGCCTTAATGTTAAGTTATTCCTTAATCTCCTAACCATTAATTGCCTTAAAAAATTAATCCCTGAAAATGATGAACTGGTTTTTGTGTGAGATGGACAGTACTCCCAGAAAATCTTCTCCCTTAATGTTAAGTTAGTCATTAATCATCTGACCATTACTGTTAAGTTAGTCATTAATCCCCTGACCATTAATGTTAAGTTATTCCTTGATCATTGCAGGTGGGGGAGATGACGAATGGTGCATTTTTTGTGAAGAAAATATTCTGATGGAAATTGAAAAAGGACAAATGAAGTGCTTTTCTCAGAAAATGGGAATTGAAATATATGACAGACTTTTACTGTTGTACAATAGTAATTGAAACAGTAATAGAAAGAGAGAGTTGCAGTTATAGATTGTATAATAAAAGCCCCCGCTGTTACTGTTGTACAATAGTAATGGAAACAGTAATGGGCAGAGAGAGAAATTTGTCTGTGATGATACACTGTTCATGGAACTTCAAATTCGATTTTCTCTCAAACTGACCGTTGGATCAGTATGATTTCACTTGCCTCCGCACGCAAGACTGAGCGACGTTAGTGCAAGCGACTGAAGTCTTGCAATTACCCCCCATTTGGATCGGACGGATCGGACGGATCTTTGATCAGAGGTCGGAATCAAAATGTTGACTTGGTCAACGATGAATAGTTAAAAAAATACAAAGGTGGAATTTAGTAAATAATTTATATAAAATAATTTACAACGAATTAGCCTTAGGTTTCAACTACAAAGTTCTTAGAATTTTACAATGAACAACATATAAAAAGTTTTTTTTTGAAAAAATAAAATATTTGAATTAAATTTATGCATAAATACACAGAAGAAGATGAAAAAGAAGAGTCAACCATGAGCAGCTACGTCACGCCTACGGCCTACCCCCTTCGCCTCATGGGGCAAAACCAATAATATTATATGGTTTTTCCACGTGTACGACAGGGATTATTTGCCACGTGTACGACATAGATTATTTGCCTCTTTGCCTCCGTAAAACCATAGTAGTAAAAGAAGTTGGAAACTACTATTATTCCTTTTGTCTTATATCCCTTTTTACTATTGTACAACAGTAAAAAGGTTTGTTCTCTGGGTCCTGCAGGTGGGGGAGAAGAACCCCTCAACAGCCTGCAGGTGGGGGATAGATCCAGGTGGGGGATAGACCCCAGTACACCCCTCATTAAACCCTTAAACCTTGAAGCCTTAATGTTAAGTTATTCCTTAATCTCCTTACCATTAATTGCCTTAAAAATTTAATCCCTGAAAATGATGAACTGGTTTTTGTGTGAGATGGACAGTACTCCCAGAAAATCTTCTCCATTAATGTTAAGTTAGTCATTAATCCCCTGACCATTAATGTTAAGTTATTCCTTGATCATTGCAGGTGGGGGAGATGACGAATGGTGCATTTTCTGTGAAGAAAATATTCTGATGGAAATTGAAAAAGGACAAATGAAGTGCTTTTCTCAGAAAATGGGAATTGAAATATATGACAGACTTTTACTGTTGTACAATAGTAATTAAAACAGTAATGGAAAGAGAGAGCTGCAGTTATAGATTGTATAATAAAACCCCCCCGCTGTTACTGTTGTACAATAATAATGGAAACAGTAATGGGAAGAGAGAGAAAATTGTCTGTGATGATACACTGTTCATGGAACTTCAAATTCGATTTTCTCTCAAACTGACCGTTGGATCAGGATGATATATTGGTGAGTATTCAAAGGTGATATATAAATTGGTGATTATTCAAAGGTGATAACATTGTTTATATATATATATATATATATATATCAGTGGTGAATCCAGAAAAATATTTCAGTGGGGTCACCTGTCACACAAGTGTAGTAACCCTAAAAAATTTCCGGGTTGAGCAGGTAATTAGGTCAAAATTTCCGGGTCGGAACCGGGTTGGGCTGGTAATTAGGTCAAAATTGATTTTTTACCAAAACAACGTCGTTTTGCAATTATTATATTTTTAAAATTTGAGTGGGGTCTCGTGACTTCACAGGTACTGGATACGCCCATGATATATATATATATATATATATATATATATATATATATATATATATACACACACTACAAAAGGGTTAGAAGGAGTTGGCAGCCCATAAGAGCAACCGTAATGGTTTGCTTAATAATTCAATTGACTATGACAATAAATTGCCACTTGGCATATGAAGATTATTGGGTGAAAAATATGGAAGAAATTTATTTGAAGAATGTATTGACAAGATGTTGTAATGGGTAACTACCTTTCCTCATCTCCTCACCACCACTTCATCACAGCCACCATTTTCGGCGCCGGAAAATCCATGCCCATTTCATCTTCTCTCCAAAAGAAAAGCACATATACAAAGAAAATTAAAACCTCTCAAACATTTTTTTCTCAAAATCCAAATTGAATGCTCTTAGAAAAAGTTGTATCTGCACTTGGAGGCTTGTTGTACTGCTCCATCTACTTCTGCTTTCCAAGTTCTTCTCCTTCTTCTTCAACAACTTCGACTTGGCCATGCCTTCCAACTGCTACACCACTTCCGGCGAAGAAACCGGCAGCCGGCGGCGTGAAGACTAGATAGGAAAGGGTGAGGTTAATCTTTCCTTATCTTTGCTTTCAATTTGGTATTTTGAGGAGATGGAATTCAGCAACAAGAAGAAATGAAATGAAAAGTAGGAAAATATTTCAGCATTTGGATTTTTTATTCTTAAATAAATGGGTTTGTCTATTGAGAATATAATCTTCTTCGCTCTCTCAAAAGAGACAATTGGATAGACGTAATCCCAAAAAACCTCTCTATAATAGTACCATTATTTTGTAAAATGTAATTGAACATTATTTATTCTGAAAGTTTGCTTAAAGAAATTGGCCACATTGATCCCACTAGGGTTGCTCTAAGCCCACATGTGATATCTTACTATGTGATCAAATAATATCACGTGGTAACCACGAGTAAGGAAGTCGGTTAATTATCCCCAATAATTATCTAACGTGTACCGTTTAATCAACACACGACATATTACACGTGGTTTTATGGTGTTAAAACATCCGTCAATCGTATCATATATTCAGAGGTATATTATCCAATGGACATCTGCATACTACGTGTTATATTTATAACATAATTTATAACATGTAATATTTATAACACTCCCCATTGGATGTCCATTCCACAAAGAATCTGCCTCGTTAAAACCTTCATTATGAAAAAACATGTGGGAAAAAATCATAATGAAGGAAAAAGAATACATCCATCATTTGTGTTTTACACCCCCTGGTTTGAACGCCTATTCAGATCTTTAAGTCGGTGCATTCCGATCTTCTTCATTAATTTCTCGAATATGGAGGTAGACAATGCTTTAGTGAACAAATCTGCTGGATTGTCACACGATCTGATTTGTTGAACATCGATATCACCTTTCTTCTGAAGATCATGCGTAAAGAAGAATTTTGGTGAAATATGCTTTGTCCGGTCGCCTTTTATATAGCCTCCTTTCAACTGGGCTATACGCGCTGCATTGTTTTCACACTATGTGAATATGAAGACCAAACTAAGAAATATTTACGAGTGCTTAAGGATTAAAAGAAAAGTTAGGGCATGCGCTTAAATAAGAGAACTTATCGAAGTCTCTACTCTAAGGAAGCAAGTTGAGATAAATCTATCTAAGTCAACTCTCATATATATGATATCCTATGAGTATATGAGAAAGATTGAATGCAGAATGTTCCATGGAAGGTGAAGCGAACGTTGTAACACTTACCACATCATATTCTAAATATGGTAAACTGATTAAGGAACTAAATAATTATTATTGTGTTCCGGTTCTTATGAAGAACACGTTTTCACTTATCTATTTGGATTTAATTGACAAATCAATTAGAAGGAATAAAAGTCATTCCAATAAAGTTGAATAGTCTTTAAATCTAACATACTAGATCAATGTCACTATATAGTCAATATATGTGATGAAATCTCAACCAAATATTTGTATGGCTGTTATCCTTGATATTTTGAGGTTGTTCTAGACATAGTCTACGTGGAAGAGAAACGTGTGATAAAATGTCATTCTGATGATGTATGAACCATGTGATTATGAATCATATGGGTAATACGTATCTTATCTTAAGATGACTAAAATACCCTTTTATGAAAAGGCTAGAAAGTATAGAAAATTGCCTAAAGCCTAAACATAATGATGTTTGCTGGCTTGAAACAATTAATGCCATGAATGATATTATTGTTTATTACTCTCTTTGACTATTTTAGAAATAGTTGTATGTATTTAGTGAAGTACATAATTCGGAAAGTCCAAAAAGCTCGAGCTAGTACGAATATGGTATTGGTAAACAACTTATGAATTAATCTTCAGTTGGATTGAAACAGTTGATACCTGAATGGTGTTTCAGAAGTTTCCTGAAAAGGAATCAGATTCTCCCATGAAGGAAACCATTTTGGGATACGCAATTAGACTGTGTCTCTAAAATGGAAATAGCACTTTATATGATAAAGGTGCGATGCGAGACATGCGAAGTATCCCTTACCCGTTTTGGGATAGCGTCCTTATTTAAAACGTATACTTAACAAAGTTCCAAAGAATTAAAGTTGAATAAATTCCATATCAGATTTAGGGTTGTCATGCTTCTAGCAAGCAGACAATGTCATAAAGGCTTGGAGCTTAGTATGACCTATGCAACTTTGTGGAACTTCTTAGCAAGTACGCTAGATGTTATTTACTTACCCGCGGAGCAAAAATGTTTGTCTCCAAACATGTTGTCCTCTAGAGGAAGTGTTTATTTCAAAAGAAACAGTGGGAGTGAATATGATCTCAAAAGAGTTTGAGAACCACAAAGAGACATTCAACCATTGGAACATGAGCATGCACCACATAGTGATGAGGTGCAGGACATTGCTCAGTACACATAAGTATTCTATAAGTATACAGATAACCAGATGCCTGAAAGGCTACTGGTGTGTTTATCTTGAAGAATGAAGATCTCATGACTTATGTAGAAGTGCTTAAAAAGGCAAGATTTGGCTAGGAGCCATAGTATCTGATTTAGATTCATTGAGTGACAAACGGGTTATGAACCTGGTATGTATTACCTAAAGGGAATGTCTCTGAAAGGTGTAGCGGGTCTTTATGAAAGGCTGACATGGATGGTATTATGATTACTTGTTAAGCTGAGTTGATGTCTAAAGGCTATAGGGTGTAAGCCTTGTAATTACCTTTATGCTACCAACTATGCTTAATTCTATTCAGATTGTGCTTGTTGTAGCCGCGTATCATGGTTATATGATATTGTAGAGAACGTTGGGCCAATGGCTTGATGTTCATAGACAATAACATGATATGTGAGTTTGCGAGATCCATTTATGGACTCAAACAAGTTTCTCAATATAAGTTCTTTGCTTTGAGAGTCAGAGGAGTTTGAATTGATCAAATTTAAAGATATACCTGATGTGCAAGAGGGTTAGTGGGAGTGTTATGATTTTGGAGGTTCAAGGTATTTTTGAAAGATCTTGGAATGGCAGTTCTTATTTTAGAAATAAGAATCTATAGTGATAGATTTAGATGCTGCTTGGTTATCATAGTTCACCTGTATAGATAATATGCTAAAGGAGTTTAGCATAGATCACACCAAGAGATATTGCTAGCTAGTATTCTAGGGATCTGTCTAGGACAGGACGTCAGTTCTGAAGTTAAGGTGAAAGATAATATTTATGGAAAGGTTCCTTATGCCGAGGCGATAGGATCCATCATAAGTATTGTGAGTTAAACTAGACGTTCATATTGCATGAGGAGTCATGAAAAAGTATGAAAGTAATTATGGTAAGTGTCGACAATATCCTTAAAAGTGTTAAGGATGGGTTCCTAGTTTATTGAAAATTGGAATCGAATGAATGTAGACAAATGTATACCTTGAATCTTATGAAGATAGTGGGAGCTACAGTATGGGTTTGCAATCACTTTGATTAAGTGATACATTGAGCTGGAAATGTTTTCAGCGAGAGATCACTGTAAATTCTACAACTGAGCCAAAACACAGTGTTGCCTTGGAGGCGCAGCAGGAGCGGTACATAGATCTAAGAGGTTTATCCAGAACCTTGTACGGTTCTTCCACTTTACTATATAGCTGATATAGTAAATGGATTCATTGCTTGAAGCAAGGACTAGGGTCTCGTCAGAGATTCATGTGTGTGTTGAGGCGGTTCCTTTTGATTAGATCATTTAGAGTATGATATAAAGATATTCTGAGTCCCCACGGATAGAGATCCGTTCACGCTTAGGGTTGGTTGCGATTATTGAATGAGATTCTTGTCTTTCAACTTGGTCTTGTGTATACGAGTGATTGGCATTAGGCCAAGTAGGAGATTGTTGAAGTAGTGTCCTAAACCCATTCGGGTTGGACCGGATCTGACTGGATCAGATCATTTCTACTATTTCTTTATGTTTGTACATATATTAAATGACTTTCTGTTATTATATATTTGTTAGTTTAACGAACCAATTATGATATTGTATATATGTGAAAACATCCTTAGTGTCACATTGTGAAAGAGAAATTATAATGGTGATTATGATTGATGAGATCTCGACTCACTTTAAAAGGTTTGATGCTTAAATGTCTCTAGTCGTATGTACTATTAAATATGACATAATAGTATGGTTAGACTAGCACGTATTGGATGTCTTCTATCTTTTGAAGATAGGGGTAGATCTTGTCTATCAAAGTGAATAGACACTTGGACTGTATGTGGATGTGTATTAGAGAATGCATACGTTAGACTGACCCGCTTACTTTATTAAGTGTCGCACTATGTGGCGGTTGCGTAATTATCATAAGACCGGAGTCTTCATGACATCATGGTGTGGATTGTCATACTTTGACACTATTGAGGTTTCCCCTAGCCATGAGGAGATCATGCGGTAGTGATTGGGTGTGATACTGAAGCATGCGTAGGATTCATGTTGCTCGTCCAAAAATCACGTATCCTATGAATAAGAGTAAATATCCGAAAGGGCCTTCTTATAAGGATTATCTTACTTTCGTGAATCATTGCAAAGTGAAAGTAAATGAGTTACTTCGAGAGAGCATGATATCCAAATTATTAGATACGGTCGTTAATGTTTGACACTCGAGATACGACCGTATGGATATTATTACAGCGATATGATTCTATTTACACGGTAACCATTTCACATGAAAGGTAGTAGTCATTGCATTTGACTATTCCGCTGATTGTGAGTCATGGCGTGTTGCTAGACGCTATCCATGATCATTAGGTATGAAGGGTATTTTAGTAAATGCACTTTGTGATTCGGAAGCCTATCGGGTCACACACATAAGACCATCTAGCCGGATTAAAATGCGGTTATATTGATAACCAAATAAGGAGCTTTTTATCTTGACTATGAAGTGTTATAGTGATAAATTAATATTGGGGTATTTACTTATTATAAATAAATATAATACAAGATATTAATTATGTTGATTAATTAAATATACATATTGCCCCAGGCTCTCATTCGGATAGGTGGATCTGGCACTATGATCGAAAGGGTGTTTATACAGTAAGGTCTGGGTACTATCCAGCTCTTACCTTTTACCGGCCTTCACTCTCGGCGGCGTAGCCATCCACTTCTGCGGGGAGGGATAAGGTGTGGCAGTTGTGTTGGGCCCTGCCTGTGCAGCCACGTATTCATCATTTCTTGTGGTGGTGCCTGCATGATTGTTTAGCTATTGGCCTTGGATTGTTGCGTAGGCAGGTGGGGGATGGACTTTGATTGGCATGTGAGGGATCGGTAGAGACCCTCAAACACACTTTGTTTCAGTATGAGTTGGCGGATCGGGTCTGAAGGGCATCCCCTTTTTGTCAGGTGTTAGGGCGCATTGACTCCTCTTCCTTTGGGGAGCTCTTTCTTCGGCTGGTGGAGAAGGTTGGGGTAGGTTAGGTAGCCCAGTTTGTGTGGCTATTATAGAGCATTTGGAAAGCTCGTTGTTCGGCTATTTTTTATGGTCAGGCAGTGAGGGTAGGGGCAATCTGCGAGCAGTCATCGACTGAGGCTAGAGAGTATGTAGAGGCTGTGACAGCCTTTCGAGTGTTACAGCCCTAGTAGCACTATGTGGATAAATAGATGAGACCAGTCGAGGGAGTGATCAAATGCAATGTAGATGCGTCGGTTACGGACCACGGGGCAGGGGTTGGAGTGTTGTTTCGTGACCACCAGGGTACGGTTCAGGCGGCTTTCTCATATCATTATGACCCGGGTGCGGCAGTGGAATTTTTGGAGATGACAGCGGTTGATTTGGCTTTGACAGAGGCTACGCCGTTGGGATTTCTAACTGTGGTAGTGGAAATTGATTGTTTGGCTTGTGTCCAACGGCTCAATCGACACATGTTGAGCATATTTCGGCTCTTGGTTGCCTCGCACAAAATTGCCTCTCCAGGCATAATCTTTTTCCATTCCGTCTCTTTTACTTTTATTCGGCGTATGAGGAATGTCCATGCGCATCTTCTAGCAAGACATACTTTGTTGGCTCATGGTAGAGTTCCTTGGGGCGTTGAGCCTCCGGCAGATGTTATTACCGCCAGTTTGGCGGACGTGATTTAATAAATTTGCTACATTTCTCAAAAAAAAAAAAAAAATATACATATTTTTCTATGTATGAGGCGCATGATATATGTGTATATGATACACATGGATTTTGCAAATTAATTAATCATAGTATTATATTATTATTAATATTGATATATATATATATATATATATATATATATATATATATATATATATATATATATATATATATATATATACACATGTATAATTGATATATATATTTATGGTAATATAATAAATATATATTCATTATTAGATATTGACAATATATATCCTGAAAATATTTAATATAAGATATTATATATTAATGAGATAAATCAATCAAATATACTTTCCTTATTTTATTAGGAAAATGTTTTCTTTCTCCCCACCCCAAGTAGGAAGATTCTCCCAATTAATTTTGGGCTAGGGGGCGCAGGTGGCTATTATAAATATAGTGGTGCCTGGCCTTTTTGTATCATCACAAAGAAGAATGCTAATTTACTAGAAAATTGAGTGCTTCATAGAGAAATTTTTGAGAGAGAGAAAATGTCGTTTAGCAACCGAGTTTTTCTGGTAGCAATCCAAGGTGGGATTCCGGCGGATTCTTCGTGTGGACTAGCGGTAGAGGCAAAACGCTTGCTCGGCTTCGTGCATAAACTACAACCGTAGACAAATCGCCGATCTATTTTAGATTATCAAAGGTATCTTCTTAGTCTACTTCTTTTATTCTTGTTTCTTAAACGAAGTTGATCTTGGTAAAAAGGAAATTAAATTTTAAATTCCGCTGCATTTCCGGGTGGATTTCCTAACAGTTCGACACTATGGACGTTATTATATATACAATATCATAATTGATTCGTTAAATGAACAAATATATAATAACATGAAATCCATTTATTATATGTATAACATAAAAGCATAGTAGAAATGATCCGACCCGGTCAGATCTGGTCCAATCCGATTGGGTTTAAGGCACAACACTAACAATCTCTCACTTGACCTAAATCCAATCACTCATACAAACAAGACCAAGTTGAAACACAATAATCTTATGCAATACTTTCAACCAAACCTAAGGGTAAATGGATCACTATCCGTGGGGACTTAGACTATCTTTATATCTTACTTCCAAATGATCAAGTCAAATGATAATGCCTCAACACACACATAAATCTCGGATGAGACCTTGGTCCCTGCTTCTAGCAATGAATCTGCTACTATATCAGTTGTGCAGTAAATGTGGACCGTACAAGGTTTATGAATGAACATCATAGATCCATGTACTGCTCTCGTTGTGCCTCTAAGGCAATATTGTGCTTTGGCCTAGTTTCAGAATCTACAATGAACTCTTGCTGATAACATTTCCAGCTCACTGTATCTCTAATTAATGTGATCACAAACCCATATTGTAGCTCTCACTATCTTCATAAGACTCATGATATATATTTGTTGTAATATCCCGAACTTTAGTAAAAGGGTAGACGTGTCTTTTTACGGAACAATAAATTACACTTAAATATTTGTGGATTAAAGTTTTGGTAAAAGAAATATTAGTTTTGGAAAAAAATAGTATTTAGGGGCTTTAAAGGGTTTAAAAGGAAATTAAAGGACTTTCTATGTAATAACTCCTTGGGAGTTATTTTCTACAAAGTAATCTTCCCTTACTTGGAAGTTGTCAGAGTCACTGCTTCAAAAGAAAAATGAGAGATCGAACTTGCTTGAGGGAAAACAGAAAGAAAGCAAGGAAGGAGACTTCTTCAAAATTCTCACAAGTCTGGTATCCATTTTCAGAATCGATTAGAGTTTCATAATCAGCGGAAGAAGGGCCTTGGTTTGACACAGAAAAGTTGGAGTTTTGGAAAAGGTAATAAAAGCCCTACTTTTGGTTTCGTAAGGATTTGATCACGTTGCAAGGTTTCATTTGATTGAATTCGTAGTTCCTTTTGTTTAAAAGCTTTTGATCACAATTTGCTTGTCCAATTGTTGATAAATAGGTTTCCGGTTGAAGTCTTAGAAGGTGTTGCAATATTTATTGGAGTTGTGCTTTGGTTATGCTTGCTTTTAAGGTAAGAGGTTCTTCCTAATGAATAATTATGGTTTTATAGCATAAAGGTTGAGTTTGGTTTTGATTTGTGGTTAGAAATCATGTTTAGGTGTTGTTGTTGTGCTATGGCATGTTGTAGAATGTTAAAGTGATGTTTTCTGCTACTTTTGCTGTCAAATTGATGTTGATCATGTTGGGAAAGGGTTGGGAATCGTTTAAGCGCAGAAAAGTATGTTTTAGGGTGTTTCTGGGTGAATGTGTGCGTATTCCTGAGCAATGTGTGCGTATTGGCTGAGCAAAAGCATCACGAATCTGTCAAATCGCCGAATGTGTGCGCATGTGCATTGCCCTGGCAGAATCATCCTGAATGCTCAATGTGTGCGCATTCAACTGAATGAGTGCGCATTTAGCCCTATTTTTGTGAAATGCTGTGTTTTAAGCCCCGAGTCTAGTTTAAGTTGTTATTTCTTGATCTAATAACATTAAATGAACATGAACAAGCCATGATTAAGCTTCTGATACATTTAGTTCCGGCACCGAATGGATTCTTCATAAGAGTTGAAGTTTGGGACCGTACGAAGAGGATGATTGGCTTATGCTTTGGTGGATTAGTGTCCATCATTGTCTGTGTAATGTGCTGGGCTTGTTCATGTCTAGTGGTTAGTATGAGATGTGAGGGAGCTTACTTGAAAATACTTAGGTGGCTAGTTAATAATTAATAACAAACGTACTTGTGTAGTTAAAAGACTCAACATCATGACATTCTTGGTAAGGCACTTGACTATATCGCGATGTGTGAAGGTGACTAACTCCGTAAGTCTACCAGAATAGACTCCAGGTGCGGATGGACTTCACTGAACGCGTGCACTATCAGAGTCTACCAGAATAGACATTCGTGGTTATTGGTGTGATCCATCAATATGTTTCACCTACTTTGTGGCGAGTTTCACCATGCATAGTGCCCTTGAATGCGGTTGTAACAAATATATGCTAAGCTAGAAACCAATAGTCATGACATGTTGATGAGTATGAAGTGAACCCTAGAGTTTGAGTCGGTTTCATAAAGACAACTTAATAATAATAACGTAAACCTTTCCGTTGTAGAACTTAGTTATTCATAAGCTTCTTTCTCTTACTAAATACTTTGTACTTACCTCAATTTCATGTGTTGTTTTGTGTGCTTTTGGGATGAGAAGACGAGAAGGTTGATCTTGAGCTCTATGAGGATTTTGATAATGATACGTGATGAAGATGCCTTGTTGGCGCTTGGATGACGTTTCAGTTTCTTTTATTTTATGATGTACTAGACCATGTTGTACTTTTGTTTCATGTTGGTAAGACTGATCGGGACTTTTCTAGGTGTCCAATCTTACCGGCAGTGTACCGGGTCAATTGTAGTCTAGTCTAGTGGTCAAGATCGTATCCACGAGGATTGTGAGGTTGAACACCGAAAAGCTATTATTATCTTGATCTAAGTCGCAAATTAACAAGAAAGTAATGTTGCTAGAATTCTGCTACTAAAAAAGGTGATAAAATGATAAAAGAGCCTTGCCAAGACAATGTGTAGACTAGCAAATCTCTCATTGTATCATGGGAATGATTTCCTCCCATCCAACCAATTGTGTTCAAAAGTGTGAAACGGTGCATTCCTAAGCAAGTAGTTTCCCCTCATACGAGTGTATGAAACTACTTTATACCTCCTCCTTGACCTAGGTGACCTAAACCTAATGAATTGGTATGATAAACACTTGAATGCAATGACAATATCAACAATCCCCGGATAAGAAATCGAATGCTTCGTGAGGTCGATTTTACCTTCCGGTTCTCCTACCCTCTTCTCACATCTAATATCTCCTTTCGGTCTCCATTAAATGTGTATATGCAAGAATTAGTTAATTACTCAAACACAAGCAAACCATACAATGCAAGTAGGAAAAGATTCATCACAATTGAAACTAACAACATAAACAACCATTCCCAATCAACATAAGAGATTGAACTAGTTCTACAACATAGTCTTGGATAGTTTAACCTAGCCACTCATAACTACAAACATTAACACATCAAGATTAACATTCTTAACAATGAGAACAAGTAAAACAAGATAAAACTAGAATTTTACCAATCACAAGTGATGAATTTGCAAAGGGAGACCCTCATTCACCCTTCCAAAAGATTATGGAGCTTGTACACAACAGTGTTCACCTTGCTCCAATTAAACTATCCCAAAGGCTACTCTAGGCATTTGAAGAATTGCACTTGTTATGAAATGCTAAAATGGGTGCTTTTTGGCTAGGGGAGCCCCTTGTGGTGTGCCTGCAAGAAGAGGAAAAATGGAGAAGATGAAGTTGGGGGTGTGTAGAAGATGAAATTCGATCTGAAAAGGGGTTTATAAGCTGAATTTCTGCTATCTGCGGCGCTCCGGGGTGCGCCACAATAGATCCGGCGCGCGCCGGAATCACTAGAAATTTCTTTGACAGCTTTTTGCGACGCTCCGGCGCTCGCCGTAATAGGCCAGTTCTTCACAGCAGCTCGGTAAAATGGACATACTTGAGTTGTAGACCTCCAATTGATGTGATTCAAAGTGCGTTGGAAATATCGTTTCTTGATCTACAACTCTTATGAAGAAGTCTTCTCCAGAAAATGCCTCTAAGTGGAGTCAAATGTCCGTTGTAGATAGGCTACGGTAGAAGCACTAAGGACAAATGATCCGTTTGAATTCGTAAGCTTCTGGCACACTCCTCTTGCCCTCAAAAGACATGTTTATGCTCAACACGTGTCATCACTCGGGGTCTTGGCCAAAAACCTATAATCCTGCAATGAATCACCAAAATACCAAGCGTAAACCCGACACGACGCTCCGGTTACTAAACCGGTACAAAACCTATCAAAATATGATACTTTATTTAATAATTACACCTACACATTGGAATGAAACTAAACAAAGAATGACTCGAATTGATATGAAAACATCAATAAATGCATGAGAAATAGGGGTAAAACATCGTGAAATGTATCATCTAGTTGACTCACATCACAACTCCCCACTTAGCTTTTGCTCGTCCTCGAGCAAATAAAGCAACAAAACAACTCAAGTCACGAGATAGAGTCACAAAACATCAAGAAGTAAGAGCTCAACTAGATGATGCAACCAATCGTACCTATAACCACATGTTAACCGCAATCTAAGAAAGTAGTGGAGTGTGTGTGTGAATATTCCTCAAATTTGTTACCAAGCAATCAAATAAGAAATCATGCATGAAATACTTATTAGATGCAATCCATATGCTTAAGAATGATACCAATCTCCACTAATCGAGGCATTCAGAGTCAATAAGATAGATCGGGTAAGACTTGCAAGCTTGTAACGTTAGGCTCGGGTATTGCCTAAGCGAAGGGTAAAAAGAATATATCAAGGAGAACAATTGCAAGGTAGCAAGCCTCTGCACCTTCTCTTCCAAAAATGTTGAATTGGTATCTCTTCTTCTTCTGCAAAATTCGTCGAGGTGGATGCCTTAACAAGGAACAAAAGAATTAAGAAACACCGCTTCAAATCAACACAATTTCCCAAAGCTTGAGTTACTTGACTTTGATGAACTTGTCTTCAAATGGGCTCTTCTTGACTAACCATTTATTGAAATTTATTTACAACTTTATTGAACTTCATTTGATTTGTTTTTGAACTTTTTGGATTTTTGGGGTTTTTGAAATTTTTGAAAACTTCAAAGAAACATATATACACCAATGGATTCCGAACTTGATAAGATACCATCTCAACTTTGTGCCAATAATGTCATCCAACTCTCAACTCCCAAAGTCATCACCATACAATACATAGAAACTTGCTAAACTTGCGGGACACCAAGGGAATGTAGACCAAAATTAGGCTAAGGGTCGGATTATAATGAGGCTAATCACGAATGGCTATTTTCGAGTAGGGTCTCACCACTCTACAAAGGCTGAGATGGGGACATGTGGAAAATATGTTCGGGAAGGCCATTTGGCTATGGTTGAGTCAAAGAAATGTCATAACCGTCATCCCTAACTTCAACTCCAAACACCTTTCTATTTTGTCTCGAAATGACATCAAGCCTAAGTTCTAGTTGCTATGGAAGCATGCTTACATGATTGCACAAAAGTTTGCATGTTAACAAAAGATTGTAATATACGTACTCAAAGAATTCACACTACAAATAAAAAATTCGCGATTAAAATGCACTTACATGTCACCAAGGTTACACACTTTGTTAAGGTACTCACCCTATCAATTGTAAAACCATATCTCTTAACAACAGGTCGTCTTCTATAAAAAAAAACAACAGGTGGTTTGTTGGGCTTTAAAATGCTCGAAAATTATCAAGGCTAAGCGTTTCTTATGCATTTAATGACATTACCCGTTGTTGGACTAACTACGTTCCCTCTCCCCACTTACGAACTTGCATTGTTCTCAATGTAAAGTGTGTGGTAAGAAAGTAGTTAGGGAAATAAAAAGGAATCAAAACTAGTCAAAACAAGTACCGGGATGCCACAAAAGGGAGGGTGGGTGGGCATGAACATGAAATACAACCAATGAAATGAGCAAACAATCCCAATTACTAGCAAAGAATCAACCAAAATGTAGAGACAAAAAGATCATTGGCCACACCCGGCCTTACAAAAGAGCAAAAATATTATAGCAAACTTTTACGGGCTGCCTCCCGGTAGCACTGTTGTTTAACGTCGTTTGCTCGACGGGAGTATAAAGTAGAAGTGATGGAAATTATACAGATCATCGTGCATGGATACCACTATCAATTACTCACATAAGCATGTAGCAAATAAGCACAAAAGCCAACCAAAAGATACTGCTTAAGAAGTGAAAAGAAAGACAGTACCCGTAGTTTGCTAAATTTATAGTCTATAGCTAGACTTGGCCTTGCTTAAGTCTTTAATGCACGGGTGGTGGGTCATTCTTATGCACCGCATCCGTCCTTTTCATCAAAATCAGTCTCCAACATAATGTAGACGAATGCCACCAATCCCAATGATTCTTGACATTTTCCTTCGATTTTCAAGATTTTGGTTTGTGTGTCTTTCACATTATTGCTAGATTCATACTCTTCAACTACCTGTGTGTTAGTACGATCCACAACAAGAGGACACGAAGTGTCCACAAAAGAACAAGATTCTAGTGTAGTGCTTGGATATTTCAATGAAGTGTAAATGTTGAAGACAACGCGCTCATCATTCACTCCCAAACTAAGCTCTCCCTTACGAACATCGATCACAACTCCCACCGTTGCTAAAAATGGTCTACCGAGGATAAGGGGTGTAGTGTACCCTACCTCCATATCCATAACAACAAAATCGACGGGGAAGTAAAGTTCATCAACTTTCACTAGTACATCCTCAATGACTCCCATTGGACGTTAATGGATGTATCCGCAAGTTGAAGATTCATCTTCGTACGCTTGAGCTTGTCTATGCCAAAATTCATGAAATCATTGTAGGACATGAGGTTTATGCTCGCACCGAGATCACATAGAGCCTTTTCAAACAAAAGTCCCCCATTATCACATGGGATTGTAAATCTCCCGGGGTCCTTAATCTTAGGAGGGAGCTTATGTTGAAGCACGGTGGAACACTCCTCACTTAGACACACCGTCTCATATTCTTCCAACCGTTTCTCTTTGAATAGTATGTCATTAAAAAATTACCGTACGCCGGCATATTAGTGAGTGCTTCGATGAAAGGGATATTAATAGTCAAGTGCCGAAAAGTGTCAAGAAAACGTGCATACTGTAAGGTGTGGTGCCCGAAAGACAATTATCTAATTGTTTTAGGACAGAATAAATAATTCATCTTAATTATATGCGATTATGCTTATATTAAGACACTCAACAAAACCCTAAGTACCTCGTTTATGTAATCACATAACTCGGTGTATGCCTATACACAAGAGGATTGAGTTAGTGAGATGTACTTAAAATTAACTTAGTCCGTAGCGTTTATTAATCTGAGCACGGGTCTCATGATTAATTTGCTATTAATGCGCCTAACACTTTAGGTGTGACGATCTTATCCGATTTATCGGTAATAAGTACCTAGTGGGGCATTTATATATGATGATAATCATATGAAATTTGGACCGATTTGATTTGAGTTCTCGATATAATTCCGTAATCGAGAAGTCTTATCGAATCACGAGATGATCATATATGGATTAATCTTAATCTGAGGTGATCCTGCATTTAACGCTTAGACTAGGGTAGAGTTTGATGTGTTAGTAAGGATCACTAAGTATGTGGTCCAACACTTCTCGTTGGCTCTATTCTCGAATGAGTGAGTGGTCCGTGCTATCACGAATATGGAATCCATTCCTTCCTCGGGAAGTAGAGAGACGATTCTCTTATTTGTTGACCCTAGAAAGCGATCGATCGGCCGAGTTCATATTATATTGAATATGAACTAATTGATCACTAGGGGTTAATGGTAAATAAGGATAAGATGTTTTTGAGAAGGGTTTACGGAAATATCCGAATCGAAATGAACAAATCTATGGAGGTTTATCCATATGTAATGATTATATCAGTGGACGCTTTCGACTCATAAATTGAGTGTAAGTTATCTATATTCGATAGAGTTCAGTTTCGGGTTTATGGTGGTGTAATCCCGGAATTAATAGGTTGGATATAATTATTCTTGTCGATGAGTAATTTTTATTCGATTTATTGTAGCTACTGAATATGGGTCCATGGTCCCCGACGTGGCTCCTAATATAGCATATAGGTTTCTCGTCGTTGCACCTCAATTATAATTAAATAGTGGATTGGGCTATTTAATTGATATGTGGATTAATTGTTTAGTTGGACTAAATAATTAAATACACGGAAAAGACATTTTTCGTGGACTCGGCCCAAATTGGTGTGTTGACCTTTTGACCTAATTGGTCAAATATCAAAAGATGCGTGTGACCTTATTTGATTAAAGGATGGTGGCGCATTTTTGTTTGTATTATTTAATTATTAGGAATTTCGTTTTCTTAGATAATTATTTAACATGTGATTTATCTTTTATTTGTTAAATGATAATTCATGGAATATTAGATAATAATATGATTTATCTTAATTTGTTTGGGATAATCATTTTATTTATCTTTTATTTGGAATAAAGGATTAATGTAATAATTATCTCTTAATTATTTAATCCTTGGAGGTTAAGTTTTACTCTCCTATATAAAGAGAGTTCTTCCAAGCCTTTTGACACACATAATTCACGCCATTATTGACAAATACTTGGGTTGATATTTCGACCAAGTATCTTGGGTTTAGAGTTGGAATAATCTTCGGGATTATTCCGGTAGCATATCAAGGAGGTCCGGCGGCGGGAAACACCATCCACCTGGTGTTGCTGGGAGACACACGTTGGAAGGCTGTGGCTTCTCAAAATACGTGTTCTTGGAGATCTATCGTTCTTGGAGTTAAACACCATAAAAAGGTAGATTCCTAAACCCCCTTGTAGGTTTAGATCTTTTATTTATGTATTTTGTTTCGTTTAGATCTAGATCTGATGCATTCCGCTGCGTAATCGGGTCAATCCATAATTGATCCGACGATATTACATCTAACACATACTTCTTATCCAACTTCATCTTTTTGATTTACTCTCGAGGGGGATAGGGAAGTGATTCAAGATCAATTAAAATAGGGTTAGAATGTATACCTCCCTTACCCTTGTTGTTTAATGAAGATGGTGAAGCTTCTTTGAATGTTTGTGCATTTGGTGGACGCCATGTGTCATCATTCTGCACCATTTTCTTTGAAAGACGCCTAGAATTTTTTTAACACTTCCAGTGTGAGCCATGTCAAGTCCGGCGTGCTCCGGATCCATTGCCATACTCTCGGGTTTTTCCTTATGTTCCCGGCGTGAGCCGAGCCATTTCCGGTGCATGCCGTGTTGTCATCAATAGTTTCTTCTCCAACATGTTCGTTGAACAAGGTCCTCAAATCACTCAATCTTGGATTTTTAAATATTCTCAGGATTTTTATCCATTCTTCTTCCTTTTTTTACATTGACATAACCATCATTTCTCAAGAAACAGTCAACAATTTCTTCTTCTTCTTCACTCCACTCTTTCTCTTTCTCGTCATTCAAATCTTCTTCAACATCATTGCTTCCCTCATTATGCCTATAAGACTTTTCACTTTGAGTAATAATATCATTAACTTCTCTCGCGTTTCGCTCGGTGTTGCTTGGTAATCCACCCGATGGTCTACTACTATTTCTATCGCCTTTCCTAGTCAGATGGTCTTCAATACCTTGCATTGATGCTTCCATAGTTCTCATTCTTGTATTTTGACTCACATAGATGTTTTCAAATTGCCAACATCTTGGGAAATGATGACGGTCATTTTGTGCCCGTTATTCTATGACCTTTATCCCCGATTCTAGTTTAAAGGAGCTATAATAGAGTAATAATAAGTCGTAATACGCTTAATTTGCATATGCCGAGAGTTACGATTCATTATTATGTATTAAGAGGTTTTATTGTATTATTTGATGTTGCAGACTATATTTCATGCTATATTTGTAGTAACTCATTGTGGAGCACAAGAATGGACTTCGGAGAAGCTTTAAGGGATCGCAGACAAGTTCAGAAAGCCCAAGACGGTAAAAGCAGAAAGCCCAGGAGCATGTAAGGCTCGGTCGACCGAGCCTACGCATTCGGTCGACCGAGTGGGCCTATAGTCCAGCAGGAGTCCGGAACAATTTTGAGGCGGTTAGGGTTCAGTAGTGTCGGCGTTTTAAGTCGGTTTTCTATGACGGCTGAGGCTCTATATAAACACAAGTCCTTTGTGTTTTTTATATACATTCACCAATATTATTTCATATCTAGATATAAGCAAATAAGGATTCATTTAGGATTTTGAAGGTTGCTAAGGGTTGCAAACATGTAAGCCCTAGTTTATCTTCTTGTTTTCTTTTAAGTAATCAATTCCCAATTATGCTTTGATTGTTTGAGTAGTTATGCATATCTAGATGATGTAGATCTAGGATATGACGTTAGGGCAGTGGTGATACCTTGTCTATGAGGATCTCATACCCTACGTCCTCTACCTATTATCTACGGATGAATCTGCGTGTTTAATTTACGTGTATTTAGATTAGTTTATATGATGTCCCGATGATTCGCTACATAATCGATTCAGATATGAAACGCCTGAGAAATATATTCGGGATGTAAATGCTGGGAGTTAAGTACTCGGGCGATCGAGAGGTGTCACTCGGTCGACCGAGAGCACTTATTCGGTCGACCGAGAGTCATCAAACCTGTTTTATCCGTTAATCAGTAACGTCTTTATGATTAGGTTAGCTTAATTGAATATGTTATCTCAGTAGGTATGGCTATGGCTACGTCACTCACTTAATTTAATTAAAACGTGTAAAAAGGAAATACCGATATAAAACTCTTAGGTAGGCTTAGGAATTGATCTTCGGACGTTCAGCGTTATCTAGGTAGGTTTATATTAGGGAATTGCGCGCACCTTGTTATACGTAGATCGTAAACTAGCATGAGACTATAACTTGGTAATTGTTAGTTGGACGAGAGTTTGAGTGATCGTTTTAGAAATACGCCTAACCATAGGAATGTTGCCTAGACGAGGTGTACGGTTAATATCGGCATCCTTAGAGTCGTAAGCGTGTGAGTTATATGAGATGGAGGCACCAAAAGGCGAAGTCACGTAACAATACCACAGTGATATAGTGACCTACCGGTGCTACATCAAGTTTTAGGGGATGACTCCCGTAGCCAATATAAATAGATATGAACGGATTAATAGTTGTTGAGTCTTGTTGTTATATAAATTGTCTAGATCCAAATAATTACGGTTATAATTGGGTAGTTGATTACGTTATTTGTTTACATGTTATTTGTTTATATGTTTGAGTGTGTCTTTCTTTTCTCGTATTCTATGTTGGTCATAGACCGTCTTTGTCAAACGAAATAAATAGGTTGACTATTTAAGTTAGGATCCACAAATTGATTCTCTGTGGGATCGACCTCGACTCTATCTAGCTATACTGCGATTGAACCTAGTTCACTTGCTAGTGGTTATTTAGGAATCGAGTTAATAATTTAACTTGACCTCAATCAAGTTTTTGGCGCCGTTCCGGGAATCAATGGTCCAACCGCTTAAATGATCTACTTAATTATTTCGTCTTTTTTCGCTTTATTCTGATAAGTAAAAAAAAAAAATATTGTATATTCGGTCGACCGAACTATGCTACTCGGTCGACCGAGCCCTTTAAATGTTTTATATTATCTGATAGTTGTTTTCCCCTTGTGATTCTGTTAGTAGGTTATAAGCCTAGCAGCAGTATGAGTAATCATACTGCCTGTTAGTTCAATAACCGTTTGTTGTTTTTCATATGATGCAGTTAATCAGAGGGAATCACTCAAGCGAACTGTTTAGCAAAATGTCATCACATCAGTCTTCTGAGGTTCAAGGAGAAGAAGTCATGGTGTTGAGAACCAAAACCACACCTAGAAAGCCGTTGACACCTAAACTCAAGGAAAGAATAGCAAAGATGAAGGCAAGAATTCACGAAGCCAAGAGGTCAAAAGAGTCTAAAGATGCTTACATATACAGAGGTATGTCCAAGTTAAATCCTGAAGAGATTTCTTCAGATTCAGACTCAGGATATGACTATATGCATCACATGTCAGATATAGAATCTGATTTTGAGGATAGCTTAGACCTAAATCGCCCTATAGTCATCGGTCCTAGAGATGCAGCGCATATTGAGAATGAAGCTCGGTTGATGCCGAAACTAGATGACCCAGGAGCATTTATGGTAGAGGTTACCTTAGAAGGAGCAAACCTAGGGTTGGCTTTGATAGATTCTAGCTCGAGTCTGAACATTTTTCCGAAGAGTCTTTGTGATAGAAATCTAATCCTTACTCCCACGAATACTCCGTTGCAAGTTAGATTTGCGGATGGGACCAGAACAATCATGTCTGGAAATATGTATAATATGATCATTGGCATAGGATGACTCGAGTTTAAGATATATATAGTTGTTATGGATATAGATGAGCACCCTCAACGCCCGATCATTTTAGGGAGAGCCTTTATCAATACATCAGAGCCCTAATTCGTATGACCAAAGCGTGAGATCACATTTTTCGATGCTAGAGGTTACGAGACCTATGGGACAAGGAATTGATTTCCTACTCCGGTGAGCGTGAATGTTATAGGAGTTGATAGTTCAAAACCGAGATATTACTCCGAGCCTAGGAAAAAGTGTTGATGACAAGGCAGAAGGAAGAGATGAGACCCTTACAGATTCGAGTCGTGAGAAAGTCGCCGAGCACCGCCCCTGTTCTAGAAAATCATAATCTCGAAGGCCCGCTTTCTCCGGCACTCCAAGAATAGAAGGAAGCAAACAGAAGCGAACTCGTAGAGTTCGAGCCAAAGAGAGCCCATCTAGTTACGAAAATATTACGAAAGTTGGAGCTTGCTTGGATGGGCGAGTTGATTTGTCTTTTCGTTGGACTCACACCTCGCGGGAAGGCACTCGTGCAAAAGGACAGCAAGACATTTTCGGTAAAGGCTAACCGGGTGAAAACCTGGCAAGCCAAGAGCAGTTCGTAGACAGTGATGATTTTTGGAAAGTCGAGCTACCGACTTAAACTGTAGAACTATTTCTATCCTTCGTTATTTTTATCTCTATTTTTATTTTAAATAAAAGTAGCATGAAACGATAAGAAGTTTTTTTTTATTTTGCCGTGTTCCGACGACTGTTGAGTTAAGGATGTGCAAAATAATTTTTTTTATTCGAATCGTTTTTATGTGAAGTGAAGTGTAGTAATTGAATCTTTGTAAAAAATTGTTGATTAAGGAAACGGTAATGCGTTATTTTACGAATGCTTAGACCAGATTGTTTGATTTATTCATGATAAGAATGAGGTTGCTTTTGTGCTTGGGACGATTTATTGGTTAGAGAAAAAATTTGCGGTAGGAATTGCAAGAGTGAAATAATAAATTTTGGCATGGTTATTTGTTGTAGTTAATTTACGGTGTGTCAAAATAATTAAAATGGTCAACACCATTAATTTCTACATATCCCCATTCACCTTTCCCTCTCCCCAACCATTCACCTTTTTCTCTTCCCAATTTCTTTATTCTTCCAATTCAAATTTTCAAATTCCACCTTTCCACCTCATCAATCCCCAACAACTTATATCCACCAATCACATTCCACTTTTCAAACTCCATTTTTCTATTTAACCCACTCATCCTCTCTTTCATTTTCCTCATCCTCTTCTCCATCTTCTTTATCAAAATTCCTCCATATATCTTTTCCCCAATTCCCTGTAGAAATCAAATGGAAATGTTCTGAAAATCCTCATCCATTTCACCATTTTCACTCACCTTGAAAAGCCTATCGAATTTTTTTTCTGATCGATCGATTCAGTCACGGGAAGCATACAAAGCCAGAAGCTGTTGCTGTCAAAATCTCCACACTCGGTCAACCGAGTGACTGCTCTCGGTCGACCGAGAGCCGGGCTGCCCCCTCCGTCTGCTGCTACGCTGTTTATCTGTCAGGATGCCACCCAGAAGACGTAGAGCCGCCCAGTTCGTGGCTGTTGAAGGCAACATCCCATTGATCAACGGGGTACCACAATTCGCGAGTCGGGAGGTATATTCTTCATTTGTTAATCATTTTGTTAATGCCCCGTCCATCGAGCTCGAGGACTGGATTTGGGGAATTGTGGAGACGAGCTTTTAGAATTGGTGGAACGTTATCAATGGCGTGATGTCGTAGCACCCCCAGGCCGAGTCAACGTCAATTGGGTAAGGAATTTTATGCTTATTTACGCGTACACCCGACACCAATATCGCATATATTCGTGGCCGACCAATTGTAATTTCTCCGGTACGATTAATGCTTATTTTGGGGTGGATGTCTCGGAGGACGGGCCGGAGTATATGGCGACATTTGACGGGTCCGATGCTTGGTTGGAGGAAGTTGGAGCCTATCTGGGAATAGAATGGACTATAGGGGAGGTTGCCCGCACATTTGCGGAAGCAGACTTTAGGAGATGGGAGGATAAATGCCTTAATCGGCTTATCCGTTCTAATATCTTCCCGGCTAAGCATGTATCTACGGTCTACTATGCCCATGCCACTTTGCTTTATTGGTTGTACATGGGATGGCCTATGAATGTGGGGCATTGCTACGCAAAGAAATGACAGACGATCTTTGTCAAGCCTCGGCACACCTTACCTTTTGGTTAAGCGATCACTACATTACGTGAGGGAGCCGAGTGCCCAAAGTGTTAGCGGCGATTCCTATGTGGGACCAATGCCTATCCTATCTTTGAGTTCTGTCCCACCGCTTTGTCATTCACGGTCACGATCAAGAACAAGAGGGAACCGAGGATGATCTTGTGAAGCCGGCCCGAACAATTTGCAACTAGCACCATTCAATCCAGGATGGGATTAAGTATTTTAATTTGAGTGTTTGCATTTCCTTTAATTAACGAGTTTTTATTTTGACTCAATTCTACTAGTATGTCGTGTTATATAGAGCAAGTGTCTCTGTTTCCTAAATTCGAACTCATGTAATGTTTTGGACTTGCTGAAATGTATTGAAATGTAAACATTTTTATGGACTTAAAAATGTTTAAGGAAATTGTTATCCCTTTTACGGTCCCTTTTTTTTTAGATTATTACTGTTTGGACTAATCCTGTAACGAATATCGAGCTTTGTTTAAGATGTGTGTTGCAGTGATTCTTCTTCGGCCCTGCTATGGAGCCAATACCTGTACTTGTTGAAATTTTGCCGAATTTCCAGGACTTGTTCGACTACCACCCTTATCCAGAGCTAAGTTCCTTTTCTGAGCTTGTTCTTTCAGTTTTTATACATTGGGGACAATGCATGGTTTAAGTGGGGGGGTACAAGTCACTTAGCTCAAATGAGTAATTCCGTTTATCAAATAATAAATAAAATGAGTAAAAAATTTTAAACTTTTAAACTTAGAATCACATTTACTTTTGTGGGTCCCTGATAATTATATCTAATAAGAAATAACCCATATTTCATGAGTACGTGATCACTTTATACCTCTGCGATTTATTGATTAGTAAACTTAATGATATTCATATTGTCCGTTGCGAGTAGTTGTTTATTATTCAATTATTCAATAATTGAATCGAGTTGTACTACGCTTGTTATAAAAGGTAAAATTATAATGTGTACATTGCATAGATAATTGATTATGCTTACCTGGTGTCAAATTTATAAATCGATGTGTTCCTAAAAATTCTAGCTACAAAAGTGAGTAATAAGCTTGAGGCGCACTGTGTTTGACAATGTTAGAACACTGGGCTTGTAGTAAGTTACCAAAGTAGCCTCGCGCTTGTGGTAATATTCGATGCTAATATTTGATCTAAGATAGAGGGATGCTCTAAAAAAAATTTTCCTTCTTGAGATTGATAGTATCTGAAAAATATGAAGATATGAAAAGAATATTCAACTCTTTAAGAGGCTTTGAGTAGTACTCGGTCTCCAAGTCCAAAAACCCTATAGATACGCTCTTGCTTATTATTCTAGTGCTTCAAAAATTAAAAGGCTTAAGAAGTGGGAATACTGAAGTTGGTAGGTTAAGACTACAAAGTTTGCATAAGCTCTAATCTTGCTACGAATGTTTAAAACTCAATGCACATGCACACAACACATCGATTCATGATGAATAGTGGATAATGGATATCTGACGAGCGTAGAGGATATGAGTTGATTCGAGTTTCTTGTGTCGGTATACGGTGACCACTGGAAAGTAGTTTATGGGGAATAACTTATTGATATTTTAATCGGGACGATCAAAGGCTAAGTGGGGGGTAGTTGATGACGGTCATTTTGTACCTGTTATTCTATGACCTTTATCCCCGATTCTAGTTTAAAGGAGCTATAATAGAGTAATAATAAGTCGTAATACGCTTAATTTGCATATGCCGAGAGTTACGATTCATTATTATGTATTAAGAGGTTTTATTATATTATTTGATGTTGCGAGACTATATTTCATGCTATATTTGTAGTAACTCATTGTGGAGCACAATGATGGACTTGGAGAAGCTTTAAGGGATCGTGAGACAAGTTGAAAGCCCAAGGCGGTAAAAGCGTAAAGCCCAGAGCATGTAAGGCTCGGTCGGCCGAGCCTACGCATTCGATCGACCGAGTGGGCCTATAGTCAGAGTCCGGAACAATGTTTGAGGCGGTTAGGGTTCAGTAGTGTCGGCGTTTTAAGTCGGTTTTCTATGACGGCTGAGGCTCTATATAAACACAAGTCCTTTGTGTTGTTTTATATACATTCACCAATATTATTTCATATCTAGATATAAGCAAATAAGGATTCATTTAGGATTTTGAAGGTTGCTAAGGGTTGCAAACATGTAAGCCCTAGTTTATCTTCTTGTTTTCTTTTAAGTAATCAATTCCCAATTATGCTTTGATTGTTTGAGTAGTTATGCATATCTAGATGATGTAGATCTAGGATATGACGTTAGAGGCGGTGGTGATACCTTGTCTATGAGGATCTCATACCTACGCCCTCTACCTAATATCTACGGATGAATCTGCGTGTTTAATTTACGTGTATTTAGATTAGTTTATATGATGTCACGATGATTCGCTATATAATCCGATTCAGTATATGAAACGCTGAGAAATATATTCGGGATGTAAATGCTGGGAGTTAAGTACTCGGGCGACCGAGAGGTGTCACTCGGTCGACCGAGAGCACTTATTCGGATCGACCGAGAGAATTCATCAAACTGTTTTATCCGTTAATCGACCACGTCTTTATGATTAGGTTAGCTTAATTGAATATGTTATCTCGGTAGGTATGGCTATGGCTACGTCACTCACTTAATTTAATTAAAAGCGCAAAAAGGAAATACGGATATAAAACTCTTAGGTAGGCTTAGGAATTGATCTTGGACGTTCATCGTTATCTAGGTAGGTTTATATTAGGAATTGCGCGCACCTTGTTATATCGTAGATCGTAAACTAGCATGAGACTATAACTTGGTAATTGTTAGTTGGACGAGAGTTTGAGTGATCGTTTAGGAAATACGCCTAACCATAGGAATGTTGCCTAGAGCGAGGTGTATGGTTAATATCGGCATCCTTAGAGTCGTAGTAGCGTGTGAGTTATATGAGATGGAGGCACCAAAAGGCGAAGTCACGTAACAATACCACGGTGATATAGTGACTACCGGTGCTACATCAAGTTTTGGGGATGACTCCGTAGCCAATATAAATAGATATGAGCGGATTAATAGTTGTTGAGTCTTGTTGTTATATAAATTGTCTAGATCCAAATAATTACGGTTATAATTGGGCAGTTGATTACGTTATTTGTTTACATGTTATTTGTTTATATGTTTGAGTGTGTCTTTCTTTTCTCGTATTCTATGTTGGTCATAGACCGTCTTTGTCAAACGAAATAAATAGGTTGACTATTTAAGTTAGGATCCACAAATTGATTCTCTGTGGGATCGACCTCGACTCTATCTAGCTATACTGCGATTGAACCTAGTTCACTTGCTAGTGGTTATTTAGGAATCGAGTTAATAATTTAACTTGACCTCAATCAGGAAATCACACCAATAGAATTCATCATTGTTTGCATATTAGCGGCTTGAGTAGCAACTACACCCATCAAGTTTTCCATCAAAATTTTCAATTGAGAAACCTCTTCCAATGGTTGAGAACTTTGTTGGACGGGGGCATATTAGGTAGGAACTTGTTATTAAAAAGGATGTGGTGGTGATTGTTGGTAAGAGGGATTTTCTTGGTATTCACCTTGTTGTTGCACATTGGCGTTGATGGATGCCTTTTGTTGTTGTTCAAGAGATGATCCGGGTCCATGATTTATTGAATTATCAGACCAATGGAGAGTGGGATGATCTCTCATGATATTGTTGTATGCGTTGGTGTAAGCATTGTTGAGCTTCCGGTGTGGTTGCATAAATTTCACTTCTTCCTTTGAATATTCACCGGGTTTCACTAATCCTATGGTACATTATCACTCCTCATACTTTCATAAGCTGCATTACTAGGCTTTTCACTCCCCGAACTCTTGCTTGCTTGAATTCCATCAACTTTCTTACTAAGGGATGCCAATTGTGTTAACACTTCCGTTTGAATGGATGATTCTCCCACAAAAGCAACTTTCCTTGTACTTGTACCAGTTTCCCACATTCGGTTATTCTTTGAAATTTTCTCGATAGCATCATTAACATCTTGTGCCACACTCATCATCAAGGAACCGTTACAAGCTTGGTCAACCTCCGCACGTGCCTCTTTCCTCAACCTTCGACAAAAGAATTGGATTTGCATGTCTAAAGGGTATCCATGGTCGGGACATTCTCTTAACAACCTCTTAAATCTCTCCCAAACAACCCCAAGTGATTCATTGTCTCCTTGCTTCAAGCTTGTAATCTCAACCTTTAATTCCAAATTTCTCCCCGGAGTAAAATATTGCTTTAAGAACTCATTTTGGATCTCATCCCAACTTGTCAAAGAATGGCGAGGGAGTGACATAAACCAATTTCTAGCTTTTCCCTTCAATGAAAAAGGAAACATCGATATCCTTGTCAACTCTCGATGAATGCCTTGACTCTTGGCCGTGTTACACAACTCCTCAAATTGATAAAGGTGGTGGTGTGGATCTTCATCATCGTCTCCATGAAATTGGGCTCTAGACTCTACTAATCCAAAAGATGAGACTTGATCTCAAAGTTGTTTGCACCAACATTGGGTAGAAGGATTGGGTTATTGGTTGCATTTCTCCTCATGGTTTGATCACAAATAGGTCTCGGGTTTGGAGGGTTTTTGTTGTTGTTGATCCGGTTGTTTTGGTTTTGGATGTTTTGGTTATTGGGATTTTGGTTATTGTTGAGTGGTGGAAGATTGTTGTTGTTTGGTGGTGGAGGATTTGGATTTGTGGGATTTTGGGCATGGCCTTGGGCACGATTGAGCCCTTGCTCTTCTTGTGCGTCTACAAAGTTCTCATCACCCATCTCTACTTCTTGATTAGATGACTCTTGTGAAGAGCTTTCACCTCGATTAGGCTCTTGGCTTGCTTGACTACCTTTATTATCGGCTCTCAAACTTTGAATGTAAGTGTTGATATCCGAACGATATGGAGTGAGCGGTGCCATGCCTTGTCAAGAATGGGTCATCCACTACAAGCTAGATAGAAACAACAAGAAAACAATAAAAGAACACTTGGTGACTTACCAAGAGGCAAGCACCAAAGAAACAAAATAGAAAGGAGATTAGAAAAGATTGACTTATTCTCAAGACTTTTAAGCTAATATAAGTATCAACCGTTACACAATCCCCGGAAACGGTGCCAAAAAGCTTGATCGGGACTTTTCTAGGCGTCCAATCTTACCGGCAGTGTACCGGGTCAATTGTAGTCTAGTCTAGTGGTCAAGGTCGTATCCATGAGGATTGTGAGGTTGAACACCAAAAAGCTATAATTATCTTGATCTAAGTCGCAAATTAACAAGAAAGTAATGTCTCTAGAAATCTACTACTAAAAAAGGTGATAAAATGATAAAAGAGCCTAGCCAAGACAATGTGTAGACTAGCAAATCTCTCATAGTATCATGGGAATGATTTCCTTCCATCCAACCAATGGTGTTCAAAAGTGTGAAATGGTGCATTCCTAAGCAAGTAGTTTCCCCTCATACGAGTGTATGAAACTACTCTATACCTCCTCATTGGCCTAGGTGCCTTAAACCTAATGAATTGGTATGATAAGCACTTGAATGCAATGACAATATCAACAATCCTCGGATAAGAAATTGAATGCCTCGTGAGGTCGATTTTACCTTCCGGCTCTCCTACCCTCTTCTCACATCTAATATCTCATTTCGGTCTCCATTAAATGTGTAGATGCAAGCATTAGTTAATTACTCCAACACAAGCAAACATACAATGCAAATAGGAAAAGATTCATCACAATTGAAACTAACAACATAAACAACCATTCCCAATCAACATTAGAGATTGAACAAGTTCTACAACATAGTCTTGGCTAGTTTAACCTAGCCACTCATAACTACAAACATTTGATGACGGTCAAAATATACCCATAAAAGTCATCAACATTATCCTTAAATCGAGCATAATAATATATATTTTATGTTAAATCGCATGTGTATAATGATTATTTAATGTTTTGTGATTTATAAAATATAATTTGGTATTTATCTATTTTTTATCATTTAAATACAATTTACTGTGCAATAAATGTTTATTTTTGTAGATAAAGATGAATTGGAGATTTTCTACCAAAGAAGAAGATAAATTGATGCACGGTCCAAGTAATAAAAATACTCGATACCTAAATAACCAACTAGCAAGAGAACTAGGTTCAATCGTAGTATAGCTAGATAGAGTCGAGGTCGATCCCACAGAGACTCGGCTTAAATAAGTACAACGTTATTAAACTAAAAATAGATTAAAGGGCGGTCTCCGACCAACAATAACGTAAAAATAAAGGTTGACACGATAGAAAACACAAAGACTAACAATACGACAGTAGACACTAAAACACTTATTTTTATGGTTTTATAAGACTCTAACAAACGGTATTGGTTACGCTAGTAGTAATTACTCCCCCATATATGTATATCTAAGCCGAGACAGAAAAGACTTTAAGGTTGATTATATTTTGGCTACGGGAGCCATCCCCTAAATTGGATCTAATTCGTGAACGGATAGAAGATCTTCACGCTTAATTACGAATCCTTCCTTGGACAGGATAGAACATCATATAACAAGCATGCTATACCAAACTAGGGATGCCGATCTAAAATCGTCACCTCGTCTAGGCAACCACCGTGGACGGGTTGGCACACCTCCTAAACGATCGGCTAACTAATGTCCTATTAACATGACAATTTTCACAATATATCATATTAAATTACGAGAACGATGTAACAAATTGGCGGATCGATTACATGTTTATATGAAAAGCGAAAGCACGGCGTGGCGAAGTCGTTCACGTAAAATTACTAGAATCTTGATGGCTAGATCTAACCATATAGACCGTGGTACATCTAGACCGTTGACTCTAGAATTTTCTCGTAAAACGCTTTCGTACGGCTTAGATCTACATGAATATGGGTTTGTTAATTAACTACATCACGAAATCAATACACAAACGACTACTCCATAACGAAATAAAATAGATCTACGAATAAAAGCCACATGTTTGGATAGACATTACCCTCGTAGACGGAGGGTCCTCCGATCCTTCAATGCAATCTCTAATCGATGAATCCATCGCCTCCGTGATGAAGGAACATAATATAAAATAAAAATAACTATATTTTTAAACCAAAAGTATTGTAATATTGTGTTCTAGAATGTATCTATGGTGTGTAAGGCGTGTGATGCATGCCTTTATTTATAGGTGTTCAAGCTAATTAAGAGATATACTTCAAAATATCAAACAAATAAGAGATAACTCCCGGCTGATCTTGTAAAAATAAGGTGCGCCCCCCTAAATGCGTGTGGAAGTTGGCGCCACTCTTTGATTGGCTTGCCGGCTTTTGTCATGCTTTACTCCTCTTCTTGTGCTTATCCGATATTTATCTTCAATGCATCTTGAATTTATCTTGAGATTAAATTCTTCTTTTTGTATTTATCCTCCATAATTATCCAAATCTGCAAAATAGATATTTATCCCAAAATAAATCATATTTAAATAAATGTGGATAAATACCAAAATATATAATATAAACGGATAAATACAAATTATATATTATAAATGGATAAATACCAAATTATATATTATAAATCACATAACATTAAATAATCCATATAAACAGGTGATTTATCATAAAATACATATTATTAATCCCGATTTAAGGACAATGTCGATGACTTTTACGGGTATAATTTGACCGTTATCAACTACCCCCCACTTAGACTTTGATCGTCCCGAACAAAGCATCAATTAGTCATTCCCCAAGATAACATTTTCCATGGTCAAATCATACTTACACAAGAAACTCGAGTCAACTCATACCATTCATGCTCATAAGGTATCCATTATTCACTACTCGTTATGAATCGAAGTGATGTGTGCATGTGCATTTAGTTTTATCTATTCGTGGCAAGATTAAAGTTTATGCTAACTTCACAGTCTTAACCTACCAACATCAGCATTCCCACTCCTTAAGCCTCGCAATGGGTAAAGACATGGTGCAATAAGCAAGAGCGTCATCTATAAGGTTTTTGGACTTGGAGACCGAGAAAGAATACTCAAGCCTCTTAAAAATTTGAATTTTTTCCGCATTTCCGTAGTTTCGAGCTTTAACACCTCTCAAGAAAGAAACTTGCTTTAAAAGTAAAGTATGCATTGCAAGAATCCATCTCTCACGGATTAGTGGAAGCATTGAATATTACCACAAGCGGGCTACTTTGGTAATGTTACTACAAGCCAGTGTCTAACATTTCGTTAAAACACGAGATAGTTCTCAAGCTTATTACTCCGCTTTGATGGCTAGAAGATAAGAATACATCAATGAGATAAATATCGACTCTGAGTCCTGCATAACCAATCATCTACGCAATGTACACATAATTCTTCTCGAGTTATTATAATTTTTATGAATTAAATCGATTCAAATTGAGTAAGCAAATAATAAATAACTACTTGCACTAGTTGGCATGAATATCCTTAAATTTACATTCACATAAGTATAAAACGATCACGTAATCATGCAACTTGGTTCCTTTCCTATCAATTCTATGTTTAAGAACTCACAATTCTAAGGGTACGAGATACTTAATTTGGCATTTGTTCAATTTTTTTCAATTTTCACCGTTTCATTCAATTTTCAATTATAACACATCATAGCTAAGTCTCCTACCCCCCACTTAAACTTGGCATTGTCCCCAATGTCAAAGAAAAAGGAGAATTTAAGAAAAAGACCTAGCTCTGGAAACGGCTCTCAAGTAGATGCAGAATATAGTATTAGTCCAAGCATGTCGTGGAGAAGCAAACGCAAACCTGTTTAAGCAAACCAAACAGAAACTCCACGAAACCGTTAATAACATGTCATTAGAAGTTATAAAATAATGTGGCAGTAATTAGATATAGAATATCCAAAAACAATTTAAGCCACTTTATTTCATACAACCAACGACATGTAAAACCAAAGAGTTAAAACTACAAAACTCACATGGCGGCTATCAAGGAAAAAACCTCGTTTATTCCGAACTTAGAATCGGAACATGGCGAGATGAAAAAAACCTTAACAGTCTCATGCTACTTTATTCAGACAAAACAAAAACAAAAGATAGTTTTTAAGAAATAGTTTTGAGTTTATAGTCGTCAGCTCGACTGTACTCACATGATGGTCTAGTTGTAACTAGGATTGCCGAGAGTAAATACTTCTTCCTCCCTATCAAATTGATTCCCGAGGTAATGCTTCAATCGATGACCGTTGACCATAAAAGTTTTTCGATCATCTAGGTGACTTACCTCTGGAGCTCCGGAAGGAAATACTTTACTCACTTTATAAGGACCAAACCATCTTGATTTTAACTTGCCCGGGAAGAGTTTCAAGCGCGAATTGTAAACAAGAACCATATCACCCACCTTAAAGGTGCGGTCAAGGATCTTTTTATCATGAAATCTCTTAGTGCGCTCTTTATAGATCCGAGCATTCTCGTAAGCTTCAATGCGAAACTCTTCTAGGCGAGTTAATTCCAACAATCTCTTTTCTCCGGCTAAACTTTCATCTAAATTCAACATACGAGTAGCCCATAAGGCACGGTGCTCAAGTTCAACTAGATGACACGCTTTCCCAAAAACAATCTGGTACGGGGACATACCTATGGAAGTCTTATACGCAGTCCGATAAGCCTATAAAGCGTCATCTAACTTCAACGACCAATCTTTGCTTGTTGGGTTCACAGTTTTCTCTAGAATGCGCTTAATCTCTCGGTTCGTGACCTCAACTTGACCACTTGTTTGAGGATGATAAGCGGTAGCTAACTTATGTCTCACCCCGTACTTGGCCATTAATTTCTCAAACGGCTTATTACAGAAATGGCTCCCATTATCACTAATGATGACACGAGGGATTCCAAACCGCGTGAGGATATTTTTCTTTAAAAACCGCAGTACAACCTTTTGCATCATTGGTAGGTGAAGCAATAGCCTCAACCCATTTGGACACATAGTCAACTGCCACCAAAATATAGCGGTTTGAAACAGACGAAGTGAAAGGTCCCACAAAATCAATTCCCCATACATCAAAGAGTTCTGGTTCTAAGATACTCCTCAGTGGCATTTCATGTCTCCTTGAGATATTGCCCGTCATCTGGCATGAATGACAGGATCTAGCATATTCTGCGCAGTTTTGTAAAGATTGGGCCAGTAAAAACCACATTGGAGAACTTTAGCAGCAGTCTTGTCCCCTCCATAGTGTCCTCCCGCTTCATAAGTATGGCAATGTTTAAGTATATCGAGGAATTCACTCTCGTGAACACATCTTTCGAAGATGTTGTGCGAGCAACGCTAAAAAGGTAGGGTTCATCCCAATAATAGTGTTTAAGGTCCGCAAAGAACTTCTTCTTTTCTTCTTTGGTTCAAGTCGGTGGCAAATATCTCCCGGATAAATAATTCACATAATCTTTAAACCATGGTTGTTGCTTCTCAGCCTTAACAACCTCACTTCACGAAGATATTTTGGCGCAATCACTATTCCCTAAAATGGTAGAGATGGAGGATAATTGCTCGTCGGGGGGCTTTTCTAAGCATGGTGTGAATGCCTCCTCAGGCTCTTTCTCATCATCCCTAACATCTTCTATATTTTCCTCGTTCTTTGGGATTGGTGGAGTAAGCTCCTTTTCACTTCTAATCATTATTGCATTCACATCCCTAGGGTTCCTATCAGTGTTGCTCGGAAATCCCAGGGAGGTCTAGTTGGTGATTGTTCACTAATTGTCCTATTTGATGAGAGAGATTCCGGACTAAGGATTCTTGGTTGGTGACTTTGGCATCATTCTTTTGACAGTATTGGTGAAAGTTTGTAGCCAAGTCAGTCATGGAATTCGCTAATTGATTCAGAGTGTCAGACATTGTGTTACTCATCTTTTCAAGTGCAACTTCCCAACCGTAAGTTTGAGCTTGCTGAGGTACATAAGTGTTGTGTGGTTTTACCCCTTCATTTGAATCACTCCATCGGAATTCAGGTTGGTCATGATTTGGTTTGTAACCGTCATATTGATTACCCTGTCTCCCAATGTAATTAGCTTCCTTTGTACCCGCATTCTCTAATGGCCTAGTCGATTCCGTCCCTTTTCCAGTCTCTACTTGTACAATCCTCTCATGCATACCATCCACCTTATCTTTTATGAGCAATAGAGTATTTAAGATCTTATGCGATACATCCTCCTCAAATAGATTATCGGCCATCTTCACAGTTGCTATTTCACCACCTCCCCATTGGCTATTCATTGCTATTTGCTCCATCTTTCCTCGTGCCTCCTCAGGAGATAAAAGAACAAACGCTCCATTGCTGGAGGCATCTACTCTTATCTTCTCCGTATCTCTCAATCCATGGTAAAAGGTTTGCATTAAAATCCATAGAGGGATATCATGATGAGGGCACTTCCTCATGGACTCCTTAAAACGTTCCCAAACTTGTTCAAAACTCTCCCCAGGTTGCTGCTTGAACCCCAAGATATCTTGGCGTAACTTAAAGGACTTCCCTATAGGAAAGTACTTATTCATGAACTTTTGCAGCAGTTCCACCCAGGTCGTGATTGATCTACCCTCTAAAGAGAAAAGCCATTGCTTAGCTTTATCTTTCAAAGTGAAAGGGAAAAGTTTTAGCTTAATGTTATCCTCAGGAACCAGTTCTGGCTTCACGGTACTAACTATCTCTATGAAATTCATCACGTGAATGCCAAGATCTTCATTCAGGATACCATGAAAAGTGGAATAGTTTGCCACCATTTGAATGACATTAGGTTTCGGGTTATAAACTTCAGCAGCATTTTCAGGCATTACGATAGCAGGAGTGAATTGTTCAATGGTAGGCGTTGCATAGCTTTGCAAAGTACGCCTTTCCCATGCAGCCACAGCTTGGTTAACAAAATTTGCATTATTAAAATTATTTCCATTTACCTGGTTGGCTTCATTCAGTAATCCTTCCATGTCTGAGTTAGATTGATCAGAATGTTGTGTTCCTTCAGATTTTTCCTCGCCTTGCTCTTCGTTTGGATCCTTAGAAATCCGGGTAGTTTGTTTGTTCTTTTTTATTTTATATTTTTTTATTTGCAAGACAAAAAAAAAATAAACAATTAAAATACGCCAAGGCTACTGCCTTTGGCGAGACTCTAAAAAAATAAAAATAACAATAAACAATTAGAAACTTTAAAGGCTAATCCTTTAACTAGACTCAATAAATAAAAACTAAACTAAAACAGACTCTAAAAATACGAAAAATACAAAAACACAAAGCGAATCGTGTAAAACAAAAGCG
Organism: Gentiana macrophylla; assembly: GCA_026214975.1. NCBI lineage: Eukaryota > Viridiplantae > Streptophyta > Magnoliopsida > Gentianales > Gentianaceae > Gentiana > Gentiana macrophylla. The sequence continues at coordinate 87,480,813 of CM047815.1, forward strand.
AGCGTAAGCTGCTCGTGATTTGTTTTATGACTCTTACAGGTTAATTCTATGTTATAAAAACTAATTAAACAGACACTATTTACACTATTTACGAATCTACTTTTAATAAAATAAGCTATAATTAATTTAATGACACGAGTCCCCGACAGCGGCCTAAAAACTTGATGCACGGTCCAAGTAATAAAAATACTCGATACCTAAATAACCAACTAGCAAGAGAACTAGGTTCAATCGTAGTATAGCTAGATAGAGTCGAGGTCGATCCCACAGAGACTCGGCTTAAATAAGTACAACGTTATTAAACTAAAAATAGATTAAAGGGCGGTCTCCGACCAACAATAACGTAAAAATAAAGGTTGACACGATAGAAAACACAAAGACTAACAATACGACAGTAGACACTAAAACACTTATTTTTTATGGTTTTATAAGACTCTAACAAACGGTATTGATTACGCTAGTAGTAATTACTCCCCCATATATGTATATCTAAGCCGAGACAGAAAAGACTTTAAGGTTGATTATAATTTGGCTACGGGAGCCATCCCCTAAACTGGGTCTAATTCGTGAACGGATAGAAGATCTTCATGCTTAATTACGAATCCTTTCTTGGACAGGATAGAACATCATATAACAAGCATGCTATACCAAACTAGGGATGCCGATCTAAAATCGTCACCTCGTCTAGGCAACCACCGTGGACGGGTTGGCACACCTCCTAAACGATCGGCTAACTAATGTCCTATTAACATGACAATTTTCACAATATATCATATTAAATTACGAGAACGATGTAACAAATTGGCAAGATCGATTACATGTTTATATGAAAAACAGAAAGCACGACGTAGACGAAGTCGTTCACAGAAAATTACTAGAATCTTGATGGCTAGATCTAACCATATAGACCGTGGTACATCTAGACCGTTGACTCTAGAATTTTCTCGTAAAACGCCTTTGTACGGCTTAGATCTACACGAATATGGGTTTGTTAATTAACTACATCACGAAATCAATACACAAACGACTACTCCATAATGAAATAAAATAGATCTACGAATAAAAGCCACATGTTTGGATAGACATTACCCTCGTAGACGGAGGGTCCTCCGATCCTTCAATGCAATATCTAATCGATGAATCCATCGCCTCCGTGATGAAGGAACATAATATAAAATAAAGATAACTATATTTATAAACCAAAAGTATTGTAATATTGTGTTCTAGAATGTATCTATGGTGTGTAAGGCGTGTGATGCATGCCTTTATTTATAGGTGTTCAAGCTAATTAAGAGATATACTTCAAAATATCAAACAAATAAGAGATAACTCCCGGCCGATCTTGTAAAAATAAGGTGCGCCCCCCCTAAATGCGTGTGGGAGTTGGCGTCACTCTTTGATTGGCTTGCCGGCTTTTGTCATGCTTTACTCCTCTTCTTGTGCTTATCCGATATTTATCTTCAACGCATCTTGAATTTATCTTGAGATTAAATTCTTCTTTTTGTATTTATCCTCCATAATTATCCAAATCTGCAAAATAGATATTTATCCCAAAATAAATCATATTTAAATAAAAGTGGATAAATACCAAAATATATAATATAAACGGATAAATACAAATTATATATTATAAATGGATAAATACCAAATTATATATTATAAATCACATAACATTAAATAATCCATATAAACAGGTGATTTATCATAAAATACATATTATTAATCCCGATTTAAGGACAATGTTGATGACTTTTACGGGTATAATTTGACCGTCATCATAAATCTCAAGGAAATTCGAAGTGGAATCGGATTGAATTAAGGATAAATATCGCAAAGACGAGAAGAGAGTACGGATACAAGGGCCGCGAGCCAATCCAGCTTTGATGGACTCATTGGCGGCGCAGTCTGAGTCCTCTTCGGGGCGAGTCCCCTGTCTATCCGGATTAGCTTGGAATTATCCTAACGCGTTTTTAGACTTCATTTGGATTTAGGAAACCTAATTTAGATCGGTTTAGGCTTATCCTAACTCGATTTTTACTCCTATATATACTTGTACTAGCTCATTAGCAAAAATACACCTTAGACACTTTTCTCAGTTTATAATAAAATCCTCGCTTTCTCTCAGTGGTTTTTTACAAGTCTGCAATTATGTAAGTTCTTGTAGTTATTTTCTCTTAGTTTTTATAATTAATTCCCCAATTATTATTTATCGTTTGAGATTTTTATTTCTTAGTTAAATGATGTAGATTTAGGATTACGACGTGAGGCAGTACGGATTCCTCGTCTATAAGGATCCGCACGCCCACGCCTATGTCTCGTGATCTATGTATGACTTTATTTTGATTAACAATCATATTTCTAGTAGATCTATATAATGGCTTTATGAATCTCTATTTAATCCGTTACGTATAGAGAAACGCTAAGATTTAGTTTTTCGCCGAGTCAGTCTGGCCATGTCTTTATGGTGAGACTGTCCATTTAGAATTTCTTGTCTTAGTAGGTATGGCTACGGCTACATTGCTCGTCTGTTTTAATTAGCGTATGATTTGAAAATACCAATATAAGGCTCCTAGGTCGGCTCATGAATTGATCTTCCGGGACTTTCAGCGAGACCTTGATCTGTTCTGTATTAGGGAATTGTGCACATCTAGTTATACGTAAATCGTAGATTAACATGATACCTAAAAAGTTAGTGTTAATGGGACGGAGACTGATGCGATCGCTTAGGAAGTACGCCTAACCACAGGAATGTTGCCTAGGTGAGGAATACGGTTAATATCGGCATCCCTAGTTTTGTAAGCGTGCAAGTTATATGAGATGGAGGCCTAAAAAGCGAAGTCACATAATGTAGCATAGTGATCTAGATGGCCTACCCGGAGCTAGATCTAGTTGAGGGGATGACTCCCGTAGCCAATATAAAAGAAATACGAATCGGATTAATAGTTGTCGAGTATCGCTTAATTATATAGAATCTCTAATTCCAAACGATAACATAATAATTGGGGAGGTTAATTACGTTGTTTGTGTTGTGTCCTTTACCTTTCTTGTCTTTTGTTGGTCATAGACCGCTTTGTGTCCTTGACATGAATGATTAGTTGTTTGTATATAAATGACCCACAATTGGTTCCATGTGGGATCGGCCTTGATTCGCTATAGCTATACTACGATGGACCTAGTCCTCTTGCTAGTATTGGGTTATGGTGGTCAAGTATTTTATTATCACTTGATCTACGTCATCAAGTTTTTGGCGCCGTTGCCGGGGAGCCAACGGTCAATTTTATATATAAATAATTTCTTATTCATGTTAAGTTTTCTATTTTAGAATCTATTTTTACGCTTTTGAGTCCCTCTGGTTATCTACTCTGTGTAAAAATTCCAGAATCTGGAGAATACCGGTTTCGCTCCCGGTAGATCGCCTCTCATTGCAAATGAGCCTGGTTCTGTTTTCTGGGACTTCACGTGTCTGTTTATCTATGTATGTTTAATCCGTAGGTCTGATAGCAGCATGTGAAACCATGTTAAAGTCAGTCTACGGTCTGTTTGTTTTTTTGTTTTTCTTCGGTTTGCAGAAACCAGGGAAACAATAATCTGAGTCAGTAATTTTTTGTGGGCGCTGAGAAAATAACCCAGCAACATGTGCAGCTACGAATCTACGATGGGAAAAGCAATGGAAGCAACACCTTTAAGGCACCAAGAGGGCTCCGAGAAATAAATATTAAAAGGTTCGAATTATTCGTGGTACAATGTTGAAGGCAAGGTACTACCTTTTTTGCTTATGTTTTACTATCTTTTGGTTTTTTGAACATAAGTTAGCCTATACATGAACATGAGTATGAATCTTAGCCCGGAGTTGGTTTGTAAGATTAATTTTATTAGCGTGGAAGGTTCTGCCCCAAATCTGTCTCATTTAGAAGGTGTAGGGAAACATGTAGTCGTTGAAAAGAAACAGTGAATAAAGAGTTCCTCGTAGTTCTGTTAAAATCTCTTTGTCCTATGCATGAGATTGCTTCTAGTGGCCACGGGAGCAACAATTTGTGTAGTTTTAAGAATTCTCAATCAAAAGAAGACGTTGAGTTTTGAGAGAGCATAATGAGGCAGCATTATAGAGGATATGATTAAAATGGGTCCATAGGACTAAATCTGCCTAGAATTCACTAATTCCTAAAACGAGAGTCGAGGTAAGAACTTTGTATAAATGGTATGGATAGATGTCGTTTCCTAGGTCTCACAACCAAGGGAAGGGTATTAATCCATAAAGCGATTTGAGCCCACCTCTTATAGTGCTCAAAGGGTCAAAGTCTAGCGAGCTATGAAGGATGACTGACAAGGATACTTTTGGAAAGTCAGTGAGGACTTTAAACTCAGAACTACTTCTTTAAAACCCTTAGGATTTCATTTTAGTTTTTTATGTTTTGTTTTCTTTGAGTCAAATAAGAGTAACGTGACATATGTTGAGGTTTTTTATTTTGCCGTGTTCCGATGGCCATTAGGCTAAGGATGTGCAAAACTTTTTTACTCAATATAGGCCACGTGAAGTAGAGTTCCGTAGGAGAGTCGAGAAATTGCTAAAGAAAAGTAAATTTAGCAATCAACCTTAAGATGGAAGCATTAAGAGAACTTGAGAATTCTGAAAATGTAATGCAGAGAATGATTGGTGCGAACAAGAACGCTTTTGGTCAACTCCCAAAACTTTTAGAATGGCGATCCGAGTGAAAATCCAAAGTTGTGTGCAATTCGCTCGCAACTACCCTTATCCTTTCCTTTATACCTTTTCACCCTTCAACCTTTTCTATTCTCTCACCAATCTGCCTCACAATTCACATTTCTAACCATTGTTTCATCCTCTCTCTTTCTTTCCATCTATTTCACTCTCCCACCCAATCCCAATCCCTTAAACCATTACCACTCTCACCCAATCCCTTAACTAATTTCAACCCACCCAAAACACAATTTCTTACCCCACCCTTTCTCTTTTCTTACCATCCTTATATATCTTTTTCTAAACCCATTATACTCTCAACCCCCATTTTGTTTACAAAATACCCTTGTGTTGCGGAATTAGAAATATTGCTAAGTTTTAATGATTATCTTTTATCATTTTGGTTTTCATGATCCTAGCTGGGGTAAGTGTAGCTCTGACCCTAGCTCGATTTTAAAAGTTTTTGGTTCGATCAAAATACAACTTATCTTTCTACCGGAAGTTTTGAATTTCACACTTTTACGCCTATTCCGGCATTTCTAGATGATGAGTTTTGTTCTATACTATCACACCGATCCAACCTTGTTGATTACGTTGAGCCCTTCCACGTGCTAAATTGGGTAATTAGTAATTTCGAGGAATAGCTACATCTCCCTAAGTTGTTGATATACATTCAGAACGTGAAGCGTCTGCGCCGAGTTTCTGATCCTATCTTTTACCAACAGGTCACACCCAATCTGTAATTCCTTAACAAGTTTCTCTTTCACACTGGTTTGAATACCCTGTCGATCCAGTCCACCTCGTGTTTTTCCACATGGGGTAAGGCTTTTTGCTCTTTGTCTTCCCCACCCGGTTTTAAGAATATTTAAGGGGTGGAGGTTATAGATGACGACTACCATCTTTAGTTGCTTGCTTATCTTTCTTTCTATTTAGTATATTTTCCTTTGTATCGAGTCCATTGTCAGTTTTCTAAATCATAATGTTGTACTAAAAACAAGTCGGGTTTAATAATTTCAATGTTTCAAAAATGTAATCGTTTTATGGACTTAAAAATGTTTAAGGTTTAATGTATTCCTTTTACTGTCTCTTTTATTCGATTATTATTTTTTATGAGCTAACGCTGTAACGAGTTTCGAGCTTTGTTGAAGACTTATTTTCCATTGATAGAACTTCGTGTTCGATCTCCGGTTTGCTTATATTCCTAGAAGTTCCTCGACGTGCTTGGATTACTCCGATGTTCTGCATCTACTTGAGAACCGTTTCCAGAGCTAAGTCTTTTTTCTTAAATTCTCATTTTTCTTTTTCATTGGGGACAATGCCATGCTTAAGTGGGGGGTAGGAGACTTAGCTATGATGTGATATGTGTTAAAATTGAATGAAACGGTGAAAAGTTGAAGAAAATTGAGTAAATCCCATATTATTTATCTCGTACCCTTAGAATTGTGAGTTCCTAGCTAAGAATTGATAGGAAAGGAACCGAGTTGCATGAGTACGTGATCATTTTATACTTATGTGAATGTAAATTTAAGGATATTCATGCCGATTGTTGCAAGTAGTTGTTTATTGTTCGATTACTCAATTTTGAATCGACTATTATCGCACGAATCATCATAATTGAAGAAATTATGTGTACATTGCGTAGATGATTGGTTATGTGAACTTAGTGTCGATATTTATCTGCTGATGTATTCCTATATTCTAGCCATTAAAGCGGAGTAATAAGCTTGAGATTATCTGTGTTTTAACAATGCGTCAAACACTGGGCTTGTAGTAACATTACCAAAGTAGCCCCGCGCTTGTGGTAATATTCAATGCTATTGACTAATCCGTGAGAGGAGGATTCTTGCAATGCATACTATACTTTTAAAGCAAGTTTCTTTCTTGAGAGGTGTTAATGCTTGAAATTATGAAGAAAATTCAACTTTTGAGAGGCTTCGAGTATTTTTCTCGGTCTCCAAGTCTAAAAACCTCTTGGATAATGCTCTTGCTTATTGCACCATGTCTTTATCCATGCGAGGCTTAAGAAGTGGGAATACAGATGTTGGTAGGTTGAGATTGCGAAGTTAGCATAAACTCTAATCTTGCCACGATTATATAAAACTGAATGCACGTGCACACATCACTTCGATTCATAGCGAGTAGCGAATAATGGATACCTTATGAGTATGAATGGTATGAGTTGACTCGAGTTTCTTGTGTAAGTATGATTTGACCATGGAAAATGTTTTCGTGGGGAATGACTTATCAATGCTTTGTTCGGGACGATCAAAGTCTAAGTGGGGGGTAGTTGATGACGGTCAAAATATACCCATAAAAGTCATCAACATTATCCTTAAATCGAGCATAATAATATATATTTTATGTTAAATCACATGTGTATAATGATTATTTAATGTTTTGTGATTTATAAAATATAATTTGGTAGTTATCCATTTATTATCATTTAAATACAATTTACTGTGCAATAAATGTTTATTTTTGTAGATAAAGATAAATTGGAGATTTTCTACCAAAGAAGAAGATAAATCTCAAGGAAATTTGAAGTGGAATCGGATTGAATTAAGGATAAATATCAAGCAAAGACGAGAATAGAGTACGGATACAAGAGAGCCGAGCCAATCCAGCTTTTGATGGACTCATTGGCGCCGTGAGTTCATTCACCTGGGGACGAGTCCCCATGTCTATCCGGATTAGATTGGAATTATCCTAACGCGTTTTTAGACTTCATTTGGATTCAGGAAACCTAATTTAGATCGGTTAAGGCTTATCCTAACTCGATTTTTACTCCTATATATACTTGTACTAGCTCATTAGCAAAACTACACCTTAGACACTTTTCTCAGTTTATAATAAAATCCTCAGTTTTCCTCAGAGTGGTTTTTTTACAAGTCTGCAATTATGTAAGTTCTTGTAGTTATTTTCTCTTAGTTTTTATAATTAATTCCCCAATTATTATTTATCGTTTGAGATTGTTATTTCTTAGTTAAATGATGTAGATTTAGGATTACGACGTGAGGCAGTACGGATTCCTCGTCTATAAGGATCCGCACGCCCACGTCTATGTCTCGTGATCTATGTATGACTTTATTTTGATTAACAATCGTATTTCTAGTAGATCTATATAATGGCTTTATGAATCTCTATTTTATCCGTTACATTATGAGAAACGCTAAGATTTAGTTTTTCGCCGAAGTCGGTCGCCACGTCTTTATGGTGAGACTGTCCATTTAGAATTTCTTGTCTTAGTAGGTATGGCTACGGCTACGTTGCTCGTCTGTTTTAATTAGCGTATGATTTATAAATACCAATATAGGGCTCCTAGGTCGGCTCATGAATTGATCTTCCGGGACTTTCAATGAGATCTAGATGCATTCGTACAGGAATTGTGCACATCTAGTTATACGTAAATCGTAGATTAACATGGTACCTAAAAAGTTAGTGTTAATGGGATGAGAGGCGATGCGATCGCTTAGGAAGTACGCTAACCACAGGAATGTTGCCTAGGTGAGGAATACGGTTAATATCGGCATCCCTAGTTTTGTAAGCGTGCAAGTTATATGAGATGGAGGCCTAAAAAGCGAAGTCACGTAATGTAGCATAGTGATCTAGATGGCCTACCCGGAGCTAGATCTAGTTGAAGGGATGACTCCCGCAGCCAATATAAAAGAAATACAAATCGGATTAATAGTTGTCGAGTATCGCTTAATTATATAGAATCTTTAATTCCAAACAATAACATAATAATTGGGGAGGTTAATTACGTTGTTTGTGTCGTGTCCTTTACCTTTCTTGTCTTTTGTTGGTCATAGACCGCTTTGTGTCCTTGACATGAATGATTAGTTGTTATATAAATGATCCACAATCGGTAACCTGTGGGATCGACCTTGATTCGCTATAGCTATACTACGATGGACCTAGTCCTCTTGCTAGTATTGGGTTATGGTGGTCAAGTATTTTATTATCACTTGATCTATGTCATCAACATTAACATATTAAGATTAACATTCATAACAATGAGAACAAGTAAAACAAGATAAAACTATAATTTTACCAATCACAAGTGATGAATTTGCAAAGGGAGACCCTCATTCACCCTTCCAAAAGCTTCAATGGAGCTTGTACACAAAAGTGTTACTCCAATTAAACTATCCAAAAGGCTACAGTAGGCATTCTAAGAATTACACTTGTGATGAAATGCTAAAATGGGTGATATGGCTAGGAGAACCCCTTGGGCGTGGGGTGTGCCTGCAAGAAGAGGAAAAATGGAGAAGAGGGGGTGTGTAGAAGACGAAATTCGATCTAAAAAGGGGTTTATAAGCCGAATTTATGCTATCTGCGCTCCGGCGTGCGCCATAATAGGTCCGGTGCATGCCGAATCACTGGAAATATCTCTGACATCTTTTTGCGACGCTCCGGCGCGTGCCATAATAGACGGTTCTTCACAGCAGCTCGGTAAAATGGACATAACTTGAGTTGTAGACCTCCGATTGATGTGATTCAAAGTACGTTGGAAAGTTCGTTTCTTGATCTAGGGGTCAAATGTCCATTGAAGATAGGCTACGGTAGAAGCACTAAGGACAAATGATCCGTTTGAATTCGTAAGCTTCCGGGACACCCTTCTAGCCCTCAAAAGACGTGTTTATGCTCAACATGTGCCGTCACTCGGGGTCTTGGTCAACCTATAATCCTGCAATGAATCACCAAAATACCAAGCGTAAACCCGACACGACGCTCCGGTTTCTAAACTGGTACAAAACCTATCAAAATATGATATTTTATTTAATAATTACTACCTACACATTGGGATGAAACTAAGCAAATAATGACTCGAATTGATATGAAAACATCAATAAATGCATGAGAAATGAGTGTAAAACATCGTGAAATGTATCATCTAGTTGACTCACATCAAAGACAAGTGTTGTACATTTCTTTAAGACATCGTACGTTGTAACCTTTGGACCTTTCGTTGTTGTAAGTTAAACTTTCTTCCTTTAGTCGGTTTGTATCCCACTCATAGTGGCATTTATCTTTCTACCCTAGCCCTTTGGAATTCCGTTTGCTTTATTTTGATACGACGATGTAGAGGCTCGCGTATAATGTTAGATTTATTTAATGTTATACGCGCCCAAAGTTCTCTTCCGGATAAGGGCTCGGTATCCGGGAGCGGGGCGTTACATTTGTATATCTACGTTCATCCGATTCTAAGTTTCGAGAAACTAAGAATCCATCCTTAACACTTTAAGGACATTCTCGACATTTACCAGAATCTCTTTCATACTTTCTCATGACTCTTCTTGCAGTATGAACATCTGGTTTAACTCACAATACTTATGATGGACCCTATTGCAGGAACATAAGGAATCCTTGCATAAGCATTATCTTTCACCTTATCCTTAAGACTCATGTCCTGTCATAGATAGATCCCAAGAATATATCATCTCTTGACATGATCAATTCCAAACTCTTTCATCACCTCTTGATAAGATATATGCTAAAATCTTATAGCATTTCATCTATACAGGAGAACTGTGATAGATAAGTAGTATCCAAACTTATCACTATAGATCAATTTTCTCCAAAATAAGAAATTCCATTTCCAAGAGCTTTCGAAAAGATCTTGAACTACCAAACATTAATTGACTATAACATGAGGTGTCAATTCCCGAGAATGATATGCAATAGCTTACTCGAAAATTGTAACACTTCCACTTACGTTTTTGCACATTAGGCATATCTTACTTTTGATCAAATCAAACTTCTTTGATTATCAAAATAAAGAATATTTAAAGAATCTTGCTTGAGTCCTTTAATGGATCTTCATGAGCTCACATATCATCACGGCACCCACGGAATTCTAGCCTTCGGCCTAATACCCCATGCCCTATCAGATAGTCCTATTATGCAACTATAACAAGCATAATCTGAATAGACTTAAGCGTAGCCAATGGCACGAAGGTATTTAGATGGTTTTCACCATGAAACCTTCTACCATCAACTAAGCTTAACTAGTAATCGCATTACCATCCATATAAATCTCTCATAAAGACTTGTTAAACATTTCAGAGACATTCCCTTCATGTTAGATATACATTCCATTCGGTTAGACATACTAAGTTCAACTTATTAGCAACATGCTATGATCTGTAGTTGAATTTTATTTTTGTAGGTAATCCATGGCTCTTTCTTCATTTGTTTTATAATAGTATAGGGTTGTTATTTCTTTATTTTTCTAGTGTTGGACATTGTTACGGACTATAAATCTATTTTAGGAAGAAAATATTGTGTAATATTTCTTATTAATACCCGGTAGTGATTTTAGCGATTCTGGGCGTGATTTGTGCCTTGATTACATTGTAACCTCTTGTATATTTATACTGGCATATACTGAATGAAATACACAGAAAATGTTTTTCCCGATTCTTAACATGGTATCAGAGACTACCATTACACCCTAAATATTTTTATTTTTTTTCACCTTTCGGACAACGTCTTCTTGTTTGAACACCAGGGTGTTCTTACTTGCAAATCCATGGCAGACAACGAAGGGAAACTTGATCCATCATCTCATTTTTATCTCGAAGCAGGTGATCAATCCGGAAACTTGATAACCCACGTCTTGCTGCGTGGTGATAACTATTTGGCATGGTCTCGGGCTATCACTCTTGCCTTGAAATCACGCCGTAAATTTGTGTTCGTGGATGGTACGATCTACAAACCCACCGACAAAAAGAAATTACTTGACTGGGATACGGACAATTCCATGCTCGTTTCATGGATATTACGGAGCATGGAACCTAAGCTCTCATCAACTATTCCTTATTTTGAGGAAGCCAAGGCGATTTGGGATTATTTGGCTAAACGATTTTGCATTGCTAATGGTCCTCACCTACTACAACTTCGGGCGGCTATTATCGATTACAAGCAGACCTCGGCTATGACTGTGGAGGAGTATTACAACACACTCATGGGTCTTTATGACGATCACAATCGTTTCATACCGCTGCACCACTGCTCTTGCGGATTGTGTACCTGTGATCTCGTGGGCAAATTCGAAATCGATTGAGAAGAGGAAAAGTTTCACCAATTTTTGATTGGTATAATGATGAGCTTTACTCTGTTGTACGCTCTAACCTTTTGTCTAGGGTTCCAGCTCCAACATTGGATGAGGCATACCTTGCTTTCACTCAAGAGGAACGATATCGGGGGATTACACAAGGATGAGCTGTGAAGGAAGGTGTTGATACTCATGCCTTTTCATTGCAGGTTGATCGAACTCGAACTCGCACCGAAAGGATCGACAAATAAAATCTCTCTTGAACCCATTGCAAGTAGGCTAGCCATAACATGAGCACCTGCCTCAAATTACATGGCTATCCGGACTGGTGGGAAGACCGGAATCGGAAATCTAAGGGTGCAGCTCCGGTGGCGGCGTTATCTCCAGCTGTAAGTTCAGGACACGGGAAAGCGGCTCCTGTTCGTGCTAATGCAATGCTGGGCGATGTCAGAACCAAATCTGTGGGTAACAGATGTTCTTCCTTGGAAGATTTGAAACCCAAACATATTCAGATTTTACTGAACATGATTAATAGGAGCAACGGGCATCATCAAATGACAGGTGATCTATCTAATATGTCTTGGATTCTCGATACCGGAGCGTCGCATCACGTTACCGGCGATACTTCATGCCTCACCAACGTGGTTTCTGTCCCTCCATGTTCGGTGGGCCTCCCAAATAGGCAGCAAGTTGTAGCAATTCAAGCGGGCCGAGTTGTTCTTACGGACAAAATTCAACTCAAACACGTTTTTCTTGTTCCTCTTTATTATGAAATTTAATCTCAGTATCCCAAATGATCGACGATTCTGATTTTTTTGTTCGGTTCACTGAGTCGTTGTGTACTATACAGGACCGTCGTTCGAGGAGCCTGATTGGAGCCGGTGAACGGAAGGACGGACTCTATTATTTTCGAGGGATTCCTACAGTGTGTGCGGTGACTACTTCAAATTTATCTACTTTTGAGCTGTGGCATCGACGACTTGGGCATCTGTTTGATAGAGTTCTCAAGTTAGTTCCTGCAATTAAAATATGTTCTCGTATGGTTAAGAAACTGAATAAAGCTTGTGAAACTTGTCCGCAAGCCAAACAATCTCGTGATAGTTTTCCCGTTAGCGATAATAAGGCCTCTTGCACTTTTGAACTGATACATTGTGATCTGTGGGGGGGGGGGCTCATAAAACTCCTTCTTCTAGTGGAGCGCATTATTTTTTTACTTTGGTGGATGATTTTTCTCGTGCTGTTTGGGTCTACTTGTTACATGCGAAAACTGAGGTTTGTAAAGCGTTTTGTTTGTTTTTTTCCATGATTGAACGACAATTTGATACGAATGTTAAAATTTCCCGTAGTGATAATGGTACCGAGTTTCGTTGCATGCTCGAATATTTTGATGATAATGGCATCAAACGTCGTGTGTGGGGACACCTCAACAAAATGGGCGAGTCGAACGTAAACATCAACATATCCTTAATGTTGGATGTGCTTTGATGTTCCAAGGCAATTTACCAATTAGTTTTTGGGGCGAATGCATTCTCGGGGTGGTGCATCTAATTAATCGGACTCCTTCCGGTCTTTTACAAAATAAAACGCCTTTTGAAATTTTTTATGGCAAAGAACCAGCGATCGATCATCTTCGGACCTTTGGTTGTCTTTGCTTCGCTCATGATCAATGGCACAAAGGAAATAAATTCGCTCCTCGCAGTCAAAAGTGCGTTTTTGTCGGCTATCCAAATAATCAGAAAGGTTGGAAAGTGTATGATCTTACAACATGTGATTTCTTTGTCTCGCGCGATGTGCAATTCCACAAAACTGAATTTCCTTTCGCCCTGAAGGACACCGACTTGCCCAGTGACACCACGCCTTCGTTGAACACCAATGTTGGCGTCGATGACGATTTCCTTGCCGATATGGAACACGAACTATGTGAACAAGGCGTGGATTCCGAACCTTCAAGCCATAGTTCTCCTCCGTTAGAAACCGAGGCTGCTCCACCATCTCCGGTTCGTGGGGAGGATGCGGTTCCTAGTAGTTTGGGTCGTGGTTTGCGCACTTGTCGTCCTCCGGGTTGGCACAATGACTTTGTCGCACACACTGTTCAAAAACCGAGTCCGTCTCTCAGTTCTCTGCTGCCTGTCAGCTCTTCAGGTACGACTTATCCTATAGCTAACTATGTAAATTGTGACAAATTTTCTACACGCCATCGCACTTTTCTTACAGCTGTCACCACCGACATTGAGCCTCGTAATTTTAATGCGGCTATGTTAGATCCTGGTTGGCGGGATGCCATGAAACAGGAAATCACTGCTCACGAACAGAATGGGACTTGGGTTATGTCCCTTTACCACCCGGGAAAAAGGCCCTTGGGTGTAACTGGGTGTATAAAATTAAACGTCATGCAGATGGGACCGTCGAACGATTAAAAGCTCGCCTTGTTATTCTCGGAAACCATCAAGTTGCTGGTATTGATTACAATGAAATATTTACCCATGTGGCTAAGATGGTTACAGTGCGTGTCTTCTTAGCTGTGGAAGTGACAAAGAATTGGGAACTGCATCAGATGGATGTGCACAATGCATTTCTTCACGGCGATTTGAATGAGGAAGTATATATAAAATTGCCCCCGAGTTTTACAGTCTTCCAGCCAGGTATGGTGTGTCGGTTGAAGAAGTCCTTATATGGTTTAAAGCAAGCACCGCGGTATTGGTTTGCAAAGTTGGCCCACAGTTTGAAAAGGTACGGCTTTCATCAGTCATACTCGGATTATTCCCTATTCACTCTTACCCGAGGTGCGGTTCATCTTAACGTGCTAGTCTACGTTGACGATCTCATGACTTCCCTGCTATCGCACATTTAAAACAATATTTGGGAGATCGCTTTCACATGAAAGATTTGGGTGCTTTGAAATATTTTCTGAGCATCGAGGTGGCACGGAGTTCGGAAGTCATTTTCCTTTGTCAACGAAAGTATACTCTTGACATTCTTGCTGAAGTCGGCTTGCTTGGAGCTAAGCCGGCCGGTTTCCCCATTATGTAGAATCATTCTCTCGCCATGGCTACCGGTTCACTGTATGAGGATCCGGAACGGTATCGATGGTTGGTTGGCCGTCTTATCTACTTATCTTTCACTTGCCTAGACTTGGCTTAAACGGTACATATTTTAGCTCAGTTCATGCAGTCACCACGGCAGGACCATTGGGATGCTGCCATGCGGGCGGTTCGGTATTTGAAAGACCATCCGGGTCAGGGAATTTTGTGTTGGTCCCTTGAAAAGGCTTTGGTTAAGTTTAGAGGAGGGGGGGTGAATAAACTTAACACTTAAAACTTTTTGGAGTTAACAAACTCAGCAAGGTCAGTAGCCTGCTGACTGCTCAGTAGTCTGCTGACCATTAAGTAGTCTACTGACTGTTGATTTTATTGGATTTGTTGCAGTAGAATATATTCAAATTAAGCCTTAGTACTTGTTGTTTAAATATAATACTAAGTATTGGATACTCAGTAGTGTAAGTGTGTGATTCAGTTGCTAGTTTCAGCAAGTTGATGTGATCAGTATACTAAATGCAGAAAGTAAGTAGGCAATTTTATAGTGGTTCCAGGTGGTGTAATCCTGTCAGTCCACTCTTCTCATGTGATGTTGGAGGAAATTCACTAGAGATCTTTGAGGTTGCGGTTACAAAAATCCCTAAGTTGTCTGTCCTTCACCAATTGCTATGGCTTCACAAACTGAATATTTGAAACAGGTGGGATTGCTGCTCCAAAGTATTCCACTGGTCCTTGAAGGGTAGGATTGCCTCTTCACCAGCTCCACCACAAACAACGACTCTTGACACCTAAGTGTCTGTCATCAATGAGTTTCTTGTAAAAGAAAGTTTGAATCAAGTAAGTGATCGGCTTTCAGCAGCTTGATCAGGATGAAATGATCAGCAGCTTGATGTCTTCAAGTGTGTGAACTTGATGTAACTTGATAGCAGGTTACACTTGAAGAGTTTTCTGGATCAGTAGCTTTAAGCTCAGATGTCAGTAGGGTGATTTTCTTGATAAGAACTTGAAAGCCTGAGTTGATTATTTGTTTTTCATCACTTGTATCTGAATCAGGAGTCTTCTATTTACAGGTGAGAATCCTGTGACTTATGTTTGAATTTCAAACATAGCCATTTCAGATTTGTCCCCATCTTGACTTGCTTTACGTCTCTGACACACAACATCGACATCGCCGGTTGTTTTTTGACAGCTTTCATCGCCCACCCTTTGACTTGTGTCCATTAGTTAATCCTCTGAATCTTTCCAACATTCTTTTCATCTTGTCCATTGATTTGTTGACAATATCAAGGCTTGTAATCCATTCTTATCCTTATAATCTTCCAATGTAACTTTTGATTAGATCGAGATTTATACTCAGCAGATACCTGTGTATATTGGTCTAGCGATATTCATGTCGATCCATTTATTTTAAGTCTCTTGTGTGTTTATGAAACACTTCAGCTGACTATCTTTTCATCTAACTTTTTATTGTGAAGTTAGAGTACACCAATTTGAACATAACTAAGTTCCAATCATCACTTAACATATGAAACTTAGACCTTGTACACAAGGTATATGTAATCAGTTTAGGTCATCACAGACTTCCCTAAATTCTGATTTCATATCCTTGACTTTAAATACTAAGTTTGATCCCTTAGTCTTCAATAACTGAGTATGAACCCTCACCTTCGGTCTTCAAGACTTCCTAACTAGTCTCATCGACCTAGTTACCTTATCGACCTAGGCAGTCTGCCGATAAAGTCGCTGACCTAATTACAGTGCTTGTTTGATCAAACCTATACAAAAATCAAACTCTAATAAACCTATACATTTGATCTAGACATCTTTTTGCCTTTGCTCTGTTACAGCTAGTTTGACACTCATCATTAAAACTTAAAATATGACCAACAATTTCCCCCTTTTCAGTGATGATGCCAATACCCTCCTTACAACAAAGCAAAAATATAAAAACAAAAACAAAACAAATTCAGTCATTTCTCATTATAATCATATTTGTTCAACATTAGGATCAGCAGAATGAAATGAATAATGTAAGTGTGCTAATCTAGTTTCTGTCTTTGTCTCTTTTTCTCTTCTCATAGAACTCCTGGATTTCTCTGACAACATCCAGCATCCATTGGTTTTCCATTGGGGTAAAGTCAACCTAATGGGTCAGCTCTTTCCACCACTTCCAGGCTTCTGGTAGAGTCAACCTTATATTATGAACACTGAAGCCCTGTCCCATGTAAAAATGTTTGAATTCCTCTAGTGAGTCCTTTGCTGATTGCTTACTTCCTACTCTTCCAATTCTTCCACCTCTTCCACCTCTATAAGAAGCTCTCAGTGCCTTAACCCTTATTTCCCAAATTTTCAGTCCCAAGAAGGAATTGAGTCCTTCTTGAAATCCCTTGCCATCATAGGGTTTCTTCCTTCCATTGTATAGCTTCCTATATTCTTGGAGGAGGTCATCAGTCAACTGAATCCTGCCAGGTGCAGGTTTCTTGAATTCATTAATATCACTCTCTCATCTCTTCTTTGCAAAGATTCTTGCAGCCTCATTTGCTTCTGCTGTAAGGCCCTCTTCCCCCTTATTGACATCATCAACAAACCGGGACAGTAAACTGTGAACACTCTCTTGTGTGATCACTAAGTTAGCAAGTTGACCTTCCATAATCTCTGTCCTTGTGTCAACTGCAGTGATCCTTCCTTCCATAGTTTGCTCCAGCAGATTGATCATCTCAGTAACCTTAGGATCCAATGCAGCAGATTTAGGTGTTCCAGTAAGGTGAGCCACAACAGGCTTGGGTGCCTCAGCAAGCTTGTCAAGCTTTGTGTGGATTGAGGCAAACTGTTCATTCAAAAATTTATCTCTGTGTGCATTGCCTTGTTTTATACCTCTCACATCTTTTGTTAGGTCAGCAAGTGCATACTGAGTGGAAGTGATGTTGGAAGCAACAGTTTCAGTGGTCCTTCCTCTATTTTCAACCAAATTCATCAAATCTTCAAGTCTTTGCTCCTGTCTATTGAGTTGAGTCCTTAACTATGTAATATCATCTCTCGATCGCCTCTTAACTCATCAGAACATGTCTTTGGTACAAAGACTGACCATACCTCCACCCATATGTCCAGCAGCATCATCATCATGTTCTTCAATATTGTAGTTTTCCCTGTGTGTGCTGACAACCAAGGCTCTTGTCCTGTCCCATCCAGCAGGTTCATGACCTTCCTCAATCACATCTCCAAGAATGTCTTCCAGAATAGGGTCTTGTGCAGGTTGAGGTTCAAAACATGTTCTTCTTCAAAAATTGGTACATGTGCCTGTTGAGGTTCATCAGCAACTTGTTCTTCCTCAGGCATTTGGAACTCCTCATCACTGAACTCATAGTCCAGCAGTTGTTCATCCTCATCAACAACAGTCTGCTGACTATCTCTTCCTTCAGTAGACTGTACTACAACAGTCTTTTCCACAATATTTGCAGGGGAATCCTCCAATCCCATCAAAGGTTCCAACCTTTGTCCAGGTGTTGTCTGATCCACAGCAGCCTAAACCTCCTGTTTCAATGTGTATACAGGTGCTGTTTGTAACTCAGCAACCTGAACCACCTCTTCAACAGAAATAAGAGGAAATATAGCCAAGTTTTCCTATAAAACTCCTCTAGAATCAGCAACCTTTTGTAATTGATCTTCAACTTGTGACAAGGTTTCTTGAGTGTCAAACCACTCATGAGACTGAGCTGAATCTTCGGAACTTTCAGCAGCTTCTTCAAATACAACAACATCATCATGAGTAAATATGATAGCCTCTTCCAAAGATGTTGCTACAACAATCTGTTCCTCTAAATCTTCAATGAAAATAAGTCCTAGCTCTTCATTCAACAAGTTAATCTGCTGATCCTCAGAATTTGTATTAGACACCTCAACAAATGATGAGTCAGTTGTACCGATCAGCCTATTATCTCCAAATGTTATCCTACATCCTCAATAGGTCTTTCCAAAGTAGTGCCACTGGGTTGGCATGAGAAAGAAGGGTGATCATTATCAGAATCAGAGGATGATGTATCATTATCATCAGGTCCTGAGTGTGGTTCATTGATCTTAATGCTTGCACTCTATTTTTCACTTTCAATGAGATCCAGCAGCCTTACTTGTAACTCAGATTAATCAATCAAACCAAGTAAGTTATTCACACCCAACTTTTTAAATGACCACTCTTCAAAGTCAGTCATTGGCTCTGCAGTTGATTTCTATCTCTTATAAAAACCAAATTTCCAAGCAAAGTATTCCTGAATTTTCTTGATGTTGGGATCTACTTTTTCTTTCCTTGATTTCTTCTCTTTTCTCTCAAAAGGCATTGTTGGCCTTGTTGGTGCAGATTGCTCAGCCTGTTGTCCTCCAAAAGCGTTAGCAAGGAGAGCCAATGTATCTATAGCAGATACAAACAGGTCAGTAGGTTCTTCAGGTTGTACATTTGTACCTACCACCTCCAACTGTTCCACACTAGGTTCCCCCTGACTTGTATGTATATCAGTAGGGTATGAAGCAGTGTTTTCTTCCCCCTGATTTGTAGCATCCACAACAGGGTCAGGAACAGGTTCAACAAATTCCACAACAGGGTCAGGTGCATCAGTATGCTGTGATTCTGCAGTTTGTTGCTCAACAACAACCTCTTTAGCCTCAGTAGGCTCAACAACCTCTTCTTCCATTTCTCTTTGTTCCTCCAGAACTCTTAGCTCTTTGCCTTTAACATGAGCTTTCTTTTTTACAACCTGTTTCTTTCTTTTTGCAGGCTATTCTTCAATCTCAGCAGCTTTCCTCTTCCTTCTATCTTCTTTCTGTTACTCTTTCAAAATCTCAGCAGCAGTCTTCTTTGTAGTTTCAGTAGGCTCAGTAGCCTCAGCATCAACTGGAACCTCAGTAGACTCAGCAGTGTCTACTGGTTGCTGCCTTGTCTTCTTAGGCTTTAACATCTCTGTAATCTTTCGTGTGTCAGTAGCCTTTCTTTTCTGTGCAGTTTTCTTAGGTGCAGCAGGATGTGCAACTTGCTTGACCTGCTCACCACCAGCATCATCATCTCCATCATTGTCACTCTCTGTCCTTTCATCATCTAAATCTTCATCATCATCCAAACCAGGGATGAGATAGCTGATTTCAGGTTTATATCTGGACTTGTTGATTTTTGTAGGTGCAACTTCAGCAATCTTCAAATGGGTCAGTAGGGCTTGCACCATCAAACCCAAAGGCAGTGTCTTGGACTTCTTGGTCCCATCTCTGTCCTCTGTTATCACCTTCTTCATGTAATAGACAAAGAATCCGGCCCAATCAAACTTCATACTCTTGCATATGATTATCAGCATGTCAATCTTTGGTCCAGACAATGTGTCAAGGCTTCCACTGAATCCAAAATTGTTTTTAGCAATGATCTTGCTCAGCAGATTATACTCCATTTTGATATGTTTCACATTGATGCTCAGTGAAGATTTTGTGGATTTGTTGGTCTTTATTGCATCAACAAACTCCAATCTAGACAGCTCCATAGATTCAGGATTGGTAGGAGCACCATTTCCAGGTCCAAATCCGAACACTTCCCTCAGCAGATTTGAAGTGATTTGAATCTGCTGACCATGTACAGTGGTAGTGAATGCCTCTGTATCATCACTAATTTCTATACTTCTCCAGAAATCAACAACATTTGTATAAGAGATGCTCTCCAATCTCAGATTCAGAACATCCTCTAATCCTTCATATCTTCTGATTCTTCTACCAATATTGATAGCAAGCTCAGTCTTGTTAGCATCAACAACGACCCCTCTAACAATTTGGCTCGTTCCAATGTGAACATCACCTTTATCCGCCATTAGAATTTGAGAGAGATGAAGAAAAAGCTTTGTAAATCTGTGTTCACACGGTGTATTTCCAGAGATAATCGATCTGAAAACTGTAAGTTGCTTCTGTGTGTATATGTCTGTGTATATATAAAGGAAGAAAGTGGGTAGTAACTGTCAAGAATGTACTGTACACGTACTGTAGCATTTAACCACAATTAAAGTGTTGGAATAGTGTCCTAAACCCAATCGGGTTGGACCGGATCCGACCGGGTCGGATTATTTCTACTATTTCTTTATGTTTATACATAGATTAAATGGCTTTTCTGTTGTCATATATTTGTTCTTTTGAAGAACCAATTATGAATTGTTATATGATAACGCCCTTAGTATTAAAGCGTGATGATAGAAACCATGATAGGCGATTATGGTTGATGAGATCTCTAATCACTTTAACAAGTTTGATACTTAAATGTCTCTAGGTGATGTATTATTAAAGCGGGACATTGATAGTACAAACAGACTAGCACGTATTAGACGTCTTACGTCTTTAAGGCGTGGATAGATCTCGTCTATCGAAGTGTAGACACTTGGATCAGACGTGGACGCGCATTAGAGAATGCGACGTTAGACTGACCCACTTACATTAAGTGTCACACTATGTGACGGTTGTGTAATTATCCTTAGGACCGGAGTCTACATGGCATCACGGTGTGGATTGTCATGCTTTGACACTATTGAGGTTTCCCCTAGCCACGGGGCGATCATGTGGTAGTGATTGGGTGTGATATCAAGCATCGCGGAGTATACATGTTTGGTCGCCTAGAAATCGCGTACACTCTATCAGTTGGGGTGAATATCCGAAAGGACCTTCTTATAAGGAATGTCTTACTCGTGAATCTTTGCAAAGTGGAAGTAAATGAGTTACTTCGAGAGAGCTTGATATCCAGATTATAAGATACGGTCGTTGATATTTTGACACTCGACTAACTACTGTATGGATATTATTACAGCGAGAGGATTGTAAGTTACACGGTAACTGTTTCACATGAAAGGTAGTAGTCATTGCATTTGACTCTTCCGATGATTGGGGGTCACGGTGTGTTGCTAGACGCTATCCCATGATCGTTAGGCATGAATGGCATTTTCATAATTTGCATTTTGTGTCTACGGCCAACATATTCGTAAGCCTATCGGGTCACACACATAAGAACATCTAGCCGGATTAAAATGTGGTTATAGATGATGACCAAATAAGGAAAGTTTATCTCGAGACTATAAAGGTTATAGTAGTAAATTAATATGGTGGTATTTATTTATTATGAATAATTAAATACAAGATATTAATAGTATTATATTAATTAAAGAATATTCCGGAAGCCAATTTATGGCTAAAGGCGGCGTCAATATTGGTGTATAAAGATACACTTGGATTGTGCAATTTAATTAATAGTATTAACAAATATTAATATTAGATATATATATATATATATATATATATATATATATATATATTTATTTATTTGTGTAATATATATGTGATATATACACATGTGTATTGATTTATGGTAATAAGATAAATATAGTCAATATAAGATATTGATAATATCTTGGAAATATTCAATATAAGATATTGACAATATCCTAGATTTATTTAATATAATATATTATAATAAATGAGATAAATCAATCAATTATATTTTCCTTATTTTATTGGAAAAATGCTTTCTTCTCCTCCACACATAGATGGGGCGCCCCTCTCGCTATAAATAAGAGGTGGGTGTCAAGCTCTTTTGTACATCACAATTCCAAGAACTAATAGTTCTTGTGTAAAATAGAGAGCATCCTATAGAGAGTTTGAGAGAGGGGAAAAAGGCCGGTCTAGCGGAGTTTTCCAATAGCAATCCATGATGGGATTTCGGTGGGCTGTTCCTGTGGACTAGCGGTAGAGGCCGAACACTTGGGTGGCTTTATGCATAACTACTCTCCTTAGACGGTCAAAGCGTCGATCTTTTAGATCAAGCAAGGTAACCACCGTCTTTAGCTTATTTGTTTATTGCTTAAACGAAGTCAATCTCGGGTCAATAGGAAATAAATTTTTGAATTCCGCTGCGTTCTCGCATAGATTTCCTAACATAAAGTTGAAATAAATGTGATGTTGCCATGTGTCCCACTAACTGATCCCATAAGAGTTGTAAACTGTAGTTATAAAGATAAGAATAATATTCAATTACTGTTGACTTTCAGTTAAGTTTGATTTTCTTGTAACGTATAACTCAATAGGCTTGATCTTGATGAGGCTTGGATCGCGACCTGGCGATAAAGATGGCTCAAAGCTGACCTCTTGTGAGGTCACTCAGCGATCTTGTTATACCCTTGTTTTGTCCAACTGATAATACAAGATGAAGTTTAATACCAATGGCTGGTCTGTCAAGTGAGCTCACCTAACATGACAAAGACCAATCCCCTTGGCAACTTCATTTGCTCAGTTGTCCAAACTATTTAAGTACATGAAATTATTGATACCAATGACTAATCTGCTAAGTGAGCTCACCCAACATAGCAAAGACTAATCCCTTGGTGAATTCCAGTACACTGCTGATTATTAGTATCTCAGTCAACTTTTATGATGCCAAGTTCAATTCTTAACTTAGCAATCTTTCACTATCTAGTGGTTTAGTAAATATGTCAACAAGTTGATCTTCAGTAGGGATGTAAAGAACCACCACATCTTTCTTTTCAACATGATCTCTTATAAAATGATGTCTCTCATCAATGTGCTTGGTTCTTGAGTGCAAAACAGGATTTTTTGTGATTGCAATTGCACTTGTGTTGTCACAAATTATAGGAATTTCTCTTTCTTCAATTCCATAATCCCTTAATTGTTGTCTTAACCATAGTATTTGTGCACAGCAACTTCCAGCAGCTATATATTCAGCTTCAGTAGTGGAAGTTGATATTGAATTATGTTTCTTACTGAACCAGGAAACCAGTCTATTTCCCATCAACTGACAGGTTCATGTGGTTCTTTTTCTATCAATCTTGCTCCAGTATAATCAGAATCTGAGTAGGATATAACTTTGAAGCTTCCATCTTTTGAATACCATCCCTACTCCCAAAGCCTCTTTTAGATACTTGAGAATTCTTTTGACTGCAGCTAAGTGACTTTCCTTTGGTTTTGATTGAAATCTTGCACAAACACCTACATCAAATGATATATCAGGTCTACTTGCAGTGAGGTATAGCAGACTGCCTATCATCCTTCTGTATAAAGTCTGATCAACATCTTTGCCTTCTTTATCTTCATCCAATCTGATGTTGGTACTCATTGGAGTTGATACCTTGGTGCTATTTTCCATGCCAAAATTTTTCAGTAGCTCCTTGGTATATTTAGTTGATGAATGAAGATTCCATCTTTCATTTGTTTGACTTGTAATCCCAAAAATTAGTTCATCTCTCCTATGATACTCATTTGGAACTTGCTTTTCATGAGATTAGCAAACTTTTCACATAGCAATTCATTTTCAGAACCAAAAATTATGTAATCAACATAAATCTGTACCAGCAGGGTGCTATCCCCTTCATTGATTCTGAAAAGAGTCTTGTCAATGGTACCTTTGGTAAAACCATTGTCCACCAAGAATTGAGATAGGGTTTCATACCATGCTCTTGGTGCTTGTTTCAAGCCATAAAGTGCCTTGTTATGTCTGTACACTTTATCTTATTGATCTTTAACTTCAAAACCAGGAGGTTGCTGAACATAAACTTCCTTCTCTAGAATGCCATTCAAAAATGCACTCTTGACATCCATCTGGTATACTTTGAAGTTTTTGTAAGCAGCATATGCCAAAAATAATCTTATAGCTTCCAATCTTGCAACTAGGGCATATGTCTCATCAAAATCTATTCCTTCAGCTTAAGAATAGCCTTTTGCCACTAGTATGGCCTTATTCCTTACAATGGTACCAGATTCATCCAATTTGTTTATGTATAACCATTTAGTTCCAATTATGTTTGCATGAGTAGGCCTTTCCACTAGTGTCCAAACTTGATTTCTTTCAAATTCATTCAATTCCTCTTGCATAGCAGTTATCCAATCTGGATCTGATATTGCTTCTTCAACAACTTTAGGCTCCATTTGAGATAGAAAACAAGTAAACATTGCTTCCAATTGTCTTCTAGTCCTTACACTTTGCTGTATGTTCCCAATAACTTGCTCAACAGGGTGATCCCTTAACCATTGTGGATTTTGGTTAGTTTGGTTTTCAGGAACCTCATCTTCAGTAGGCTCTGTTGTTGCTTGATGAGGGGTTCGTGAGATCCTTGAGCTGCCTGGTTGTTGCATCGAAGAGTGTTACCAAAGAGGTTCTTCAATGAGGCGAGTTAGAAACTTTTAAGTCATTTATCCTTTCAAAACATCAACACATTCTGGATTAGTGACTTGGAGATTTTTAGCATGTTCTGAAACTTCGTCTTCCTTTACAGTGAACTTTTGGTTCATCAAATACAACATGTATTGATTCTTCATGTTTCAGTGTCCTTTTGTTCAGGACCCTGAATACCTTGCTGACAGAAGAATATCCCAAAAAGATTCTTTCATCTGATTTTAGTTGGAATGTCTTCAATTGCTCCTTATGATTCAAAATAAAACACTTGCTTCCAAATGGATGAAAATAAGATATATTAGGTTTTCTTCCATTCCATATCTCATAAGGTGTCTTCAGCAGCTTCTTGTTCATTGAGGTCCTATTTTGTGTATAGCATGTTTGTATTGATTGCTTATTCCCAATATCTTTCTGTAATAATGCTTCACAAATCATAGTCCTTCCCGCTTCTTTCAAAGACTTGTTTCTTCTCTCAAAGAACCCCATTTTCTTTGAGGTGTACCGGCAATGACTAATTGATGCAAAGACACCATTTTGCTCACAATATTCTCTTATGACTTTATTGAGAAACTCAGTACTTTGTCCGATCGTCGATCTTCACCTCTTGTCAAACTTTTCTCATTTTGCAATCTCTTCAAAAGTTCAGGCATCTTTTGAAGTGTTTCACTTTTCTTGTTCATGAATACTACCCAAGTGTATCTTGAATAATCATCCACAACTACCAGAGTATACTTTTCCTGTTACACTTGTTGGTGTTCTTTGGTCCAAATAGATCCATGTGCATTAGCTCCAAAACTCTTTTGTTGATTGCTTAGTCTTTGACTTGAAGCTTGATTTGGTTTGTTTACCTTGCTGACATGCATCACATATAACATCCTTTTTGAATGTCATCTCAGGCATGCCAATTACCAACTTCTTTTTCACCAATTGATTAATATCATCAAAGTTAAGATGATTCAACTTCTTATGCCACAACCAATTCAGTTCTGACTTAGTATGCACAATCAGGCATGTCTCAAGAACAGCAGTAGACCAATCCACAACATACATGTTTTGTTGTCTTCTTCCAGCCAACACAACATGTTCACCTCTTTCACTAATGACAACACAGTAGCCTTTGACAAAAGTGACCTTGTAACCCATGTCACAAAACCGTCCAGTGCTCAGTAGATTGTAGTCCAGTCCTTCCGCAAATGCAATATTCCTGATAGTTAATCCATTCCTCACCAGTGTACCATATCCTCTTGTGTATCCTGGTGTGTTTTTGTTGCCAAAATTCACTCTAAGACCATCCTTTGCCACATAATTTGTCAAACGGTGCTTATTCTTTGTCATATGTCTGGAACATCCACTATCAAAGTACCAGACACCCTACAAAACAAAGTTAATGTATTTAGGTACCCAAAACTGTTTGGGTCCATAGTGGTCTGTGGTAAGCATGACCCTTGGCAAATTTCCATAAGGTCTTCTTTGAAAAGTATTATACTTTTGTTCATACATGTATTCCACACTTCCATAAGGTCTAACATTTGGTTGTGTAGGATTCACATATGCTTTCTGGCTTTTTGGTACATAATGCTGTTTGAAGTGATTTTTATTGTTAGAAGCACTAGCATAACCATAGGTTTGCTGTCTGTTAGGAACAACCTTGTAATATGGAGTCTGCTGAGGTCTTTTCTAAGGTCTTGAATAAGTCCTCTGATGAGTCCTCTGCTGATTCCATTGCTAAGGTTTTACCTTAGCATTATGGTTATGTCTGTTGTTTCTAGCAGTAGGGGTGGGAATATTCCAAACATCATCAGTAGGGAACAATATGCCTTTCCCTCCTGAGATAAGTATCCCTAGAATGATTAACATTTTTAGGTTTAGGATTCTTATCCTTGGAATATTTCTGATTTTTGCCCTTTTGTGGTCCTGCAGACTTAGCAGCAGGTCTGCTATCAGTAGGTCAAAAAGGTCCAGCAGTCCTAATTTTGGATTTACCCTTTTTGTGAGGTACTGTTGACCTTTTTGACTTTTGATTTTGCTTCTTTGAAGTCTTCTCGGTGAGGGCTTTCTCGCCTCAAAGAACCTTTTGGGAGTTGGATCTTGTGCAGGCACAAACTTAGGACCAACTCGGTACTAGGTTCATGAACCTTCTTTGGATCCATTCTTATTAGATTATTGAGTTCCAAATCCAAGGCCTGTTTTATCACCATAAGGCTTTCCAGATTTGAATGCAGTGGAAGAACTAGATTGTTCAGCAGATCCAGCAGCTACTGAATGTACGGCAGACTTATGCTGATTTTGCTCAAAATCTTTTTCCTTTCCTTTGAGAGTTCTTAATTCAGCTTTTAACCTTTCAACTTCTGTTTGAAGAGCTTCATTTTCAGCCTTCACAATCTTATAACCAGATTGTATTTTCCTCATTTGATTAAGGATGGAATCCAAAGTTTCTTCATTGTCAGAATTTTTAGGATTTGAACCACAAGTTGATTCACAATCACTTTCAGCAGGAGTATTTATAGATACATAATTGTATACCTCCTCAGTCTCATCCATATTTGCCATTAAAGCATAATCATCCATATCAGCAACAAGTGCAGTATCATAAGATTCATTTCCTTTCTCTGATTCAACTTCATAGCCTGATTCATCATCAGAAACCATTGCTTTCTTACTAGGTCTTCTTTGCTGATTCTTGTTCTTCAGTAGGTCTGGACAATCAGGTCGGAAATGTCCAGGCTTCTTGCAGTTGAAGCACAGATAATCAAGTTCCTTTTTCTGTTTTAGATCAGGACAGTTAGGTTTGAAGTTTCCTGATTTCTTGCAATGAAAACACAAATAATCATTATCTTTCTTGGATTCTTCCTTCTTCTTTTCACTTGATTTCTTTGTGAAATTCCTTGAGAACCCCTTCCTGCTTTCATCATTCGATTTTCTTGCTCAAGAGGGCAATTTGCTCTTGCATCTCATCCAAGTAGATCATCTTGACCACCGATGATTCTTCTTCTTTATGTGCAAAATGACAATGCTGATGAGTCTTTGGTTCTTTTTTCGATCCTCAGGAATAAGTTTCTTACTGATTTCATATGCTTTGAGATCTAAAAACAGTTTGAAGGTGTCTCCTTCATGTAGACTCCTGGATTCTTCTATGGCAGTAACCTTCATCTCCAAACCTCTTTTGCAGGTAGGGCTTCTAAGACTCTTGTATTGATCTCTTCTTTTGTATAGATCACATTCAGTAGGGTGAGTTCATCCATGATAGCATTGAATCTTGACTCCATTTTCTCAATGGTTTCATTTGATTTCATCTTGAAATCTTGGAACGTCTTTTTGGCTACACTGACCTTGTTTTTCATTATAGCATCAGTGCCTTCACAGATTAGTTGTAACTTATCCCAAAGTTCCTTTGCAGTCTTGCAATCCTTCACTTTCATGTACATATTGCTATCCAAGGTTTTGTATATGATATCAATAGCAATATTGTTGAGGTTTACTCTTTTTCTATCTTCAGCATTCCATTCTCTTTTTGGCTTTGGAACATACTGAGTTTCACTTCCCATAGTTACTGACTTAGTGATCTCCAGTGGTCCTTCAGTCAGCACATCCATCATCTCTTCATGTGTTGCAACTAGAAAAGCCTACATACGATGTTTATACTCATCAAAACGATCTTATGAACACATCAACATAGTTCTAGCATACTGGTTGTTATCCATGATGCAAAGCTTTGAAAATCAGAAACTTGAAAAAGTTTTCAAAGTATTTTCACAAGCACAACAAGTAGGATTACTTCAGAATAGAAGCACTGCTCTGATACCAATTGTTGGTCCCTTGAAAAGGCTTTCGTTAAGTTTAGAAGGGGGGGGGGTAAATAAACTTAACACTTAAAACTTTTTGGAGTTAACAAACTCAACAAGGTCTCAGAATCTGGCCGATCGCTTTCGATGAGTCTCACGACCACTCGATAGTCTGGTGACTGTTGATTTTACTGGATTTGTTGCAGCAGAATATATTCAATTAAGCCTTAGTACTTGTTGTTTAATTATGATACTAAGTATTGGATACTCAGTAGTGTAAGTGTGTGATTCAGTTGCTAGTTTCAGTAAGTTGATGTGATCAGTATACTAAATGCAGAAAGTAAGTAGGCAATTTTATAGTGGTTCCAGGTGGTGTAATCCTGTCTGTCCACTCTTTTCCTGTGATTTTGGAGGAAATTCAATAGAGATCTTTGAGGTTGCAGTTACAAAAATCCCTAAGTTGGCCGTCCTTCACCAATAGCTATGTCACAAACTGAATATTTGAAACAGGTAGGATTGCTAATCCAAAGTATTCCACTGGTCCTTGAAGGGTAGGATTGCCTCTTCACCAGCTCCACCACAAACAACAGTTCTTGACACCTTAGTGCTTCTCTGTCATCAGCAGGTTTCTTGTAAAAGAAAGTTTGAATCAAGTAAGTGATTCAGCTTTCAGCAGCTTGATTAGGATGAAATGATCAGCAGCTTGATGTCTTCAAGTGTGTGAACTTGATGTAACTTGATAGCAGGTTACACTTGAAGAGTTTTCTAGATCAGTAGCTTTAAGCTCAGTGATGTCAGTAGGGTGATTTTCTTGATAAGAACTTGAAAGCCTGAGTTGATTATTTGTTTTTCATCACTTGTATCAGAATCAGGAGTCTTCTATTTATATGTGAGAATTATGTGACATATGTTTGAAATTCAAACATAGCCGTTTCAGATTTGTCCCCATCTTGACTTACTTTTTGTCCTCAGACATAGTAATCGACACTCGTCGCTTGCTTTTTTGTGCTTTTTAGTCATCCACCCTTTGACTTGTGTCCATTGGTTAATCCTCTGAATCTTTTCAATGTTCTTTTCATCTTGGCCATTGATTTGTTGACAATATCAAGGCTTGCCATCCATCATTATCCTTATAATCTTTCAATATAACATTTGATTAAATCGAGATTTATACTTAGCAGATACCTGTGTATATTGGTCTGCTGATATTCATGTCAGTCAGCTGTTTTAAGTCTGCTGTGTTTATGAAACACTTCAGCTGACTGTCTTTTCATCTAACTAAGTTCCAATCATCCTTAACATATGAAACTTAGACCTTGTACACAATGTATATGTAATCAGTTTAGGTCATCACAGACTTCCCTAAATTTTGATTCCATATCCTTGACTTTAAATACTAAGTTTGATCCCTTAGTCTTCAATAACTCAGTTTGAACCCTCAGCCTTCAGTCTTCAGCAGGTTCATAACTAGTCTACTGACCTAGTTACCTCGACCCGGCCTGAAACAGTCTGCTTGATAAAGCCGGTGACGTAATTACAGTGCTTGTTTGATCAAACCTATACAAAAATCAAACTCTAATAAACCTATACATTTGATCTACACATCTTTTTGCCTTTGCTCTGTTACAGCTAGTCGGCACTCATCATTAAAACTTAAAATATGCCAACAATTTTGCTTCGAAGCGACTGTGACTTATCTCTCACCGGGTGGTGTGATTCCGATTGGGCAAGTTGCCCGCTGACGCGTCGTTCTCTCACAGGCTGGATTGTGTTTCTTGGCTGCTCTCCGATTTCTTGGCGCACCAAGAAACAACACACAGTCTCGCGTTCTTCCGCCGAGGCCGAATATCGTTCGATGGCCACTCTCACTTCGGAATTGAAATGGCTCAAGGCGTTGCTTCAGAATTTGGGCGTGGATCATCCTCACGCTATCAATTTCTTCTGTGATAGCCAGTCCGCACTCCATATCGCACAGAATCCGGTCTTCCATGAACGAACGAAACACATTGATGTCGACTGTCACTATGTTCGAGATGCCATTCAAGAAGGACTTATCGCTCATCGGCATGTGTCCACTGATGAACAACTCGCCGACATTTTTACTAAAGCCTTGGGCAAGCGACAATTTCTCTATGTACTTCGCAAGTTGGGCGTTAGCGACCTACACGCTCCAACTTGAGGGGAGGGGGGGGGGGGGGGTTGTTATGGACTATAAATCTATTTTAGGAAGAAAATATTGTGTAATATTTCTTATTAATACCCGGTAGTGATTTTAACGATTTTGGGCGTGATTTGTGCCTTGATTACATTGTAACCTCTTGTATATTTATACTGGCAACTAAATGAAATACACTGAAAAAGTTTTTCCCGATTCTTAACAGACATTGATGTTTTTTTGTTCTCCAATGCATGAGTTGCCGAATTATTTTCCTATCACCCGATTTTTTCCACATTGAGCTTGACTGAATAAGATTTTGAAGAGGCAGAACAATGTATTGATGACGCTAGATTTAGGGAGGCGAGACAAAGGCATGTAAAACTCTTTTTTTTGTCTTCTAATAATATTTCCTACTTTTTTTTTGTTACAATAATATTTCTTACTTAAAAAAAATGACAAAATAAAAAAATAAAAAGTGACATGTCATTGACTAGGATCATATCCAATCTGAAATATGTAGCGGTAGGTAGAGGGCGTCGGTCATTGACAATGCTTGATGTAAGAAGTAGACTCATTATTACAATGTAATAAATTAATAATTAATTTTTTCGGTTTCGAAATAACTGAGACAATTATCAAAAATATTTATTTTAAATACAACATTGCATTACTTAAAAACTAAGGTTTTTTATATTCATTTTGACATTTAAATTAAAGTATTAACTCATATTCTTAATAAATATGCGTGTTTTTTTTACAACAAAGATCGATTATTTTGGAATGAAGGTGTATATAAAAGTATATTTATGGTAGTGTATCATAAGACGTGTAATAGACTTGCAGTAGATATCTTGTAAATAATTTAAAAGCTACTATTATAGAGATTTCATTGGGAAAAATAACGCTGCAGCAGAATCTCTCTTTTTTTATAGTAAACTACTGATTGTAAAATTTCCTTTACATCTACAAAGCGTTTCATCAGATTACGTAAATTTTCCTTTATATCTTTCGTATTATGTAAAATAAAAAGTCGATCATTTTATCTAGAAAACGTGTTTAAAAGCGTATAAAGAAAGCACTCGCGTCGAATCTCTTAACGAATACTATATTATACGATTTTAAAAACGTTTTTTTTTCTTCTTCTAGTTTACTGAATCTTTATTTAAGATAAAATCGTGATTTCTTTATTTTACATAATGCGGAAGATATAAAGGAAATTCTACGTAATCTGGATGAATACTGGTAGATGTAAAGGAAATTTTCTGTAATCAGAAATTTTAAAGTAAAAATATAGTAGATCTGCTGCAGTCATGTCATTTTTCATTGAAATCTCTATAATAGAGCTTTTAAATGATTTCTGATATCTCTGCAGTAGTGATGTAATAAGTATTCGTTAAAAGTATTCGATCGCAGATCTTTCCAACATAAAGTAAATTGATGCGCTTTCTAGAGTAATCTTTTTGTTTAATAAATGTTTTCTAGAGTATTAATAATTAAAATACAGTTAGACAAAAAAATAAAATACAGAAATCGGTGTAAATATAATTGATGATTTTATAATTAAATAACTATGGCACTATGCCTTTCAAAAAAAAAAAAAAAACCAATTCCCTTCAAAAAAAAAAAAAATTATAATAATTATGCATATCTATTATTACAGCTATTTCTGTTGAAAGCTCTGTCTGAAAGCAGAAAACACGAGGCCACCAACCAACCGACACCTAAAAGAAAAAAAGAAAAAAAGAAAAAAAGAAAAAAAGAAAAAAGAAAAAAGGCAATTATATTTTAAAAAAATGGAAAAATATGCGCCACATGCATCACGCCCCTCTCCATTCTATAAATACCCCTTTCGCCATATGGAAGAGCTTTCTTTCCTCTCCTCTCTTGTTTGGGCGTCTTTTTCTTACAAAGGAAGCCCACTAAGGTACGTCTTCTTTTATATTTTTTGTTTCTTTCTTTTTATTTTTATTATTTATTTTTAATGTTTTCTTTCTTTTTATTTATTTATTTATTTATGTTGTGTTCTGTTGCATTAGTTTTGTTTTGTTTTTCGTTTTCTTTTTTCTTACATTCGGGGTGCTCTTCTGTCGTTGACTTTCTGGTCAAGTTAATCTGCATTGCAAATAGTGGAAGAATGGAAGGGGTGTTTTTTTTTTTTGTTTGAAGATTTGATTGAGTTTGACAGACTTCATATAGGGCTTGATTTGTTGGTTTAATAGATATTGATGAACTTCTGTAAACGAATCATTTGTGGTATCAGGGATCATGGTTCATTTTCTGATTTCTGCAAAAAAAAAAAAAAAAAAAAGAAGTGTTTTCCCCACAATGTAAATAATGAAGTTGAGCTAGATTCCAATGTTAAGACTTTAATTCCTTGGAATGTTGAATGTTTGGATACTGGAAAATTTAGGAGGTTAAACCAATTTTGTCTTTCTGGTATTTGATTAGGGAATTCTAATGCCTTCAAATTATGCTTCCATATCCTAACTTTACAGGATTGGTTGTGTGCAGGGGAAAAATTCGAACTTCTAAAAAGTCGTGTTAAGATCCGTGGGAGTAAATAAAGCATGTTTCTTTTAGAACTCATCCTGTTTCTAGTTCAGTGTTGTTTCCTTATGGAGAGTTATTTATCAATGGATAGAGAAAAGAGAGCATCTAAACTCAAAGATCTTGTCATGAATGTTTGCACTTTGATTGAAAACTACAAATATTTTTGTTTGCAATTTCGTAATATCCACCGCTGCTGAATGCTTTTGCGTAGATCTATAGAATAGCGAAAGTTAAGCATTACTCTGTTTGTTCCTCTTATTTAAAGATGTTTTGTGAATTTCTTCTTCGTTGTTGGTGCAGGGTGGAGGCATACAATCTTGGTCATACCTTTTGGCACAACATTCTGAGTATTGAGTATATAAGATTTTTCTGCCTAACTAATTCCAAGATATATTAAGCAAGGGAATGGTTTATTCAGTACATAGATGATGGAAATCAGTAGTAGACGTCGCCATTCCCTTGAAAAGCAGCCTTTTGAAGGACCTAAGGCTGTCAACGGAGGAAATAAGCCTGTAGAAACTAACCCAAAATCTTCTGTATTCATTAATCACGGTTAGTAATTGTGTTACATATCTGCATTTTTTGAAGATTACTTAGGTGGAGAATCCTAGCTTAGTAATCGTGTTTTGACATTCATACTTATGTTCAATTGTCTTGTGAATCATTTATGTTTTGATAAAAATACAAGTGTTCAAATAGTGAAATTGTGGAATTTATTTGCATGTATGTTCTAAAGGGTTTTTGGGGAAGATTGTGATGAATTGGAACCCTTCGAAAAATAATTAAAGAACTACATGGATGTAAATATAAATCATAAGAAAACAAAATACATGAATTTGTCTTGCAGGTGCAAATGCATGGCATGAGGCCAGATCAAAATGGAGGGGGGATCATCCTCAACAATCGAAAAGGAAGCAAAAAGATCCAATCATAAGGTAATTCTCTCGGTG
Organism: Gentiana macrophylla; assembly: GCA_026214975.1. Classification (NCBI taxonomy): domain Eukaryota; kingdom Viridiplantae; phylum Streptophyta; class Magnoliopsida; order Gentianales; family Gentianaceae; genus Gentiana; species Gentiana macrophylla. The sequence continues at coordinate 87,515,230 of CM047815.1, forward strand.
ACCTCTTGGGTTTGTATGGTGTCAAAAGTCGTAAAAGTGCGACAAGTTCTTTACTTCGATACAATTTCAAGCACTTTTTTGAGTATATTCCTGTTTCAAAGTAGATCATTTGGCATCCTTGGTAATAAGTGTGATTATCACTCTCAAAGTTGTCTGTATGTGTCACCCAGTTATGGACATTGCATATATTCCTGTTATAAGGGCACAATGTTCAATTTATTCCGTAAACAGAAAAGGGCACACCTCCCCCTCCCCTCCCCAACATGTTTTATGAACCTAATCGTGCTGCAAAAGCGCAACTTAAGATTTCTATTAGTTGTTTTCTTTGGTTCAGAGGAAAATGACGCATGCACAACTTTAGAGAAACAACCTTCACACTAATATCATCTACAGCCGTCAATCTATTGGTGGGCTCCACCAACCAACGGCTGTAGATTGTGTAAAAGTCGTGTCTTTAGAGTTGTGCATGTATCATTTCTGTGGTTCTGATGCCTACCTTAAACTTTTGAGGGGTTGGTGGTTAATCACAGTGGTGGTTTTACTGCAGCATTCTATGCAGTAATCGGAAAATAGTTGATAAAAAACTTCCATACCAGTGTGATTTTACAGAGTGTCACTTTTTACTTGTCTAAATAATACTTTGGTTATTGTGTTTTGCAGCTGGTCAACGACATATGACGACTTGCTGTCAACAAGCGAGCCTTTCTCTGAGCCAATCCCTTAACTGTAACGATTTATCAACTTATCTCTTTCCTACGGGATTCTTAGGGTAGGGGGTCTCTATTGCATCAGATCGTTGGATGAATGCCATATGTACACGTGTCACCCATTCAACAGTGTGTTGCAATGTAGACTTTTCATATAAAAATTTCTCGTCTTATTCTTGATTATGCTGTTCTATTTTCACTTTCGGTCACAGGAAATGGTTGATTTCCTAGTCGACATTTGGCTGGACGAGGGGCTGTATGACTGAAATAAGGCAAGGCACTAACAATTCATCAAATGGGAGGATTGTTAATTGAAACATTTGGCCTAGTGGGATGCTGTATATCAGAATAAAGACAATAAACAATCATTGTCTGGCTAGTTTCCTCTTTGGGTAGTGTTGAAAACATTAACTGCAGGACCCAAGTATGTGTATATCTTAGACTGGTAAGTCTCCTTTGTACGCCCCCTACCCCCCCAAAAAAAAAAAAAAAAAAAAAAAGGAAAATGAAATTGGTAATGGCAGGCATTCACCTTACCATTGTCTATTGACACGTGGCAGAATCATTGAAATCTTTATCTAAGACCTTGTACTATTCATCTGTGATGTAAGAAGTGTAGAAAGGTTTGGCTTGTATGTATAATATCTTTCATAATGACAAATCAGATGATGTACCGTTGTGTTGGTGTTGTATCAAAGTTGATTTTCATATGCATGCCAAAAAGGCCCCTAGAGGGATTGAAGACTTGCTAACTGCATTTGGTTTTGCTTTTTTAATTTTAGTTTCATCAGATGAGGAACCGTATATCCAAACACCTAGCTAATGACTTGTTTGTTTCGCAGGATTAAAATGATTTTTATTCCATTTCCATGTTTAGGTAGGTAGGAGTATGCGGTAATGGAATGAATGAAAATTCACTATGAAAATATCCATTGCCATTACCTCCGAAAATAGTTTGAATGAAATGAAAATCGATAAAACACGTGGGTGGTGGGTAAGAGTGAGATGGAGTGCGGGTTGGGGTTGTTGGGGTAGCATAGTCGGGTTGGGGGTAGAATATGTGGTAGGGTAGGATAGGGTGGTGGGATAAGGTGGAGTAGGTTGGGTAGGGTCTGGTTAGGTAAGGTTAGGTGGGTGGAGGAAGAAGTGGGAATTTCCATAATAGGCTAAAGCTCTGACGGAGCAATGTGTGGAGGTAGAAGCCCAACAGTGGACAATTAGTGATTTTTATTGAATAGTAAAGATAGTAAACAGGGTTGTTTCGTCTATTAAATCTTACTATGGGTGGGTGGGTGGGTGGGGAGAAAGGATAAGGTAGGTTTGGTGGTGGGAGAAGGTTGTGTATGGTAGGTGGATGCATTGGATGGATGGGTAAGGTAGAGTAAAGTGAGGTGGTGGGTAGGGTGGGGTAAGGTTAGTTAAGTGGAGGGGTACGTTTGGTGGTACTGTAGGGTTGGGTATGTTGAAAGAAGTAGGGTGTGCTAGGTGTTGGGTAGAGTGAGTGGTGGGTAGCGTAGGGTAGATTGGGAAAGTATGATAGGCAGGAAGAGTAGAACAATAGGGTGTTGTGGGGTGATGGGGTAAGTTTACCACACTCCACCCACCTAACCCCACTCCTTCCACCCTACCCTACCATACCATATCCCATCTTTCCGTACCCATCACCCTGCCCTACCCATAACTCGGTGCATCGCTTATAACGGAAATTATTTTATTTTATTTTTTCACGTTCCAAAACGTGCCATAATGTGAAAGAAAATCCTAGGCCAACTAGTTTGAACCATGAAAACTTATAATAAATAAATATATATATATAAGATAACTATTCGAACACCATCCTTAGTGAAGAAAAGTTGACAGCCAGCATAAAATCTATCAGAAGCAGAAAACATTTGTCACTAATTGATCTCTTGTGGGCAAAAACATGCAACTAGAAGTAACAGAAAATGTATCCTTTGATCTAGCCTGAATTTCTTGCGCTCTGCACTCAAATAAAAAGCAATCAGTGTGTTATTACGTGCAATTAAAATTAAATCCTCAAGCAGAATAAGGGAATTACCAGCATCTCATGGTCTCCCATCACCTCTTCGATCAATTCCTGGACCGTTTTATCAGCACTATTTGGAACAAGAGCAGCAAAAACCGGAGGAACCAGTCCTGCATATAATAATACCTAGCATTCTTCTAAGTTCTCTTAAATGAAACTCCCATCATGCCGATGAGGCTTAGTTTAGTGGCCAAAACCGAGGCCCGAGGACCAAGAGGTCGTGTGTGCGTTAGTTATATATAATTGTGGTTTCGTCTCCGCCATAAAAAAAATATAAAAAAAATTTGTGGGACAAGAATCTGAGATTACCAGACTCAGGAAAGGCATCAATTAACACCATCATTTCCTCTCCAGTGAGTCCAGATAGGAAGCAAATTCGCGGCAGTGATTTTGCAATCTGCAGAAATCACACAGTATTTAAGCATCAGAATATCAAGATTTTTGTCAAAAATGAGACCAGGTTTTCTGGTCCAAAATTGGTGTAAATCATGTCAATTTGTAGTTGTTATATATTTAGTTTCCTGTAATGCAGCTTCGTCATTAACGACTGTATCGTGACTTGAAACACGTGTCAAACACAGTATATTGGTTATAAACTTATTCGGTTAAAAAAGAGAGTAGAAGAGACATGATATTACACCAGGAAGTTAAGAAAAGTAACCTTAGCAGCATCTGGATTCTGTTTTTGTGTAGTATTCATTGCTTGCCATAGCGTGCCGGTAACCATTTCTTCTGTACACAGAATGATCTGCAACGAAGATGCCACAAAACGATGGTGATTCGATTCAGAATGAAAAAACCTTGTGAAGAATGGCCCTAATTAGCAAACAGTTTTTTTTTTTCTTTTTTCCCCCATTATTTGTCAGACAAATTACCTGCAGGAATTCACCATCCAGATCCTTTAGAAGCTGTTGTACCTATAAGAAAAAGCACCCTCATCATAAGTGCATGAAACGCGATCCTTTTCATATCTAAAAAGGGCATTCCAGTATTATATGGAAACATCTCGTAAGGGATTGTTTCCACGGCTTAATCCAGTAACCCTAACCTCTGTTCTTGCGATAAAATTCAGAAATTGAAGAAGCCCGAAAGGTTACTTTGAAAAAATACCTTTGCTACTTCCTCCACTTCAAATCCGAGCAAGAGTAACGCCTGAAAAAATAGAACAAATACGGATTCAGGCATATTGCAACAACATTTTCATTAGAGTCTGAGTACTAAACATAGTCTCTCACAGTGTAGCACTTAGTTCCGTAGACCAATTGTAACGCTGCAAAAACCAGGGCTGGCATCATTATATGAGCCATCATGGACCTGGTAACTACTTATTAGACCTGTCGTCTTTGCTTGGTTTAAAAAGCTTAACTCGCCCTTGTATAAAAAGGTGATGTTTCTCATGGTATATTACACTTGAAATATGTGGTCACAATGCAGAAAGAAAGCAGAAAGCAAATCAAATTGCATAACTACACACACACAAGAAATTATAACATATTGCAGAAAGAAATTAAAAGGCGAAGGAAATGTAAATTTACCGACCAGAAAAAACTTACGGGAGGGCCAAATTTCTCGTCGTCGTCGGCATTAAGAGGAACAAATTTTGAATCTTCAACTAACTCAACAGGAAGACCTGCACATGAAAGTCACTAAGAAAATATCTCCAAGGAAAAAAACAGGGGGGAAAAAAAGAAAAGAAACAGTACCCTCAGATGATGCTCTTGGAAAATGGTTAAACTTCAAGAGATTGGATCTTTGAGGAGATAATGAAATGGGTGGATTGGCAAAAGGGTTTGATAGAAAGAGATGCTTAGAGGTAAAATGAGAATGTAGACAGAGGTTCAAATGGGAGGAGATCATCAGACTAGTAGTAGCCATGGAAGCTGGGGAAAGAGGATTTTTGTGTATCCTATTCCTTTCAACTGGAGTGGTGCGGACTTATTGTTTCAACGAGAGCATTCATATTGCCACAACAAAATACATACTTTTGGATTATAGATCAGATGAATCTTGAAAACAAATGTTACGGGACTTGGTGTTTAAATTTTGTTGTGACACACATATTTCTTGAGATATGATTTAGGCACTACCTATATCCACACAAAGTTGCACGGAATCACTCTTACACTGTACATTATCAAACTGAAGAAACAAAAATAAAAAAAAGCAAACAACATGGACCGCTAAAACAACTATTCGGGGGATGGGTTGGGGGAACTCGATCCCCTACGGTGTAAGACTGCATGGCACAGACACCCAAAACGACGCTTTGGCAGCTTTTGGTCCGATCTAAATATTAAAAAAACGCAATCAAAAGCTGCGTCGTTTGAGTGCAGATAAAGATCACATGCACACCTTTGCAGACCGTAGGAGATCGAGTTCCATGGGTTGGGGATGAGTTTGGGGGATTAATCATTTTCATATATATATATATATATATATATATATATATATATATATATATATATATATATATATATATATATATATATATATATATAGAGAGAGAGAGAGAGAGGCAGTTTGATCGACACCACGAATTTACTATTGACACATTTCTTTTATTATTCTTCATTTACTTGACCACTACCCCTGAATTGTTTTTCGGCACCGCGGTACGCGCGTCAGTGCTACTGACGTTGTGTTTTACTAACAACGTCGGTGGTCTGACGTTTTAAACCAATGATATATTTATAACTGTAATATCAGTGTCATTGACGTTGGTATTTGATATACCAAACTCGCAAACGGTATTACGGATCCAGCAGACGACCCGAACATGGGGCCTACATCATCAATCAATACAAGCTTATGCCCGCACACTTACGTGCCAGACCTGACTGCGAGCCGTTTGCCCGTGCTACCCGCAGACTCATCCTAGGCTGGGGGCCGAATCCGGTCCTACCCGGCTCATGCCCACAAAATAAACGAACATGATTCACGCACGACATTAGCAAGGACAAGACCATTACGCGGCCAAGAGGACAGGACTGCGGCCATTGAACATATGTGCCCGTTTCCTACTAGCTTATTTCCTTGATTGTACTTAATTATGTCGCTTCATAGTTAATTATGTCTTGCTACAATTATCCTAATCGTCATTAGCAATCTGCCTATATATAGGGGTTCTAGAACCATCAATGATTGGTGAACCAGCAGAATGCAAATCACAATCAATCTGAATATTAATGCAAACAGACTAGACTCTGTCAATTCGTCGACTATTATGCTCGCCATCTTGATTACCGTGTCCGCTGCCGGAATCTTCATATAGTTCATAATAACCACCACCTTCAATCGGAGAAATCATTCACCCACAGCCAGATATCCACCTTAAAAGGTTGATACCGCAACCGTGATATTTCTGACGATATTGGTATTGAAAACCAATGTTAGTGTCAGTGACGCCCGTACAGAAAACAAACATCAGTGACACAGACGTTGTGTTGTACAAAAATAATAAAAATATTATGGTGGTGCCAAAAACAATTTTAAGGGTGCCAAGAAGAAAAACGTGGTGTCGATATATGTTTCGCCATATATATATTTTGGAATTTATTCGAATCACAACAAACCTATTTTAGTGCACACAAAAAAAACGTAATCTACTTATTGCACCATACATATTATTTCAAGAATTCAAAAACTACCTTGCACCACATTTAATTTCAAAATTAAAAAAAAATTCAATATTGCAAATCATTTTTTACTACCACTAAATTATTATATTATCATATCTCCACCCAAAATTTTAAATTTACAAAACAACCCCATTCTAAAAAACCGTCTCACCTTGCTCCCTCATTTCTCTTCTTTTTTTCACTTCATCTTCAATTCTTCACCTTTTCAATTTCATCTTTCCTTCTTCTAAATTAAACATTTCATTTTTCCATCTCAAATTCTATTAAACAATTACTCCTAAATCTCATAATCTTATAAAATAACCTTTTTATTTTATTTTAAAGATCTTTATTTAACGACAGATGGGAACAGCCCCACATTGGCAATACAATTGGAATGACAGAAAGCGGAAGGGCAACTAGTGCCAAACAAATAAAACAAAGCATAAAAAACTAGTTAATCATCGATCCCTCAAGCCAAATGGAGATCCTTTTCACTTTTGATCGCCTTCGATAAAAAAGCTTGTGAAGGTGGCCTTTCCAAGTATGGATCGTGAATAACCTTATTTCGCCAGCACCAAACACCGTGACAGTTTCATGAAACACGTATGGCCAATTGTTAGCCTTTTTCGAGATTCCTAATCGTGATATCCCACATTGGAAGTGGGGAAGCGCAACACCACCATATAAGTGTGAGACATAAATGTCTCATTCAACTCGGTTAGCCTTTTTAGACCAAGCGAGGACGGGCGGTCTCAAGAGCTGACTGCACCATTTTATGACTCATTTAAGACTACCAGGCCGGGGTCAGGGTGTTCTGAGAATGGTATCGAGTGGATCATCATATAGACCTAAGTGCCACACCTTGAGAGGCGTGGGGCCACCTCTGAATCCTATGGCCAGAGGACGAATCGGGACAAGTCTTACTTATAAAGGAGAGAGAATGTGATGTCCCACATTGGAAGCGGGGGAAGCGCATCACCACCATATAAGTGTGAGACATAAGTTCTTGTCAACTCGGGTTAGCCCTTTTAGACCAGGTGAGGACGGCGGTCTAAGCAGTTGACCGGACCATTTTATGACCCATTTAGCGCTTCCAGGCCCGGGGTCTGGGGACGTTACACTAACTATCCAATCCTGCAGGGTCGAATTTAAGAAGGACTCCCATTCTGCAACCGATACAACGTTTCGCCATATCTAATAGGACCATGCACATTCACGAAGAGCATGAAGGATTGTTTCAATGTTGTGCTTGCAAGTACTGCACTCCGAGGTAGAGGCAATATGACGCTGGAACAAGAAGTTACCCACCATAAGGCTGCTGTGACAAATTAGCTATAAAAGGAAGTTGTAGTGATTAGGTCCTTTTAGGCTCTAGATCAAAGTCCAAGGGTGCCGTTGTTGGTTATCTTGAAATCCCATTTGCTAGTTATAAGAGCTTTTAACAATGTACTTGCCTTTTTTACAGCGGTGATGTATGTCAACCGGACGATGAAATTCCATGATATTTTACTCCCATTTCCTAAGTATATAGTGATATTTTGTATCAATTAGAGTAAATTTCATGACAAATCGAATCACTTTTGTTTTGTGTAGACACAACCAATACTCAAGCATTTTATCACTTTTTAAAGCTTACTAGTTATATTTTATTATTAGAATTACGTGTGGTATGTTCGTGTTGGTGTTTTGCTGGCCCGATCATGGAAGCGTGAAGTGAGAATATTGAAGTTAGACCAAGTCTCGTGTCATAATTGGAGCAAACCTGGAACATTGGGAGGACAAAACTTCATTATTATATGTTTGGCAATGCAAATCGATGTTCCAGCGCACACCGTGAAGACGCAAGCACAACCAGAAGCAGTCACGGTGCACGCTGAGACATCCCCGGCGTGAGCCGGGACATCAATTCAAAAAGAAGATTTGGTGCATTAAATGTTGAAGTCAAATCCCAACTACTCTGTCAGACCCGGCATGCACCGTGACAACCAGAGGCATTTACGGCGCAAGCCGTGGAAAACCGGTGTGAGCCGTAATGTAAAACTCAGCAATTTTATTAGGCTTTTGAACTCATTTTCGGGATACATGAGAAAAAACAGAGCCAAGAAGAGAAAAAAACACCATCTTCTTCCTAGCTTGAAGGCAACCACCACCCAAGGCTCCTCTAGCCAAAATTTCCCCCATTTAGCATTTAAATTCCATTGTAAAGAATTCTAGAATGCTTATCTAGATGTTTGAAGTACTTTGGTGGATGCAAAAACAACTATTTTGTGTTCTAACTCCATTGAAATCCTTTAAGTGTTGGATGTAAGTTTCCATTTTCAAGTTTATAGCTTGTGATTGGTTAATTCTTAATCTTTACCTTGATTTAATTGTTCTTGTTGTTATGAATTCTAGCCTTAACATGTTGGTATCTATAATCATGAGTGGCTAGTTCTTTACTAGCTAAGATGATGTAGTAATGATAGTTAATCCCCTTTGGTTGCTTGGAATTGATTGTTTATGTTGCTAGTTTCTCTTGTGTTGAAATTCTTCTTACTTGTATTGATTGCCATTGTGTATGTTTGAGTAATTAACTTACATATGCACCTACACAACTAGTAGAAACCGAATGGAGACATTGGTTGTGAGAAGAGGGTAAGAAGAACGGAAGGTAGAATCGACCCTAGTGGAATTTGGTTCCTTATCCGGGGAGTTTTGCATTCAAGTGTTTATCTTGTCAATTCATTAGGTTTAAGGTACTTAGACCAAGGAGAAGACAAAGAGTGGTTTCATTCACTCGTATGCGGGGAGATCACTTGTTTAGGAATGCACCGTTCACACATTAGAACACCATTGAAAGATGGTAGGTAGATTGTTTTCAAGGAATTAAGGGGACATAACTTGAACTATGAATCATCTTGGTTAGTTTATTTTATCATTGAACAAATTTTGTAGTTAATTATTACTTTCTTAACTAAACTTCCGATTCAGATCAAGATAATAATAACTAATTGGTGTTTGACCTCACATCCTTGTGGGATACGACCTTGACCACCGTACTAGACTACAATTGACCCGGTACACTGCCGGTGAGATTGGAACCCTAAGAAAGTTTGCATGAAGGGGTGCCAAATGATCTCATCATTAACAACTACGAACCCCTCCTAAAGAACCTTACTGGCCGCGTAGATTCCTTTCCGAGTTGTGGAGCTATCAGGTTTTGGTTTCTCAAAAGGGCTCCCGTATTTATTTATGAAGATAGAAACCCAAAGTGAAGAGTCATCCATTAAAAGTTTCCATGTGAGTTTTCCCAATAAGGCTACGTTCATTGCTTCAATATTTTTGAAGCCAAGGCCACCCACACTTTTCGGTTGGCAAAGCCGATCCCTCTGACACACATTTTCAATAGCACTAGTGATGGCCTTCGGGAGCTTTGATATTTGCATAACATAATTCGAAGCGTTGATATGGAACTTTTAATAAGGATCGTCTTCCCGGCTTTAGTAAGTGCATTCATTCTCCAAGCACACAATTTCTTTCGTGATGTTATCCAAAATAAAGTCGTAAGGCTTGATCTTTTAGCGGAATGAACCATAGAGTACACCCAAATAGGTGCAAAGTTTCTCGTCTGCAATACCATATTTAGCTTTTGCGCAATGATTCTTTCTTTGTTGTGAGGTAATATTTTTGGAGACCATGTAGGTTGACTTTGCCCGATTGATTCTTTGCCCCGAAACCTTGAAAAACTCGTCCAATACTTGATGAATTATCATGGCTTGCACCTTGGAGGCCTCAACAAAAAGGAAGAGGTCGTCGGCAAAAAATAAATGAGAGATTGGGGGACCATTCTTCTTTAAACTAACAAGTTTCCAGTCGCCTTTAGCCACAACTTCCTCGATAAGTTGACTGAGTGCTTCCATTCACAAAACAAAAGATAGGGTGCAAGGGGTCACCTTGGCGAAGTCCCCGTTTAGGAGTTATAGGTTCCAGCTTATTACCGTTCCATAGGAAAGACAATTTTGAGGAGTACATGCCATGCATAATAAGATTTACGATTTTGTCCTCCAACCCAATAGCCTTTATCGTAGAGTACACAAAATTCCAACTGACCCGATCGTATGCCTTTTCCAAATAAATTTTGAGCATCAGGTAACCTGTGCGTCCCATTTTTTCTAAAAGCTTTGTAAGGCTTCATGCACAATTAAAATATTTCCCGTACTACCACGACCCGGGATAAATGCGCTCTGAGATTGGTGATTAGTTTATGCAACACCAATCGCAACTGTTAGCTATAACTTTAGAGATAATTTTAACCGTGATAAGCGCAATCGTGAGGAGCCGAGAAGGGCTTTCGGGAGGGTACTTTTTGGGATAAGTGAGCCGAGAGTTTCATTGCACTCATCCGAAAATGCCCAAATTTAAAAGCCATCATGTACCGGGATTTTGTAGGAACCCATATAAAAAAGTGCCTCCTCAATTTCCTTTTCGGTAACATCCATGTTGATGAAATCCGCATCTAGGTCCGAATAAGGTTGAAACTTTACCATTGGTTGCCCCGTTCCTCCATATCATCCTGGTTGGTACAAGGAATCATAGAAATTTCTAATCACAGCCTCAATCGTGGCCTCATCATTGATCCAATACCCATTCGAGTTCTTTAAAGTGAGTACCTTACATTTCAACTATTTCTTGATGGTGGCGAGGTGATAAAAGTGGGTGTTCCTCTTGCCTTCAACCATCCACTGGAGTTGGCTTCTTTGATGCGAGTACATGTCTTCCCGATCTAAGATAGAATTCAACTTGGTCAGAAGATCATCATGGAGAGTGGAAATGAAGGTCAATGGGTGCTGCTCAAGACTTATTTCCACCCCCTAGTCGGGCCAAGCACTCTTTCTTCATCTCGAAAATGTTTTCAAACAACTGCTTATTCCATCTTTTGGCTTCTTTTTTGAAATTATGGAGAGTAGTGCATAGGTCCCCACTATATGTCCAATGCTTATCCACGAAATTCTCAAAATCTGTATGTTCAAGCTAGGCTCTTTGGAAGAAGAAAGCATTAGGGTCTTTGCGTTCATCGACTTCATTCTCCATTATCGTAAGGATAGGGTTGTGATCCGAATGGAGACTAGGAAGATGTTTCACGATGGCAGATGGGAAGACTTCTGTCCAATCAGTGGTACACCAAGCATGGTCTAGTCTTTGGTGGATTTTTTCTCCTCCACAGGTGTCACCTTTCCAAGTGAATCGGGGTCCTTGAAAAAGAAACTCTATCAAACATCAATTTTGGGTCATCCCCCAGAACTTTTCCATATTGATTCCTCCAACCGGTGTACCACCCCGTTTATCTTTCTGAAAAATAACTTGATTCATATCTCCAATCAAACACCACGGATAGTTAATAACAGTTGAAAGGCGTTCCAGATACTCCCTTAATTATTTCCTAGTAGTAGGGGTAGGGGATGCATAAAATAAAGAGAAAAGCAATGAAATTGAGTCAGCTTGATTAATTGCAATATTTAGGCACTGATTTGTCCAAGATATGAAGTTGGATGCGGTCTTTATTCTAAAAAACACCAAAGGCCTCCCGAATATCCCCTCGCTCTGACTGCAAAGACTTTAGAGTAAGAAGTTTTTGCAAGGACTTGCTTACTTCTATCAATTGAACAACGATTTTCCATAATAAACAACACATCAGGCTTATTTTGTGACAAAAGAAGACGTAAATATTTTAGAAAATCCACGGAGCTGGCTCCACGGGAATTCCACGCTAGCAGACGCATAAGGATCATGTTCTTGTGGAGGAGTCCTCCATTTCACTATCAAACAGAAGATTTACCTCAACCAGGTCAACTTCCATAGGCGGCCAGTGTTGTCTTTGTCAGGCGGATTAATTTTATGATAATCACCATGATTCTTCAAGGGGGCCGAGTGATCCTTCTTGAGCATTTTTGTCACTTCGGACTGTTCTTGAGAAGGGCCCGGAGTTGTGTTGGGTCGATCCACTTCAGCTAATGGGACCCTTTGGGTCGTCTTTCCTTTAGCCGAGAGGTTTTTTTGGATTGTAGGAGGGTTCTTGTCAATCGGAATGTCAATCCTTTTCGTTTCGGATGTTGTGGCTACTCTAAGAGATGCATGAGAAATATAATCTTTATACGACATTGATAATGCCGGAATTATCATGGGTAAATAACGGTGGACTTGTGGTGGATATCTGGCTGTGATTTGAGTATAAACACCAGTGGTGCACAATGGTGGAAAGGAATTCGTGGTGGTGAAAGTGGCGGTGTAAATGAAAGTAGATGGAGTAGTGAATTTGGCAAAGTTTGCCTTGCTTTTCTTTTAATGAACTTATGTAAAATGGTTACTTATTTATAGGCAAGCTACAAATTAGGATTTATCGATTTACAATTAGACACAAGTAAGTAGAATGAGATACTAATTAAGCTAACTATTGTCTGGCGGCGCCGATGAGGTGCGGGCCTAACACTTAGCCATTCGTTGTATCTTGTCTTGTCACCCTTGGATTGTAGCTTGCTCTTCTTTATATTGCAGGCTATGGTCTCTAGCAGGCCTCATAGCCTTATGGGCTCGCTGGACGGCCCCGTAGCCTTATTGGCGCCGCGTGAGGCTTAAGACCTAGGGGCGAGTCCGGTAGGTTGCGAACTCAAGTTGGCGTGTGGGGTCATGCACAATGGTGCCCAAAAGCCTTGTCCACTATTCTGGTGGCCGGACGGATCTGAATAAGGATCCGCGGGCTGGATTACGGTTCATGCATATCAAACACATACGGTTTGATTATATAGTCTCTCAATTATGTACACATACAATCAAATTATGTGTACAATACTAACAATATATAAAGACTAACCAACCTTAATTAATCAAACTCATTAATCGTTAGATTCCACAAAAATTTATAACAAATCATGCTTCAATTTTATCTCATCAAAACCCCTTTGGCCTTAACTTTAACATATCTTACTTGAATCATTTGAAACATTATGCGATTAAAATAATAATTTAATCACCATCTATATGTGATTAAATACCCTTTGCCAATCATTTGAGCTATCGTTGCTTACTAAAAACCAACAATATAATACAACATGTAAGTTTCGGATACCAACTAACTAGGGTCACATACCAATGTATTTCTTAAATTGACATATCCCTTGATTTGAAAGATTTGTCAAATATATTGAATGTCGAATTTTTTTAGAGTACATGAATAAGCGTAAGCGGAAAAATCATCATGATAGCTTTCCTATGTCCATTGTTATCGACTTTGTTATATCCGTTAGCCGTCTCTCTAAGCCCTGAAAAGAGAAAAGAGAAGTTCCATATGCATAATAACGGAACGTCATATGATTGTCGATGTTAAAAATCGTCGGTTAATAAATCTGGGGCGATATTTCTACTTGTGACAATCTGCTCAAGGCGGAACCTAAAACGGAAATGTGAACGGGAGGATGTTTGGTGCACTTGAGAAATTGTATCTCAAGTCGCCACGTATCCAATGTGTGTATTGGAATCAAGTCTTCGTAGTTCCTTAGGGATTGTTTATATAGAGGGGGCTTATGCCCTAGCATTGCACGTAACGTGTCCATGTTGGACTCTAATTTCGTGTTCCCTAAGGAAGAGATAATGACGATCTGATCTCCTTGATTTTAGGAGATAATCTCGGGTATATCATAAATTCCAGGATCGGGGCCTTTATGGCTAGGGATTCTATCCGGATTTATCTGATAGTAATACGCACGTGGGGGAATCGGGCCTGAGACAGGCTTAGGCTGAGCCGTTGATCGCTTGTAAGTCACTAACGTCGATATTACTAGCAAGAATACTAGGTATATCATACTATAGTAAATACGAGTCAAGGTCGATCCCACAGAGACAATGCAACTTTAATTATATACGATTCTAATCTAACTAAGAAGCGACATATAGGTGGTCATTGACAAAAAATAAATAGAAAAGAAACGTGGTATTTCTTCCCTCTTCCCACCGATCTACTAACTTGGATTAGTTAATCTTTATATTTACTTCCCCACATAATTTTCTTAAATTAATCGAGCGAGCTTTTGATTTAATATAAGCTACGGGTGCAACTCCTAACCCTATCTACTCCGACCATGATAATATACAATCTATACGCAAGCTACCCTTCTTTATTGGTCCATAATAGCCCATATGCATAAAGAACTAGAATTGCCGATATCGAGCGCCAACTCATTGCGCTAACCCGCCTAGACAGCTGTCGACACTGATCAGCACGTTCCTAGGGTCCATCAAAACTATGTCCAAATTAACAGTTCACTATTCGTATTTCATGTTAATTTTATGATTACAATAAGCTGATTGGCCAGATCTAACCTACTGTTAATTAAACCTGTCGATCAACGTAGCTGTAGTGAATCCTCCAGATTAAGTTTTCTAAATATTGCCTCGGTAAACCGATATAGACCACCGGTTTACCGGGGGCTGTTTTTTTGCTCAATTACGATTAATCTAAGTAAATCATGAGGTCGTTAAATATGCACATTAACTAAAACTCATAAATACGAACAGATCTACCATATTGAAGACAAAAAGGAATGTTCAAAGCTTCATACCTTCAGCAACGGAGATCTAGCTCGATCTACTCAAGCTAGAGATGGTAGAGAAAGGGAGAAAACTAGAAATAACTCCTCAAAAGCTTGGAATAACTTTATTTCATCAAATTATATAATGTAATTGAAGATTCAATAATAAGATATTTGTAAACATATGCAATAATCTGTTAATGCGGCCTTATATAGATACAATGACGGCTTATGACTCTCAGAAACCCTTACCGACCTAGTACATGAGGAAGAATCAATTTGTTGTTCCTCAAGGCCCTTGGATTACCGGACCTAGCCCTCGGTAAACCGGGCTGACTTTTCCCCTTTTTCTTCAACAGATTTCTTCTTGGAATTCTTTTACTCGGCCCAACATACTTCTTTTGGTCCAGATGCGGCAGAATCAATTTCTTGTTCCTCAAGGCCCTTGGTTTACCGGACCTAGCCCTCGGTAAACCAGGCTGACTTTTCCTCTTTTTCTTCAACAGATTTCTTCTTGGACTTTTTTACTCGGCCTAACATACTTCTTTAGGTCCAGATCCACTCTCCAATGCTCCAGATTCGGTACATCCTATTAAACACATAAAACGAGACTAAACAGTACCAAATCTTCAGAAAAATAATACAGATGCAGAAGTACGATCCTAGAAACATACACATAGAATTTAACACATATTTCATATACTAATGAGCCTATCTGTCCTATCTTGAGGAGAATTCGGGGTGAATGAAGGTATAATTAATGGTACTATTTAGTATGTTATCAACTACTCCCCACTTAGCTTTTGATCGTCTCGAGCAAAAGGCGAAAAAGAAACGACACTCTTATCAGTGTTCAAGTTAATTAAAAACAACTATGCTTCACAAATTTGAGATCAAGATCATGCCACTCATATCCATTAGTAACGCATTAAACACTATTCACGTCATGAGCCAATGTGTGTGTGCAATAACTTTCACAACCGCTTAGTAATGCAGACAATCTCACATTACGTCAACCTGTAGTTGAACTAACCAGTCTCGAACATGATTTTTATCATTCAAATTAGATGGCAAGGCGGATCAAGAACTGAGTATTACTCTTAGGCTCGCGTTTATCGGTCTATGCAAAAGTCGTGCGTTTTACGCTCCATCGACTCAAAGAGAATATAGATGTATATATTTCAATGCACTTCTCTTTCTTGACAGGCGAACTCTCATTGTTTATCTATCCTCACGCTCTCACTCTTGATAAACTACCGAATCCGAAGTTCTTTTGCCATTATAAGCGTTGGTGGAACATGATTCAGGATAAAGCCAAGGTCAACTCTAGTCAAAGCAATATGCTATCGACTACATACCAAGGAAAGTGAGTTATACGTGCTTAAAATGGTGGCTCATAAAAGAATATGCGCTTAATACGCCACTACTTCAGAAGTGGGCACTTACCTTCACTTGAACATCGTGGAACAAAGATGAAGTCAATTAACTCGAAAAGATCAAAGATATCATATATTTTTGAAATTCTATCAAAATGAATCAAAGTCTAGGTGGTGAACAGTGCATCAAAGAGAATCAAGATAATCACGTAATTCACGGAATATAATGCTAAGAATCTATGTGACGTCCCGTACCCCCCACGTAATCGAAACATTGTCCCCAATGTGTAAGATGGAAAAAAGTAAAACGAAAAAAGAACTTAGCTTCGTTAAGGGTGGAGCCAAAGAAGAATTGGATCGTCGTATAAATCATTGGTCTCATGGAAGTAATCCTTGAAGAATTTATGTAAATATCTCAAACAAACCAAGAAGAATCGTGGTGACAAGAAATTGTATAACAAATCCGGGCAAGAAAAGAGAAAATAAATAACTCCAAACAAAATAATCCGGAAAAATCATTAGATTAACAAAATTCTGCTATATGTACTAGATAGGAAATAAAAATAAAAATAAGAAAATGGAAAATAACAACAACGAAAAGAAAGAAAAACTAGTCCTCATCATAATAATCCTCCCAGTCATCTCTAGGCTCGAAACCGGGAGGTGGTACAAAACTCGACGCAACAGCGGCGGAAGAGGAAGCTCCGTGACGTGGGGCAGACCTAGGTGGTGGGGTCGATGGAGGAATGTGAAAGAAGTCTATAATCCTATCCATTTTGCGATCTGCATCGCAATCTCTCTAGAATGCTCTTCCAACATAGCTCTCTCGAGTTTGGGGTGCTCCGTGGGCGAGTACGCCCTCTCAGCTATCTAACCGACCCGTATTGGTACGCGTTGAACCGACTGTGAACTGATCATCGGCTCAGGGTCTTCCCAATCGTCATTGATGAGAACTTTCACCTCATCCTCCAAAGCAAACATGTCAATCATCGGTCCATATGGCAACTGCTCGTGCTCAGATGTGGTGGCAAGCTTGTGAATACGGCTATGGATCAGTAGACCGATGTTGACTGGAGATCCCTGCTCCTGATAGAACATCAACTCTGCCCTCTTCGCTGTGATAGAGACCGTATGCTTGGTCGGTAGAAGGCGGGCACAAACAAATCGGTTAACCATCTTTTGATCCCAAGATAATTCACTTTTGAGGAAGATGGTGGGGCTCCTATAAGGTTGCGCTCCATTGCACCCCAAAGTAATCATCTATCATATTCATCCTAACAATATCTTCAACATTGGTCGAGGATGTGTACTCGTCTGGGCCTACTGGTGGGTTGTTAACCCCGAAATGTGCATTGATCCGCTCAATCGAAAAATCAACAATAACACCACGGACCATTGCAAATGTGACTCCTGGGTTATGCGAAAAATAAGCATAGAATTCTCTTACCACCGTAGCATTGAACCGTGTCAGTGCCTCGGCCATATCTAGAATATCCTGTATTTTTAGGGCTCGTGGCAAGATCGTACCACAATCGCCCAACTCTACTCCTCATTTTCGTGCAACCGGTCTTTCATTCCAATGCCCTCAGAACGATTCATAGATCTCTAAAGAATGAAATTGCTCAACCCCATCTATCAAGGGGTGAGCATCTCCATAAACATACTGGTGACCACTTGGACGATGTAATTGCTCGGTTACGCTTGGGACCCATCCTGAATGATAACATGCATCGATGATAAAGTTGATCCCGAAAAAGTACCCTTGGTAAACGGGAGGTAAGCCTCGATTTACCCGCCTGAATTTTCTAGGTTTCTTTTCGGGACTGTGCTCTGTTGTTAAAAAGGAAAGAAGCTGCAAAGACTTCACTATTGAAGCAACACTACTAATCACCAACAGGGATGGAAAAGATGGTGTTTGGGTTGGTAAAATGGAAAGAAAAAGGTTTGGTTTTGGTGGATGTATGGTGGTGATAGTGGTGGTGATGGTGGCTGAATTTTCTACTAGGGAAAGAGATGGAGAAATTTGGTGATGGAAGAAGATGATAGTAGATGAGAATAATGAATAATGGTGGTGGAAGAGTGTTTAAATAGGAGAAATGGGTAGAAGGTGGAAGGATTTGGTGGGATAGTGGGTAGAGGAGTAATTAGGGTGAAGGATTTGAGAGGGTGATTGATGGGATTGAGGTGGAGTTATGGTGGAGTGGAAAGGATGAAAAGTTGGAAAATAAGGAAAATGGGATGGTTTTTGCTGACTGGTGATGTCTGATTCAACGTGTGTCCTCCACGTGTCTCTAAAAATTCTACTTTTCATACATTCAGAAATTTGAAAATCTCAGCTCGGCAAACCGGAGGTGACCCTCGGTTTACCGGGGCTTCTTTTCCCCAGATTTCTCTGTACTCCTTCACTGCTTTAATTAATCTCACTGCTCAATCCTGACCTCAAATTGACTAGTCTCTTACTCCTTTTGTTGCAATTTCTGACTCAATCCTAACCTACTTCACTAGAATCCACAACGAGTAAAAAATACTTTTCCAACAACCATCGGTTTCAAGCCTAAGGGTGCGGTAAGATGAAAAAAAGCTTGTCCCTTCATCCAGCTACTTTTATTCATTCCTAATCTACTAAGGGTTCAAGGGAAAAGTTACGAGTTTAAAGTCGTCAACTCGACTTACCTTCGGACCTTCAATCAATCAAAAGTTGGGGCCTTAACTCGCCAAACTTGCATCTTCGAGGTCTTAACCGTCATGCACTTCCCTTCTCGTTGATCATTACCTTTCAAGAGTTCATTTTCACGGTTTTCCATAGAAACATTCTGAGTTCTCTTCCTAGCACGTTTGCTCGTGTGCTAGGTCGTCCCATGCTTCGAGATTTAATCTTTATGCCCAAGGACTCCACACTTTCCACTTTAAGCTCTAATCCGTCACTACGCAATACGGAAGGACTAGCTTCCGTGAGCGCTTTGTTGTGGTCCTTCTCTTCGCTGTCTCAAAGCATTAATCTCATGAATTCTTGCTCACAAGTTTCTACTAAAACCTCTCATTGACTATGCCCTTCCTTTTCTATCTCCATGATTTTTACTTTTCCTGAATCATAAGTCATCTTGCAACTTTCCGGCCTATTATCTAGGGGCTCTAAGATTTTAAAAGATACTGCATCATTGTGCAATCTTAAAGTGATCTCCCCATTATCAAAGGCCATCATTGCGCTTCTTGTCGCTAAGAATGGTCTTTCTAACAAAACAGGGTCACTTGGGTCCTCTGGTACGTCTAAAACCGTGAAATCAATTGGAAAAGTGAACCCTCCTGCCTTTATCGTGCACTTCCTCAGCAGACCGGCAGGCATATCTCTAGTCCTATCAACAAAGGTCATAGTTCGGGTTTGATTCATAATGGCCGGAAGCTTAATCTTCTGGCAGAGGGATAGAGGTAGAATGTTACAACTTGAACCGGAATCACAAGGACCTAAACATACAGATATACCATTGATAGAAATTGGGAGTCGAACCGTTCTAGGGTCTCCTAACTCTTCCGCTGTGTCAGAAACCGGGTAATACTCAGAATCCGAGAACATGGTGTCCAGATCCTCCTCCGGATCATCAGAGTCGTAATCGGATGATATATCAATTAACTCAATAATAAGTGAACCTGGCCGATAAGTCTCATACTCCTTCAGGTTTTCCTCTGCTTCATGTTTAAGCTTTCCAGTCTCCTCCTCCACGCGCTTTTTATCAGCTTCATATTGCTCTCTGGTTTCTGATCCAGGGTACATAGAGATTGGTTTGATGTTCAACACAGTACGAGGTATTGTGTCTGACTCGTCTAGCCTTAATTGCTTTTGCTTGACTGAATTTTTGAAGTGTCTAGATACTTCCTGCAAAAGAGACAAAATAAAACAAAGAAAAGGTTAGCAACTCCCGCTTCAATTGGGGTTGATCCCAACTATTACGGACCTACTAACTAAAATCAACTGGGAATAACACAGAAAAACAAAGGCTGTTCAGAATTCGTTTTTCCAGGCCTCGGTAAATCGGGGGTAACCCTCGGTAAACTGGGCCTAAAATTTCTTATTCCGACAGATTAACAAGTGCAGGTTTGATCCAGAACGACTCAAGACTCAAAATAAAATAAAATAAAATAAAAACAACTTCTTAATCAGGATTAAAACATTTATCTTTAAAATTGGCCATTGTCCTCGGCAACGGCATCAAAAATCTTGATCGTATGTAAGTCACTAACGTCGATATTACTTGGAAGAATACTAGGTACATCGTAGTATAGTAAATGCGAGTCAAGGTCGATCCCACAGAGACAATGCAACTTTAATTATAAACGATTCTAATCTAACTAAGAAGCGACATATAGGTGGTCATTGACCAACAATAAACAGAAAAGAAACGTGGTATTTCTCCCCCTCTTCCTACCGATCTACTAACTTGGATTAGTTAATCTTAATATTTACTTCCCCACTTAATTTCCTTAAATTAATCGAGCGAGCTTTTGATTTAATTATAAGCTACGGGTGCAACTTCTAACCCTATCTACTCCGACCATGGTAGTAGACAATCTATACGCAAGCCACCCTCCTTAATTGGTCCGTAATAGCCCATACGCATAAAGAGCTAGAATTGCCGATATCGAGCGCTAACTCATAGCGCTAACCCGCCTAGATAGCTGTCGACACTGATCAGCACGTTCCTAGGGTCCATCAAAATATGTCCAAATTAACAATTCACTATTCGTATTTCATGTTAATTTTAAGATTACAATAAGCAGATTAGCCGGATCTAACCTACTGTTAATTAAACTTGTCGATCAACGTAGTTGTAGTGAATCCTCAGATTAAGTTTTCTAAATATTGCCTCGTAATCTGGTATAGACCGACCGGTTTACCGGGGCGGCTTTTCTTAATTCGGATCTACATCGCCAATTACGATTAATCTAAGTAAATCACGGGGTCGTTAAACATGCAGATTAACTAAATCACATAAATATGAACAGATCTACCATATTGAAGACAAAAAGGAACGTTCAAAGATTCATACCTTCAACAATGGATATCTAGCCCGATCTACTCAAGCTAGAGATGATAGAGAAAGGGAGAAAACCAGAAATAACTCCTCAAAAGCTTGGAAAAACTTTAGTTCATCAAATTATATAATTTAATTGAAGATTCAATAATAAGATATTTGTAAACTTATGTAATAATCATTAACGCGCCTTATATAGATACAATGACCGACTTATGACTCTCAGAAACCCTAACCGACCTAGTAGATAGGGCAGAATTGATTTCTTGTTCCTCAAGGCCCTCGGTTTACCGGACCTAGTCCTCAGTAAACCAGGCTGACTTTTCCTCTCTTTCTTCAGCAGATTTCTTCTCGGACTTCTTTTACTCGGCCCAACATTCTTATTTTGGTCCAGATCCACTCTCCAATGCTCCAGATTCGGTACATCCTATAAAATACATAAAACGAGACAAAACAGTACCAAATCTTCGGGAAAATAATACAGATGCAGAATTACGATCCTAGAAACATACACATAGCATTTGACACATATTCCATATAATAACGAGCCTATCTATCATCTCTTGAGTAGAATTCGGGGTGAATAAAGTTATAATTAATGGTACCATTTAAGGCGTTATCAGCCGTTAGGGCTCGGTTATGCTTAGGTCGATCTGTCGAGGTCGGGCTAAACAGAACAGAGCTTGGCTCGGACTCCTGGGCCTCTTGGCCCTTTAATTGTGGACTTCCTACCTTTATTTAGTGTTAGATCACTTATGGGGATGACACGTGGCGAGGTGCTGATCCGACCTCCTTCATAAGCCCCCTAGATCTTGCTGAGCTCCCGACATCAGCTCGGATCTGCCAAAATGTTGGTTCAGCTCGGCCATCCAGATTTGTAGCTTTTTGAATTTTAAGTGCCAGGTGGCAAACGTTTCCGTTATAACGCAGTTATAACTATCCTATAATTCGAGGCGTTATTGCCTACTTGCCTAACTTGGAACGGTTTCCAAGGCAACTTTAGAGGACTTTAACCCGTCATATCAACTGTCGTTTCCCATCATTTCTTTATGACTATAATTTCATTGTAGAGCTTTACTGTAGCTTCATTTCCTTCTGATTCATCCTGGTGACATAGCTGATGAGGGGATCACTTTCTTTTGATTCATTTGTAGAAGAACCCTTTTCGCCCAGGATTGAGGTCATCATAAGGGAGTCTTGGACTAGGTCCATGGTTATTGAAGAGATTCCCTAGGTTCCTCCGCCATCGGCTTCTTCTTCGCGTTCTTTGATGACCGAAATAGTAACGTCCAACCTTAACCGGCAGAGTACCGGGTCGGATGCACCCTAGTGGAAAGCAAGGCCGTATCCCAAGAGGAATCAATCGATTACCAAAGTCATTCTCATACTTAGTTTAGGTTAATCAAGTGCGTTCGAGTTCTGATAATGCTAAAACAATATTTAAACGAGAGATAAAGAGAGAAAGAGACATAGCAAAATCACGATCCAATTGAATACTTTCACCCTCTAATCGACTATTTGGGAATGGGAACTACCAACCGACCTTCCTAACGCTTATATCGACTAGTTCATGGGTGCAAACTCCTAAAAAATAGTACTAGACGGCATGCAAAAACCTAGTACCCTTTGCCCGGTTCAACAGTCCGCCTTTAAGGATTTAACAGACCGAAACAAGATTAAGAACTAAAGCCGCTCGATTTACACCGACAAACCTCGTTACCCAATCGATCTAAACAACTTAGTCAATTGTAAATAACGATCTTAAAACCCCTTTTCCCACACCCTTCGCAACATACATTTATAAAAGTGGTGTGTGAGCTCATGAACTAGGTGTACAAGATAATTCAAGCATTAAGAACAAGTTTTAAGACGTGAATTCATCGATATAACAACAATTAAACACTACTCATTCCTAATTTCATCAACTAGAGGGTGATTTCTTCAACTTTCACATGATTTAGCTATGATAGAAATTAGCTACTCATTATAGCTACAATAGCAAGCATCAAACAAGAAATTAAAGCCATGAAATGAGAGGAAAAGGAAATTAATTACAAAAAACGCAGAAAGTTGAGGTTTACATCAAGCTTCATCCACACCCATGTCACTTGGGGAAGAAGAAGAACACAAAATGCAAAATCCAAGAGAGTTAAGCAAGAATCTAAGCTAGATTATGTTTAATCTAAGAGTAAATTGATGTAAAAATAAGTTTAGGGGATCCAAAGAGGAAGAATTTCGACCTAGGAGAGAGGTGGAGGAAGATGGAATGGGTCTCCTCTCAAATTAGATCTCAAATCTCATTTTTAAGCTAAAAAATCTGTTTTTTTCGACGCTTACGGTGTGCACTGGAAGTAGTCTTGGTGTACACCGGGATCGTCTCTGGAAATAACTGCTACGCTCCGGTGTGCGCCGGAAGTAGTCTCGGTGTACACCGGCCTTTCACAGCAGCTCAGTAAAATGGCCATGACATGAGTTGTAGACTTCCGATTGACGTGATTCAAAATGCGTTGGAAAGATCATTCGATTATCCACAACTTTTATGAAGACCACAAGTCCAGAAAGAGCTTTTATCTGGGATCAAAATGAACATAGGGTGAAAACACCGACTATTTTTATCCGTTTCCATCCCCGGGCATAGTAAAGTTGACTCTCATCAACCACCGCCCATTTAGCGTTTGCTCCCCCTCGAGCAAAAATGAGCGTTTTAACAAAAGAGTCAACGTTACATGCGTAGGTCAAGCCAATCATATATCAAAGATAACCGAAAAGTAAAAGAGTAAATTCATGCTATTTAACCCTACCATATCAAGCAAACGGGATGTGTGTGTGTAAAAATAGCTTATCCTACATTTACCACGGTTTACCGGTTTGGATTATGGATGCTAGGTCATTGTGACTAAACCAAAGGCTCATACTTCATAAGCATCTCCACTAATCGGGGCCAAACCGAGGCTAAGCAATGTCGAGTAGGACTTGAAAGGTTGTAACGTTAGACTCGGAATGGGGCTAACCGAAGGAAATTTCTGGGGAATAAGCAACAAAGAGATAAACATGAGCAAGCTCAATCATGGGGTGTAACAATACAAAATGTAGCTAGCTCTACCCTTCTCTACTTCAAAATGAAACTAAAAACATTATCCAAGAGATAAAATGCCATATTCAACTATGTCTCAAGTGTAACGAGGCGAGAATGTATAAGAATCATGTTTCTACACTAAGGACTCACCCCAACACCAACATTACATAACAAATCAATACACGAGTTCTAGACACTTGGCTTTCTTTGACTAACTTTAATTACTTTCAACACTTCATTTGCAAGGTCCAACCTTAACCGGCAGAGTACCGGGTCGGATGCACCATAGTGGAAAGCAAGGTCGTATCCCACGAGGAATCAATCGATTACCAATGTCATTCTCATACTTAGTTTAGGTTAATCAAGTGCGTTCAAGTTCTGATTATGCTAAAATGATATTTAAACGAGAGATAAAGAGATAAAGAGATAAAGAGAGAAAGAGACATAGCCAAATCATGATCCAATTGAATACTTTCGCCCCTCTAATCGTCTATTTGGGAATGGGAACTACCAACCAACCTTCTTAACGCTTATATCGACTAGTTCATGGGTGCAAACTCCTAAAATAGTACTAGACGCCATGCAACAACCTAGTACCTTTTGCCCGGTTCAACAGTCTGCCTTTAAGGATTTAATTGACCGAAACAAGATTAAGAACTAAAGCCGCTCGATTTAATCCGACAAACCTCGTTACCCAATCGATCTAAACAACTCAGTCAATTGTAAATAACGATCTTAAAACCCCTTTTCCCACACCCTTCGCAACATACATTTATAAAAGTGGTGTGTAAGCTTATGAACTAGGTGTACAAGCTTATTCAAGAATTAAGAACAAGTTTTAAGACATGAATTCATCGATATAACAGCAATTAAACACTACTCATTCCTAATTTCATCAACTAGAGGGTGATTTCTTCAACTTTCACATGATTTAGCTATGATAGAAATTAGCTATTCATTACAGCTACAAGAGCAAGCATCAAACAAGAAATTAAAGCCATGAAATGAGAGGAAAAGGAAATTAATTACAAAAAACGCAGAAAGTTGAGGTTTACATCAAGCTTCATCCACAACCATGTCACTTGGGGAAGACAAAAAACACAAAATGCAAAATCTAAGAGAGTTAATCAAGAATCTAAGCTAGATTATGTTTAATCTAAGAGTAAATTGATGTAAAAATAGTTTAAGGGAGCCAAAGAGGAAGAATTTCGACCTAGGAGAGAGGTGGAGGAAGATGGAATGGGTCTCCTCCTTAAATTAGATCTCCATTCTCATTTTTAAGCTGAAAAATATGCTTTTTTCAACGCTATGTGTGCACCGGAAGTAGTCTCGGTGTACACCAGGATCGTCTCTGGAAATAACTCTACGCTCCGGTGTGCGCCGGAAGTAGTCTCGGTGTACACCGACCCTTCACAGCAGCTCATCAAAATGGACATAACTTGAGTTGTAGACCTCCGATTGATGTGATTCAAAGTGAGTTGGAAAGATCATTTGATTATCCACAACTTTCATGAAGATCACAAGTCCATAAAGAGCTTGAATCTGGGATCCAATCACAGATTAAGTGAACATATGGTTAAAACACCAACTATTTCTCGATCCGTTTCCATCCTGTGGCTTCGGTTATGCCACTCTAAGTCTTATGCCTTGTCTTCCGGGATCATAAATCACCTAGATACTGCATCACAACATTCAAACACATACCGAGAATAACTCTGCAAGATAACTAGGGCTCGAAAAGGGTCAAAATACCGTAAAATAGTGAGGTTTTCCATCTATTTGACGGTTTACCTCAATGTGAGTGTGCAATGCATATAAATGGTCTAAAACTACCCAATATAAGCCAAAAGTGTTGTAAACGGGGGCTAAAACATGCACCGAAGCATAGTAAAGTTGACCAAAATAGTAACGACCAACGTTAACTGACAGAGTACCGGGTCGGAAGCACTATAAGGTCGTATCCCATAGAGAATTAAATGAATACCAAAGTCATTATCGAACTTAGTTTAGGTCAATCAATGGTTGTTCACGTTTGGAATTATACTATAATGGTATTTAAACTAAATATGAAAAGATATAGAGAGAGACATAGCCAAATCATGATCCAACTGAATACTCTCACCCCTATAATCGACTATCTCGGGAACGAGTTTTACCAACCAACCAACCTAAGATTATATCGACTCATTTATGGGTGCAAACTCCTAAGCTAGTGTAAGACACCATGCAACAATCAAACACCCTTTGCCCGGTTCAACAGTCCGCCTTTAAGGATTTAACTGACGGAAACAAGATTAATGCGCTAAAGTTGCCCGATTTCACAATCGAATGAACCTCACTCCCTAATCAATCTAAACAACTTAGTTGATTATAAGAAATGATCTTAAAACCCCTTTTCCCACACCCCTTCGCAACATACATTTATAAAAGTGGTGTGTGAGCTCATGAACTAGGTGTACAAGCTAATTCAAGCATTAAGAACAAGTTTTAAGACATGAATTCATCGATAAAACAACAATTAAACATTACTCATTCCCAATTTCATCAACTAGAGGGTGATTCTTCAACATTCACATGATTTGGATATGATATAAATTAGCTACTCATTACAACTACAAGAGAAAGCATCAAACAAGAAATTAAAGCCATGAAATGAGAGGAAAATGAAATTAATTTCCAAAAAACACAGAAAGTTGAGGTTTACATCAAGCTTCATCCACACCCATGTCACTTAGGGGAAGAAGAACACAAAATGCAAAATCCAAGAGAGTTAAGCAAGAATCTAAGCTAGATTATGTTTAATCTAAGAGTAAATTGATGTAAAAATAAGTTTAGGGAGCCAAAGGGAAGAATTTTGACCTAGAGAGAGAGTGGAGGAAGATGGAATGGGTCTCCTCCTTAAATTAGATCTCCAATCTCATTTTTAAGCTGAAAATCTGCTTTTTTTTACGCTTACGGTGTGCACCGGCAGTAGTCTCGGTGTACACCGGGATCGTCTCTCGAAATAACTGCTACTCTCCGGTGTGCGCCGGAAGTAGTCGCGATGTACACCGGCCCTTCACAGCAGATCAACAAAATGGCCATAACTGGAGTTGTACTCCTCCAATTTACGTGATTCAAAGTGTGTTGAAAAGCTCATTTGATTATCCACAACTTTCATGAAGACCACAAGTCCAGAAAGAGCTTGTATCTGGGATCAAATCATAGATTAAGTGAACATATGGTGAAAACACCAACTATTTTCGATCCGTTTCCATCCAGGGCTTTGGTTATGCCACTCTAAGTCTCATGCCTTGTCTTCCGGGCTCATAACCTAGATCATGAATCACAACATTCAAACACATACCGAGCATAACTCCACAAGATACCGCAAGATACCGAGCATAACTTCGCCAAACGCTTGGGTGGCTCCGCAAAGACTACTCTCCTTAGGACGGTCAAATCGTCGATCTTTTAGATCAAGCAAGGTATTCACCGTCTACTACTTATTTGTTTATTGCTTAAACGAAGTCGATCCTGGTTAAATAGAAAATAATATTTTATATTCCATTTGCATTCCGCATAGATTTCCTAACATTTTTGGCATTTGAAATTTTTCTTTTGAATGGATGTAACTTTCACGGTTATCAATGAAAGCCATATTTTGAGCTATGCAAGTGTTTTGGGTAATTCCAGTAATTACTTTCTTCTAAGTACTTAATGGGGTATCATGCCCCCAGTATGCTATCCACTAACCATTGGTTTGGATGGCATACTCGTGTTAGTTCTGTTAATCCATACTGGCCGAGTCAGACGTCTGTAGGTCAGATGTTCGTTAGTGAACTTGACCAAGCTAGGCCAGTTCGGGTTAATGTCTTACGCTGACTGTTCTTAGATGAGCAGGGCCAGTTTAGACTAGCTTCTTGGTGAGCAGGGAAAGTTGAACTGACTTCTCGCATTAACGTTTGGAAGATGAGCTGGGCCAGATTTGACTGACTTCTCGTTCGGTTTATGGCGAGCAGGGCCAGGTCGGACTGGTTAATCGCATTAACGTTTTGAAGGAGAGCAGGGCCATATTAGACTGACTTCTCGTTTTGGTTTATGGCAAGCAGGGCCATGTCAGACTGACTTCTCGCATTAACGTTTTGAAGACGAGCAGGGCCAGATTAGACTGACTTCCAGTTTTGGTTTATGGAGAGCAGGGCCAGGTCGGACTGACTTCTCGGATTAACGTTTTGAAGACGAGTAGGGCCAGATTAGACTGACTTTTCATTTTGGTTTATGGTGAGTAGGGCCAGGTCGTACTGACTTCTCTCATTAACGTTTTGAAGACGAGCAAGGCCAGATTAGACTGACTTCTCGTTTTGGTTTATGGAGTTTTGAAGACGAGCAGGGCCAGATTAGACTGAATTCTCATTTTCTCTGTTGAGCCCGGCACTTCGGAGCTCGCAAAAATTATCGTAAACGTGGTAAAAATGCTTGTCAACACGGTAATATGGGTAAAATTTTATTCAAGGCAACTTGACATTCTTATTTAAGGCAAAAGAGTGAAATAAATTGCTTTAGAAAAAGCAAAGTGTTCTTACCACTGTTTTAGGAATAGAATTTTCGCAGTTGTTTGCGTGCCAACTTCTTGAGATGGTTTTGCCGCCAGAGTCGGCCGGTGATTAGCGCTCTTTCCATGGACTTTGATGACTTTGTAGGGACCTTCCGATTCGGTCGATCTTACCCTGTGGTCCCCGTCTACTGGCCTCATTTTTTCTGAGCACTAGATCCCCTCCTCTGAAGTAAGACTGTCTTACTTTGTCGTTGTAGTACTTGGAAATTCTCTGTTTGTACTTGGTCATTTTGATAAAGGCCACATCTCCGATTTCTTCTAGATCGTCTTTCGAGTGTCTGAGCTCGGCTTCTTGGACCACCTTAGTATATAGCTCGGCTCATGGTGAAGGTAGCCCGACATCCGCAGGTATGACCGACTCACTCCCTTTTGCTAAGGAGAAGGGAGCCTCCCATGTTGCCGAGTTCGGCGTGGTTCTATACGCCCATAAGATGTTGGGTAGATGTTCCACCCAATCCCTCCTTCCTCATTGACGTGCACTTTAATATAACTAATGCAATCCTTAACCGGCAGTGTACCGGGTCAAATTGTAGCGTAATATGGTGAGTCAGGTGTCGAATCCTCAGGGAAACGTGTGGTAATTCAGAGTGTGGCTAAACACCAAGAAGCTGTTATTAACTCAATCTAAGTCGCAGTTTTTCTTTTTCCTTTTTAGTAACCGTAAAACAGTAAATAAATGCATAAAACTAAACAGATATATATAGATACATAAATATATATATAAATATATATAAATATATATATATATATATATATATATATATATATATATATACATATATATATATATATATATATATATATATATATATATATAGATATAAATATATATAGGTACCAATACAATATATAGAATATAAATACTAGTAATATTATTAGAAACTAGCCAAGAATATGTCACTAAATTAGTATATCTTTTTTGTAGAAATAGATGTGCTTGATCTATCCTTATTTTAAGGTTATTCAATTATATATGAATCGGTGTACTCCTAAGCTAGACAACTCCTCCTCACACGAGCGTATGAAATTGTCATATGCCAAAAGTCCTCTGTCTAATGTCATCCTCAAGCTCGGGAACTCCGTTTTGTCATACGGCCGGTATTTTGAGTATTGCTCAATTAAACAGTGATTTTTAACGTGATAATATCTTGAGTCAATTTTCAATAAGATTTATTTTTCTAGGACAAATCGCTTTGGTAGGAAATAGGATTCCGTTTGTCAGACGGCCATTTTACCCTCCGGTCTTTCTATTCATGATCGCGTATCCTAACTTCTCTGGTCAGTTCATCATTAGGTTACGATTCTTGTTAAATCGAGTAGCTAATTCAATTTTAACTTTTCATTAAGCTCAAATAGAAAGAGATTCATTATAATCGATTTTAATTCAATTTTAACATAGTCATCATCTATTTCCCTAAAAAGATAAAACTAATTCAATTTCATATCTTGGCTAGATATAGAGTTAGCCTAATATCATTATAACTAATATATAGATACTAATAACAACAAACAAACATAAATACATTAAAAAGTTACCAGATTACAATTGTAGCGTCAGAGCCGTATTCTCCGAAAATAACAACTCCTTTAGCAACAACGAGCCTTGATAATCCTCCTAAGTATTACAACGATACTTATACTACATTATTTTTTTCGGCAGAGTGCCATTTACGGTATTTACAGAACTAGAAACTAACTAAAGATAAGATAGATATATATATAAGAGGTATATATATATTGGTACCCTTCACAAATGCTGAGTTTGAGCTCTATTTATAGAGTGCAGGTAGTAGGTCGGGCGCTGCGTGCGGCCCTCACCGGTGCGTGCGGTGCTCTGAAGACATATTCTCTTGTGTCAGGCCCCATGTGCTGATGGCAGAGATATTCCGGGGCGTGCCGGTCACCTCCGGTGCGTGCCGCCGAACTTTGAAAAATATATTTCTTCGGTTTTCTCTTTGTTTCGATCTCGATTCCTCGCTTTTCATCGACGCATTCTCAAAATATCAAAAACACGAGCTACGATAATTCGACCACAAAATCATAAGTTTTATTAAATTTATAACGATAATATCTATTTATATCGATTTATGTTTTCATATGTTTTTAGTTATATTTTTATAGAATTTATATGATATTATCGTAAATACTTATATAAAAAGTCATATAAAATAGTTATATTTTTATCATACATCACTCCTCAAGCCTTTTCTTGAGGCCGAGTTTTAATTTTCTGTTGGTTTGTTCGACCTGCCCGTTTGCTTGCGGGTGTCCAACTAATGTGAAGTGTTGGGATATTCCTAGCTCGGAACACCATGATCGAACCCTTCTGTCTTCAAACTGTGTTCCATTATCTGAGATCAGTGTCTTGGGAATGCCATATCGGCACACTATGTTCTTCCAAAGGAATTTCTGGATAGCCTTAGCCGTGATGGTTGTTAATGCTTCAGCTTCCACCCACTTGGTTAAGTAATCTACCACAACAACTAGAAATCTGAGGTTTCTCGGGGCTCGGGGTAGGGGTCCGACTAGATCGACTCTCCATTGATTGAAGGGCTATGGTGAAACTAATAGGACCATTAGCTGAGAAGCTTGGTGCATTACGTTGTCGTGCACTTAGCGTGATTTACATTTGCGGATGAGATCTTCAAGATCCTCGCCGCATGGTCGGCCGAGAGTTGCCTAACATGCGACATTTCCGAGCTAACGTTCGAGCTCCAACATGATTTCCACATATCCCCCGGTGAATCTCCTGGAGCAGATAGTTTCCTTCATCATCTGATGCGCACCTAAGCCATGGTGCTATGAAGGATTTTGGTTCTTAAAAAGAAACAGTTTGAGAAGGTTCAATTGGCTGAAATGAATTTCTAGACCAAACCATAGCGTGCATTTTAGTAATTGGTGCCACAGAGAGATATTTTTTAAATCTCGCATTGAAAATCCTCCTTTTTTTTATTTATTGTAATATTTTTATTGTAAAAAAGAAAACATAAATGATTCAATACATATCCTATAAAGTATATCATTGAAAAGAGAGTATCTGGTCGCTTTGAATTTCATTTTTTTGGCCTGAACTTTATCTATGGGAAGTGTCCCGTTGTTTAGGTAGGATACTATGGGATCCATCCAGGTCCCTCTTTGCATGATTGCTTGTACCTCCTTGGCCTCATAGCTCCGTTATTTTACTATTTCAACTAGTACATTTTTTGTTAGAGACGAAGTTAGAGGCTAACTTCGAAAGAGCGTCTGCTCGTTTGTTTTGAGATCAGGAAACCTGCTCGATCTGAATGTTCTGAAAGGCTTGTAGCCGAACTCGAGCTGCCGCCAAATATTTTTTCATGGGCTCTACTTTGGCTTCGTATTCTCCCTTCACGTGATTGATGACCAGCTGGGTATCGCTGTAGACCTATAGATTCTTGGCTCCTAGCTTAGCTACTAAGTTGAGCCCGGTGATTAGTGTTTCATACTAAACCCATTGCTCATGGCTTGGAAGCTGAACCGAAAAGCGTATGGGAATTTTCTCCTTTGGGGCTAACAAGTAAGAGAATTGCTCCGGCACCTTCTTTACTTGAGGCCCCATCGACGTATAAAGTCCATTGCTTGGCTTTACTGCTCTACTGATCTTGGTCAATGGTTGTGGCCGTACCTTCGGCTAAGAAATACGCTAGCGCTTGGGCTTTTATTGCAATTCGAGGGTGGAAGACTAAATCATAATCCGCCAATTCTACCACCCACTTTTCTAGTATGCCTGAAGTTTTTGGTAGGGCTAATATTTGTCGGTTGGCCGATCGCTGATTACGGCTATTGGATGAGCTTGAAAATAGGCCTTAGATTTCTAGAGGCATGGACTAAGGCGAGTGCTAGCTTTTCAGTATTCAAATATCTGACCTCAGGACCGTGAAGTGCTTTGTCGACGTAGAAATTCGGCCTTTGTGTGTTGTCTTGCTCCCTGACGAGAACCATGCTATTGGCTTCATCTCACACTGACAAATAGGCTGGTAAGGTGTCTCTTTCCTGATGTGAAGTCAATGTTGGTAGTTCAACACGGTATTCTTTCAGGTCTTCAAAGGCCTGTTGGCATTCCTCGTCCCATTTGAATGGACTGGCATTCCTTAGGATCTTGAAAAATGGGAGAGCTCGATGTGCCGACCTGGAAAAGAACCTGTTGAGGGCAGCCATTCTCCAGACAGTCTTTGAACTTACCGGATCTGACTCCGAACGTACACTTCTTGGGGTAGAGTTTCATCTGTGTCTTTCTGAGCACCTCAAAAACTTCTCTTACGTCGATTAAATACTGGTCTAGGGACCTTCTTTTGATTAAAAGGTCATCCACATACACCTCCATGCATCCGCGGTTTGATCTTTAAATATTGTGTTGACCGCTTCTTTGGTAGGTTGCACCATGATTTTTAAGCCAAAGTGGCATGGTTTTATAGCAATATGTGCCGAACTCCGTAATGAATGAGGTTTTTTCTGCATCTTGGGGGTCCAAGGCTATTTGATGGTATCCCTTGTAAGCATCCAAGAAAGCGAATACCTCAAAGCCTATGGTTGAATCTACCATACGGTCTATCTTTGGCAACTGGTAACAGTCTTTAGGGCAGTCTTTGTTGAGGTCTGTGAAGTGCACGCACATCCTCTAGCTGCCATCAGTCTTTTTGACCAGAATTTGGTTTGCTAACCAGTCGGGGTATTCGACTTCTCGGATGATGTCGGCTTGGAGCAATTTAACCACCTCTTTCTCAATGGCCTCGATTTGTACTTTGGCGAATTGTCTCTTCTTTTGCTAGATAGGCCGCCGGCTCGGATCAACATTCAGCTTATGCAAGGCCAATGCCGGGGACAGGCCATGCATATCCTCTGTTTTCCAGGAGAACATGTCCTTAAATTCCTTTAATAGGTTCGTGAGTTGCTGCTTATGTTGGCTAGGGATCCAAAAGCCGATTTTGACTGTCAGGTATGCTTGACCTTCCCACAAGCACACTTTGTCCGCATTATAGTCTGAGGACCATGTTTCCTCATCTTCTGGGAGCAGCTCCTCTATAAAGATCTGTTTGGATGTCGCCCCGTCGTTTATGGTGGATGCATAGCAACTCCTTTCCGTATCTACGTCAGTACTCTTGATTTCCACTGAGCCTTCGATTGTGGGAAATTTCAAGCTGTCGTGGGCGGGGGAGATCACCACGCATAAACCGATCAGGGCGGGTCGGCCTATAATGATGTTATAGGCAGACGGAGCCTTAACCACTACATACTCCACTGGTAAAGTCCAGGACTTGGGTGGTCGGCCGAAGGTAGTGGTGAGGACAATCGTTCCTTCCGGATGTATAGGGGTCCAGCAAAACCGAACAACGGGGTCAGTGCTGGTGTCAATTCAGAATCCTCTAGCTGCATGGATCTGAATGTAGAATAGTACAACACGCCATCGCGCTTCCTCGTGTCTATGCATATTCTTTTTACCAAATTCTTGTTCACCACGGCCTTGATTACAAGGCCCTCATTGTGGCGTACAGAGGAGGGTCCCTAGTACCGTAAGTCACTTTCTAGAAAAAAAAAACGCCTTTTGTAAGGTAATGGGAGTTAGCAAACGACTCTTCCTCTTCTTCAAAGATCTCGTTGTTGGCTCCCGTAGATAGTACTAATGCTCCTTGCCCGCCGGCGCGCTGGTGGTTGCAGTGGAACTAGCCTATAATTGTTGTGATAGTGCCGCTAATGGTTAAACAAACTGTCAGAAGAAGAGGCCCTCCTTCTAGTGCCAACTGACGATGTTGGAAATCGTCGGTTAATAAATATGGGGCGATCTTTCTCCTGGTGACAATCTGTTCAAGCCGGACCCTAAAAACGGAGATGTGAAACGGGGGGATGTTTGGTGGTGGTTTAGACTGCACTTGAGAAATCGTGATCTCAAGTCGCATACGTATATAATGTGTGTATTGGAATCAAGTCTTCGTAGTTCCTTAGAGATTGTTTATATATAGGGGGCTTGTGCCCTAGCGTTGCTCGTAGCGTGTCCATGTTGGACTCTAATTTCGTGTTCCTTAAGGAAGAGATAATGACGATATGATCTTCTTGATTTTAGGAGATAATCTCGGGTATATCATAAATTTCAGGATCGGGGCCTTTATGGCTAGGGATTTTATCCGGATTTATCTGATAGTAATATGCACGTGGGGGAAGCGGGCCTGAGACTGGCTTAGGCTGAGCCGTGAGGGCTCGGTTACGCTTAGGCCGATCTGCCGAGGTCGGGGCTGAATAGAACGGAGCTCGGCTCGGAGTCCTGGGGCTCTTGGACCTTTAAGTGTGGACTTCCTACCTTCAATTAGTGTTAGATCACTTGTGGGATGACACGTGACGAGGTGCTTATCCGACCTCCGTAAATGGTGCTTTTAGGTCTTATGCTCTATGCCTAATTTTCTAAATGATCACCAAATGATGATACACAAGCAGACTATATATAGACAAGACGGGAGACTTAGAGCGCATTATGGAACATTCCAGAATGAAACCCTAACCATCATAGGATTTTCCACAATACTTAATTAAATAATAATAAACCATATTATTAGTTGCCAACATAATAAATAAATAACTTAAGGGCCATAATTTCTATCTTCATTATGATGATACGTGACTATATATCACTTGTGGGATGACACGTGACGAGGTGCTTATCCGACCTCCGTAAATGGTGCTTTTAGGTCTTATGGTCTATGTTTAATTTTATAAATGATCACCAACTGATGATACACAAGCAGACTATATATAGACAAGACGAGAGACCTAGAGCGCATTATGGAACATTCGAGAACGAAACCTCACCATCATAAGATTTTCCACAATACTTAATTAAATAATAATAAACCATATTATTAGTTGCCAACATAATAAATAAATAACTTAAGGGCCATAATTTCTATCTTCATTATGATGATACGTGACTATATATCACTTGTGGGATGACACGCGATGGCGAGGTGCTTATCCGACCTCCGTAAATGGTGCTTTGAGGTCTTATGGTCTATGTCTAATTTTATAAATGATCACCAACTGATGATACACAAGCAGACTATATATAGACAAGACGAGAGACCTAGAGCGCATTATGGAACATTCCAGAATGAAACCCTCACCATCATAAGATTTTCCACAATACTTAATTAAATAATAATAAATCATATTATTAGTTGCCAACATAATAAATAAATAACTTAAGGGCCATAATTCTTACAAAAACATCTAATAAACTGCTGACCTTTATTGTCCAATTCTTGGAGGCGCCCATGTTCGTTTGGATCGTTCGATGAGAATCCGATTTCATTTACCTAAAAATATCTACTTCCACTACCATTTTCCAATAACTATCCTTCTTGTTGTTTATCACTTGTAGAATTTTTTTAATAAATGCGCTGTATTTTCTTATGATAAGGACATATACTCTTTACTAATTTTGTGAATAAATATGGTAGATGATTATGAGTACGTTTAAAAAAATTACCCCTAAAAAAAGTAAAGAATTATGCATTTTGTCATTTTGAAAGGACACATGTTATTTTAAAAATAAACATGTTTGGGATTATTATTTTTTTTCTTCAGAGAAGAGAATTATTGGGGAACAGCAGTACTACCTCCGTTCCATAAAAAGTGTCCATATTTTGCTATTCACGCAGATTAAGAAACTCAATTAATGTCTTGTGTTTTGGTAGTAATAGATATATATACCCCTATCTTATAAGTAATGCTTGCTTTTTAATATGAAATAAATATACAACAATACACGTTAATCAGTGTATGTTTGGAAAAATAACATTAAATGGTGATTGGTTTTTAAATGAACGTTTTTATGGAACAAAACTTTTTCAAATATGACACTTTTTATGAGCGGATGTGGTAATAATTATATACCAAGTCAACCATTTGCGTCTGCTTAATTTATTGGCAGTACTAAATTAGTTGGCCATGGCGCTAAACCCGGATCCTGATAAGGACATACTTTTCAAAAGTAAACTGAATCTAAAAATTGACGGGAATTATTCGTCTCACTCTGAAAAAATTAAAAAAATAAACAAGGTTCTTCTGAAGAAAAAAAAAGAAAACAAAAATCTGGGTGATTAAAAGCATTAAGTACTCTTCTGATCATATGTTTCTGAGGCAATTCACACGGATAAAAATTGAGTAATTGTTTTTTTTTTTAAATTTTTTTTGCGGAATTGTTTTCATTTTAAGATGAATAACTTAAAAAAAACTTTAATATTTACATTCTAAATTTATTTTGTCACAAAATAATAATAATAAAGGTAAACTAAGGGAATGGGACTTTATCTACAGTCGATGACGACCCAAAAAATTTTCTTGAACGCTTTTGGTTTCATTTTTCAAATAAATATACATATTCGAAAAAAATCCCAATACAAAAGAATTATATTCATCGTAAATCAAGTTACGAACATGATTAGATTTATATGGTATAAAATAGAAAAAAAATAATGTTGATTTAAAAAGTCTAAGATAAAGGGAATATAATATTGGATTTAGCTCGTATAAGATAATAAAAAATGCTATAAACATTTCAGTGGTATAAAGTAACATTAAGTTACGAACATGATTAGATTTAGATGGAATAAGATAGAGAAAAAAAGAAGTTTATTTAAAAGGTCTAAAGAGAAAAAATATTAGATTTAGATCGTATAAGGTAATGTTTTTTTTGTTTATAAGGTTACGTTAAAATGCTATAAGCATTTCACTTGTATAAGGTACCAAAAAAAGAGGCAAGGGTCCAGAAGGACACATATTAGACTTAATTTAGTTAATTAGGCAAATAGGACATACTTGAATTTTATTTGGTTATAAGGACACAAAAATAAGACATTGACCAAATACCCCTATTAACTCCCCGCAATAAGATTACACAAACAATCATCTCACCCCACTTCAAACACGACGAGAGAAACATGAAATCGCTTCAGGTCAATTGAATTCAGAAGCAATGAGAAGAACAACCAAAATCTGAGCCAAATTAGAGCAAAATCAAGCAAAATCACCGAGAACAAGAAGTTTAAACCAGAGGAGAAGATAGTAGAATTGGATTAATATAGTCCTTTGACAAATCGAGGACCATGCCGAGGAGAAAGCATGTGATTTCAAATGAGATTTAAACGTAAAGCATCAAAAAACGAAGAAAATGAGTAAGTATACATTAAAACTAAGCATGCAACAATAGAATACCACGTAAATGTAGATCTCAAGAAAATATGGTTTTTTCTTGGAAAATTGAAATGCGAAGACTAGAAAAGTCAATAATAGGCCACAAGGGTAGTCACTGATTACATGTCACTAAATTAGAACAAAGCAGAGCTTGAAATTGTGCTTGCAATTCTGAAAGAAAAAAGTTTTAACCGTTTTCTCTACTGAAATATGTGGTCACTGCATCTTTAAACAACTTTCTGCTTATTTATTCATGTATAAGAGATCATGTCATCAGATTCGATTGAATTAAGTGTTTTCTCTACTTGATTGCCTATATATTGTCAGAATGCTATCAAATATCATGTCACCGCATAATGATTGAAGTGTTTCTATAATGATTGAAGTGCAAACTATAATGTCACTGCATTATAACCTTGAAAATATCACCTCACTGCATTCACAAAAATGAAAATGGCATGCGACTGCATAATGATTGAAGTTTCAGTATAGTTGTTGAAGTGCAAACTTTGATGTCACTGCATTATAAACTTGAAAATATCATGTGACTGTATTCACAATATTGAAAATATCATGTCACTGCATTTCAATATTGAAAATGTCATCTGAGTACATTCATAACATTGAAGTTATCATGTCACTGCAATCACAACCATGAAAAATATCATATCAGTGCACTAATAACATTCTAATGTCATGCCAGTCCATTATCCTAACATTGAAACTACAAATACTTAGATGTCATTGCATAGAAGAAACTCATGTTTTCTGTTTTTTACAAAACAAGAAAACAATGTAGATCGACGCTTAACAGCATACATCAAATATTGAAGGATATAGAGGGACATATCACAGAAGACCACCG
Organism: Gentiana macrophylla; assembly: GCA_026214975.1. Classification (NCBI taxonomy): domain Eukaryota; kingdom Viridiplantae; phylum Streptophyta; class Magnoliopsida; order Gentianales; family Gentianaceae; genus Gentiana; species Gentiana macrophylla. Next base: position 87,554,304 of record CM047815.1, read on the forward strand.
GAAATTGATGAATGAAACTCCATTCAGACATATATTCAGGGCATTCGAAAAGAAAAAGGTCATATTGGACAAAAAGAAAAATGACATGCTATATGACCTCATAAAGGCATAGAACAAAGAGAAATGAGGTTTCAAGATTGGGAAGGACCACCACATGCCAACTAGAAATGATGTGAAGCTAATCTTTGGCATAGAAGATGGAAAGACAAAGATTGGAGACATGACCACAAAGTAAACAACAGACACATCCATTAAAACAAGACTGTTCTTTGATCTTGTGATGAACAAAGGTAAGTGATGTCAAAGAAATAATAAAGGACACAAAGATACTAAACTCGATTCAACATCGTTAGAAGACATGAGAAAGCTACTATGTCTTCTATTACTTGGAAATGTCTTCTTTGCCACCGCCAAAGATATCTCATGGGGGTTCCTATATTATGTGGATGACTTGAGTAAATTAAGTTCATATAATGGTCATCTCATATAATCAAAGAACTGCAAAATGGGCTTAATCGAAAATGGACATATGCAAGATGTGTTAATGGATGCACTATGTTCCTTCTAGTATGTGACTCACTCAATATAATTGTATTTCATTATATATGCTACTTGAAAATCATGCCACTTTGCTAGTATGTGACTCATTTGAATATAATTGTATTTCATTATAAATGCTACTTGAAAAATCATGCCACTGCATTCTCATTGAAGTTCCTGTACTGTTATGTTACAGTACTGGTTCTGTGAGCACACAGATATAATACAAGATGTTGTGAAGGAGGAAAACAAAAAAAGAGTAGCATCGGGAAAGAAGAGTATCTCACGTAAAGGAATTCCAAGGATAACAAAGTGGAATTTGAAAGATCTATATATAAGGTATTCTTACCAAAAAGAAAACTACAAAACATGGGAGAACATCAGGTAAATAATAACGAATGTATTAAGAATGTCATGGTCAATCATTGTCATGCTCCTTGAATGGCCACTGCATTATTATTGCATGTCACTGCACAATTATTGCATGTCACTGCACTTTTAAATGTAGTTTTTTTGTACAATACGCTAGAAGATTACATGTCACTAGAATTATTTGTATGTCACTGCACAATTACTGCATGTCACTGCATTTGTAATGCAGTTTTTTGGACAATAATCTAAAAGATTACATGCCACTAGAATTCTTTGTATATCACTGCATGATAAAACATAACTGAATACATGTGTATTGCAAAATGAAACTGTTCAATCCGGAAGAACTGACTTCAACATTGACTGAGTTGCTGCTGTTAGTAATATCATCCGCAGCGGAAGCGATTTAAGGATCTAGATCTATAAAATACACGTAATAAAATAACTAAATTTATATCTACAAGGGGGTTGTAGAACATACCTCTTGGATCTCAAAATCCAAGTTGAAGAACCGCAATAGGAAAGAACGAACAAGGTGTGAAGAGCACCACGATCTTCCGTACGTGTGATCCAAGCAACTCCCGGTGGAAGGAAATTTCGCCTCGAATCCTTCCGATATGCTACCCGGAAAATCTCCAAGATCTTCCTCAACTACCCTTGGTCGAAATTTCCTCCTCTCTAAGAGATGGAAGTCTAAAATTTTATTGTGTGTTGTAAGGCTTGGGAGAACTCTCTTTATATAGAGAGTAAAACTTAGCCTCCAAGGATTAAATAATTAAGTGATAATTATTACATTAATCCTTTTTCCAAATAAAAGATAAATATAATATTTATCCCAAACAAATTAGGATAAATAAATATATTATCCAATATTCCATGATTTATCATTTAACAAATAAAAGATAAATCACACATTAAATAATTATCCAAGAAAACTAATTCCTTGAATTAATTAAATAACCATGCATGCGCACCTTTTTTCTAATCAAGTCATGCGCATCTTTCCATTAGTTTTGACCAATTGGGTCAAAAAGTCAACACACCAATTCGGGCCGAGTCCACGAAAAATGTCTTTTCCGTGTATTTAATTATTTAGTCCAACTAAACAATTAATTCACATATCGTTTTAATAAAGTCCAACAAGAACTAAATTAATATTATTAGGATTCGACGTCCGAGAATAGCTATGCTATATTAGGAGGCACGTCGGGACCATGGACTAATAATCGTGGCTCGATAAATCAAATAAATAATTATCTTACGAATGTAATAATTATATTCGATAAATCAATCACAGAATATGCCACCATAATCCCGTGATCGCACTCCTCCGATTATGAGATTATATTTATCTCCTCACGAGAATAATAATAAGCGCCCATTGATATAATCATTACATATGGATTAATCCTCCATAGATCTGTTCATTCTAAATCGGGAAGTTACCGTTAACCCTTTTAGAACCTCTTATCCTTATTTACCATTAACCCCTAGTGATCAATTAATTCATACAACTCACCTGGGTAGCTAATCGTTGGTGTAATATGAACTCCATGGATCGATCGTTTCTAGGATTAACAAATAAAGGAATCGTTTATCTACTTCCATAAATGGAAGGAATGGATTCCAGATCTGTGATAACACGTACTACTCACTCAATCCAAGACAATGCCAAGATGGGGTAATTCGCACCACAAACTCGGTGTAATCATTAACCGTCAAGTCAAACTTCATAATCGATTCAAGCGGTTGGATGTGATCACCTCAGATTAAGATATATCCATAAATATGATCATCCATTGATTCGATAAGACTTCTCGATTACGGAATTATATCGTGAACTCTAATCAAATCGGTCCAAATTCTATATGATATATCTATCATATATAAATGCCCCATTAAGTTCTCTTAACCGAAAGTCCGAATAAGACAATCACACCTATTGTGTTATGGGCGCATTAATAGCACGTTAAAGGAGAGACCCGATACTCTCGATTAACTTCACTACGGGCTAATTGTATTTTAAGTACATCTTCACTAACTCAATCCTCCCGTGTATATACCATACACTGAGTTAAGTGATTACATAAACGATATACTTAGGGTTTTCTGTAGTGTAGATACTATTGTCACATCGGTGATTATGAGAATAATAAATATGAATAATAATATCATTTCATTTATTAAATAAAACAATTACAAAATTGTCTTTCGGGCATCACACCTAACAATCTCCCACTTGCACGAAAGCATGTGATTAATTGTTTTAGAGCACACCCTATTATTTAAAATACAACAAACTACATCTCCCACTTGCTCTAAAGCAATGGAGACTCATCCCGTATTCTAGTACCCACTAAGCATATCATAACCATTTCAGATTCCAAAGTACACTCCGAGTATGCCGTCGTAGGATAGGTCAGTGACTCGGGGAGCACCTACATCTAAATGTCATGGGTCTTAATGATTAGTCAGGTTGTCGGCTCGAGACAATCCGTAAAATCAAACGTTATCGGTCCATCTAATCATGTGGTACCGAGTAAACATCGAGCCCGAGATCGACTTAACGATCATCCTTAATCGACTTAAAGTCAAAAATTGTATCACACATATCCAAGTTCACACATGAATATGTCCACATATTATTCCTCATTTTCTTCAAGATACTAAAGGACATACTAAACTTGCTTTGTTAACCGCCGAATCTAAGATTCGATCAAAGTTGACGCTCAATAACCTCGACCATCTCTTACTACGAAAGAGAATCTATCCCATTTCTCTTGATCCGAAGATTTAGAGAGTCATTCCCGAGGCATAGGGTAGAACTTCCTCGTTGAATGTTGCATACACGGATGCATCATCTTAACCAATAAGATGGATGGGAAACCAAGTGGATCGATTCTAATGAATTCGACCGAGTCAAACTCTTAAGAATGTTGTCCAAATCTCTGTTGCAGAGAATTGTGGTATTGTCAGATTCTGACTTCAGATAACACACCCATGTTGATTCCAACTGGTGCAGTGTTATCCTTCACAAACACTAATGTATGTATATATTCACTACTGTACTAAAATTGATATCCAGTCTACAAAAGACTTATCAATATTCTGGTCAAATCCACATATTGTAGAAATATATGACTTCCAATGACCGAGAGGTTTGCTTTTTATCCACAAAAGGACATAAGCCTTGATAGTCATCCCGTCATAAGTTCATAAGACAATACCCTTTTGTTCCGAATGAATCCGGACTCCGCTTGTTTGGCAAGAAAGTCTCAGAATCAATCACCCCTATTTTTCGCTTTTGAACGAAATCACTTTCGAACTCATTCTACTCTTTTTCCGTAGATCCAATTACTCCCACTGGGCTGAGACGCTCTGTGTGGTTCTACAAGAGTATGAATGAACACTCCGAGTACCGAACTCCATTCACATGGTTATGCCTTGTAAACCAACCTCTATTATCGTAATCCTATACAAAGACACAAAAGAGCCATAGGTCATCAATCGATCCTGTAGACCATTAAGTCCTCAGAACCCGTGAATGGGTAATGAATAAACCATACTCCCACTACATTTCGGGTGGATCAAATTCGATCTAGTTTAGTAGTATTTAGTGTTATCACCAACAACCGATGTTGGATGTGGTCTGATTTTAATCGTTAGTAACTACCTTGAGTAAACGCATTTCAAGGTTCAAGGTTTTCTTGTTCATGGACTCTATCGAGAAAGGATGCAACAGTATAACTGTCCCTTCCCGATTTCAAGAATCCTATATCTAACCTTTATACTCAATATCTTAAAAAAGATATATCACGAATAGTCATTGACTGAACGGATGCGCGAAATTACCAGTCTTACCTTCAAGCACCGTGTGCTAAATGCTTATATTTACGGAAGTGGGGTGAACCGAATCCACACCTTATCCGTAAATTCCAAAGCATATTCTAGGTAGGCTTCTCGGTCTTACATTTCAATGTAAACCGTTATTTCGCTTCCAATATCTTTACTGAGTTAAGCAGTATATTGTAGCACATCTAAAACATATATAAGGCAATTTAACGGTTTCTCACTTAGTGAAAGCATTTCACTATGAGGCAAAGCCGAGCATCACCCCAGGACTATGTGATGGCCTATTTTCGAGTATAGAATACTCTATCTCTCGTTTGAAAACAGAGAAACCTCAAAATATTTTGGATAAACTTACCGGAGTGTTTGAATAGTTATCGGACAAGAAGTCACTACTGAAACTCCTACTAGCTCAGATCATTCATCGGACTCAAGGTCGTCATGAACAAGCTATGTTACTTCTTTATAACCATTATCCTTTCCCGATTGAAAGGAAACTTAGTCATTGAACCTTTGAGACAATCTAACCAGACCGAGAAAGGAATCACCCTGAGAGCCGCCTTGTGTCTTGTCTTTTGTAGGACTATGCACTAACTATGGAATATGAAGATGCGTTTATCTAAATATGGAAACCAATTGCTTTTAATAGTTCTTAAGATGTGTTTTATAAACATATTTCAGTTAGATTCTAAGTGGTTTCGACTTTATCAAACAAAAGTCCGAGTCTTGATTCAGATTACAAATGGTACATTCACTTTCTATATGACAAACAAATTATCAAATAGAAGGTAAATCCATTCGCTCCAACAAATCTTAAATCGAAAATAAATTTTCCACGATATCCAAGGATTGAATCCAGATTCATTTCCTTATATCACTCCCACTATTCTAGCTAAAATTAATCGCCCGTTGTTACTCCTTTAATCGTTAAATGCACTCGCTACCTTGTTCTCGCCAAAGAACTTAGCTCGAGAAAATCGCCAAGGATTCATAGGTTGGTGATCCAAAATCACCGCCCTTATCCTATGATTTTCGTTTAATTAATTTTCGGTTCAAATTTTTAAAATTTTCTCAGTTTAGATGACTAGCACTTTTAGACATATTCTCCCATTCTTGACTTTCCGTGAATGGAAATAGTCTTGAACCAATGTTCGTTTGAGTAGACACTACTCTTGAACCGTGGGATGTCTATTTCGAGTGTTACTAGTCGGGACTTTTCGGATTTTCTAATATACCAGAAAAAACAACAAATCATATTAAAGCTCCCACTAGTTTATCGGTTCCAAATACCGTCTAACGAGCAATGCTTTATTTATGATTTTCCGATTTTTTCAATTTAGAAAAAAAATCTCATAGTTCCAATATTTCCAGAAAAACAACAAATCATAGAACTCCCACTAGTTCATCGATTCCAAATATCGTCCAACTAGCGACATTTCATGACTTTCCGGTTTTTCAATTAGAACGGTTACGTGTGTAGTCAGTTACACTTTTCTAATGTTCTAGAAAAACAATAAATCATAAAGCTCCCACTAATTCATCGATTCCAAATATCGTCCAACTAGTAACACTTCATGATTTTCCGATTTTTCAATTAGAAAATTTCTTGTGTAATTACTACACACTCAAAATTCACTAAAAGAATTTCAAAGTCCGAAATCACCTTTGATCAAACTAAGTTTGTCTTCCGTTTGACACGAATGATACTAGTGACATACCTATATGTCACTGGTTTTTAAAAGGCTTAAGAGAGAATATCTCTTTCGAAAATTAATTGCATTATCGATTAACTAGTTCAACGTCCTAGTTACTTTCCACTTTTTAACGAAGTCAATACTAGTCAATTTTAAATTTTAAGCAATTTAGTAAGGGATATTATGCTGTAAATAAAATGACATAAATTAATTCAAGTTTAACACTACTATATTATTTTATTTTAGGAATTGTAAACTAAAATTAAGTCTACTCTACCATTCCAAGGTTTTAACCTCGCATCTCAAAGTGCCGTAGTAGGGTAGGTCAAAGAGATGACGGTTAAATCGAGACAATCTCATCAATGAATAACTTGTGAGAATCGAACATCCCACGAGAATCGAACATCCCTTTATTCATTGACTACCTTCCTTTTTTAGCCTAGATATTATCAAAAATACCCATGATGAGTGTGACCTACTATATCGGATCTCTTAGGTACGCCCGAGTGTGCCGTCGTAGGATAGGTCGCTGACCCGACGAGTACCCGTAAATCCTATCCTTTCGGAGACCAAGCCATGAATGTTGATAGGAGTGAACACCATCCGTAGGGGACGAAATCAAAGCGCGCGAGGCGCCACCCTTCTCTCACTTACTTGTATCTATAGTAGAGGCCGTGGGGTTACTGCCGCCTCCCCGCTCCCACTCAATATTTTGGAAGTGGTGGTGGGTTAACTAACCACGTCTTTTGATGTTAACATAAAAGCTCATTAAATCAAGGATTCCGAATGGTGTCGGTAACGTAGGCAAGCCTACCCGCCCTATTCGTTGGAACATATGTGATATCGGACGAAGTCGGGTCAAGAGAGCCTCATTGAGATAAGAAGGAATCACCCTCCGCCTTTGGTGTAGCTTAGTCTTTGCGGACCCCGTGCATACATCACACCAGAGGGTTAAGTCGGTCGAGCCTAGCTCAGTTGACCACCCAACCTATAAGCGAACCGTTTTTATCCGAGATTTATTGTTCTTTTACCATCACTCAATCTCGTAGACACTACGAATCGAAAACGTGATCTCGTTTGGGCTTTTACGGCGGTTCACCGAGAACACACACCGAAAAGGCTTAACGATTTCATAACCCGTCCTCGGATCTTTAATTAGTTACTAAATTAATTAATTACCACGTATTAATTAAATTTCAACTAATTACGCGAGTTTGTATACATGCCTATTTTAATTACCAAAATTAAAATTCTACATGTATGCATGGAGTGGATTTATGATATGATGCATGTTATGGCAATTCCGATTTTATATCTATTTTATGATCAAACACATAAAAAATAAAGTGCGGAAAATTTAAACACCGAGATGGATTGTTGGTACCCCCGTATCTAACCTATTTTCTAAGGAAAAGTAAAACTAATTCCAAGTCTTCAAATCTCGATCTTCGATCTTGATCTTGAAAACTTCCGGATCTTCAAAGCTTCGATCTCGACACGAACCACGAACGACGAGGGAGGAGTCCGTAATATACCAATATATTATAAAATATATCTATATTATCAAATTGTTTTAACAAAAAACTTTTTTATTTTTTTTTTTATTTTTTTTTATAACAGGCCCTCGGCCAAAGTCAATAAAACAAACTTTTTTTTTTAATTTTTTATTTTTATCCACGGCCAGAATTATGATTATTATTTTTTATACAATCAGCCCTAGCCGCATGCAAAGAAAAAAAAAACATGCAACTATATCAAAACCATTGTTGCCGCAACGTTTTCTTCTTTTTTTTTTTTTTTTTTTTTTTCTTTGACCTAATGGTCAAATACAAAACAGGCTGCCGCTACATCAAAAAAATAAAAAAATTTGCCGTGACATTGAAAATAAAAACAGCAATCGGCCTCCTCCCGTTTTACCTTATTGATGATCTTCAACTCCATTATCTTCGTCGTCTCGAATCCGGAACCAAAAAATAAATACAAAAGGTACTACCTTTTACAATTTTTCGCATGACATAAAATAAATTACACGTCCTACGCTTCAATTGATGCTAATCAAAGGAGCTACAAAATAGATCATGGTAAAAACAGATCAACCCCAATCCATCTCTTCAACCAAGACATTCATAACATAAAAAATAAATCAAAATTTTCGGCCCCCTTTAAAAAAAATTGGGACAAAAAATCTACATGTTTTACCACTCCTAAATCTAATATTTTATACGTATAAATATAGATCACCATGGTCTCTGATACCACTGTTAGTAATATCATCCGCAGCGGAAGCGATTTAAGGATCTAGATCTATAAAATACACGTAATAAAATAACTAAATTTATATCTACAAGGGGGTTGTAGAACATACCTCTTGGATCTCAAAATCCAAGTTGAAGAACCGCAATAGGAAAGAACGAACAAGGTGTGAAGAGCACCACGATCTTCCGTGACGTGATCCAAGCAACTCCCGGTGGAAGGAAATTCTCGTCTCGAATCCTTCCGATATGCTACCCGGAAAAATCTCCAAGATCTTCCCTCAACTACCCTTGGCCGAAATTTCCTTCCTCTCTCTAAGAGATGGAAGTCGAAATTTTATTGTGTGTTGTAAGGCTTGGGAGAACTCTCTTTATATAGGAGAGTAAAACTTAGCCTCCAAGGATTAAATAATTAAGTGATAATTATTACATTAATCCTTTTTCCAAATAAAAGATAAATATAATATTTATCCCAAACAAATTAGGATAAATAAATATATTATCCAATATTCCATGATTTATCATTTAACAAATAAAAGATAAATCACACATTAAATAATTATCCAAGAAAACTAATTCCTTGAATTAATTAAATAACCATGCATGCGCACCTTTTTTCTAATCAAGTCATGCGCATCTTTCCATTAGTTTTGACCAATTGGGTCAAAAAGTCAACACACCAATTTAGTAAATTCATTTAAAATGTCTTTTCCAGTGTATTTAATTATTTAGTCCAACTAAACAATTAATTCACATATCGTTTTAATAAAGTCCAACAAGAACTAAATTAATATTATTAGGATTCGACGTCCGAGAATAGCTATGCTATATTAGGAAGCACGTCGGGGACCATGGACTAATAATCGTGCTCCGATAAATCAAATAAATAATTATCTTACTAATGTAATAATTATATTCGATAAATCAATCACAGAATATGCCACCATAATCCCGTGATCGCACTCCTCCGATTATGAGATTATATTTATCTCCTCACGAGAATAATAATAAGCGCCCATTGATATAATCATTACATATGGATTAATCCTCCATAGATCGCTCATTCTAAATCGGGAAGTTACCGTTAACCCTTTTTAGAACCTCTTATCCTTATTTACCATTAACCCCCTAGTGATCAATTAATTCATACAACTCCTTTGGTAGCTAATCGAGTGTAATATGAACTCCATGGATCGATCGGTTTTAGGATTAACAAATAAGGAATCGTTTCATCTACTTCCATAAATGGAAGGAATGGATTCAGATCTGTGATAATACGGACTACTCACTCAATCCAAGACAATGCCAAGATGGGGTAATTCGGACCACAAACTCGGTGTAATCATTAACCGTCAAGTCAAACTTCATAATCGATTCAAGCGGTTGATCGTGATCACCTCGGGATTAAGATATATCCATAAATATGATCATCCATTGATTCGATAAGACTTCTCGATTACGGAATTATATCGTGAACTCTAATCAAATCGGTCCAAAATTTCTATATGATATATCTATCATATATAAATGCCCCATTAAGTTCTCTTAACCGAAAGTCCGAATAAGACAATCACACCTATTGTGTTATGGGCGCATTAATAGCACGTTAAAGGAGAGACCCGATACTCGATTAACTTCACTACGGGCTAATTGTATTTTAAGTACATCTTCACTAACTCAATCCTCCGTGTATATACCATACACCGAGTTAAGTGATTACATAAACGATATACTTAGGGTTTTCAGTAGTGTAGATACTATTGTCACATCGGTGATTATGAGAATAATAAATATGAATAATAATATCATTTCATTTATTAAATAAAACAATTACAAAATTGTCTTTTCGGCATCACACCTAAATTTCTTGATACCAAGCTTGGCGAGAGAGGAAGAAAAAGAAGCGTTGACAAGGAAACAGATGATGAAAGCCATGAGATGGAAGCTAAAGGAATGAAGTTTGAGAAGGAATCGGAGAGGATGATATGTTAGTAGTAAGGAAATGACGGGAGTCCAAGAGAATGAGGACACTCGAGGAAGGAGATGACAAGGATGAAGAATTGGAACCACAACCCTGTGAATGAAGAGATACAAGAACAACACTCCCCTTAACAATGTACCACTGTAATCTGGAAATAAATTTGGAAGCACTCCATCATTCGGGACATTAACACCAACACCATCACCACCACATGTACAAATCGCTTATTCAAATTTTGTTAACACACATGCTCCATGACATTCTAATAGAAAATTATGGCACTAGCTACAGCCAGTGCGGGATGTACATGATGCAATTCGAGAACTGAAAGAGCAAAACATCTTCTTGTCAAAAGAATAACAAGATGCCAAAATCAAAATTGAAGAACTCAAGAAAGACATGGTAATGATTACTACAAACTATTATAATTTCTCATTGCATCGGTGATGTCACTGCATCAATCGATGTCACTACAAATAGACAAAAATGTTCATACTAACGTGCAAATTGATTTAGTAAATAATCTATATTTTAAATATATTTACAAGCAAAATGCAAGACTGATGAAGCCAATGTTGAGTTCATGAAGAAGAGAATTCAGAGCTAGAGCATGGAAATGTAAGCTTCTCAAACTGGAAAGCATGAAGAAGGTAGAAATTGAAATCTCAAGAAATACAATGAGGTTGAAGCACAATCTAGGCAGTTGAATGAGACACTAGATGTGAATATCGCCAAAGAACAGAATTGTAGCTGCATGTCTCCGAATTGAATGATAAGTCGACCATTGCGCTATCTACCATTAATTGGCAAAAGAGAACGATAAATAGAAATATTTGTACATAAAATCAATGGTAGACAGTTACAATGAACAAGGTACATAATATCAATGGTAGACAAAAAATGAACAAGGAGATCAAAAGCAAAAGATGGTTGATATGTTGCAAGAAAAAGAGAAAAACAGAAGACTAATTGAGGACCTTTGAGGGGAAATGACAAAACTTCAGCAAATATTGTTCGATGGGGACACAACAATTGGGAATTTGAAAACTGACCTTCAAGATAAGAAAGAGAGCAATGATGCCTTGAAAGAGAAGATTTAGAGAGACAAGAAACAAAAATTCAAGAAATGCAAAACAGAATCCGACAACTCCAAGATGAATATGATTCTCTTGCTACTCATCAAGTCACACAGAATCTGCCAGAATCTTAACAAGACAAACATGATGATAGTCATCAAGTCACCCATGATACTCATCAAATTGGATAAAACATGGAAAAACCTAGACAACAAGAACATGGTGAGAGTCATCAAGTCACCCCAGATTTCACAATTGAAAGGGGGGTCAAGAAAAATGCAAAAAAGAGGCCAAAGAACGAGGATGTTGATTTTCAGTACCTAGAACAGAGAGAAAGACTACTACATACCTGACGGAAATCCGGTGTTTCAATGAAAGGTCATAATCCACGACATCAAAGATCAATACTATTGTGGACCACACATTTTTCCAGAAGTATTCAAAATAATTTAGGAAGTAACTGACAGGGATGACAAAGAGTAAGCACAACTTACTAAACAACAATATGAAACATAAAGATTCTTGATATATTGATTACTAACAAAATATTACTAAATGCCGGGGTATACTGTGGGAAAGGTCACTAGGTGATTACCCATTTTTCAACGTTGACTCCATAATGAAAATTCTAAATGACCTGTACATAGACGAATCGGTAAAATTCATCACATTTGCATCTTATTGTCAATGCATTATTTGACATCATTCTCTTGCATGACAACAAATGGTAAATACATATACGTGAACAATAAACATTGCTTTTGACGCTCAACAAGGTTGAATAAATAAACTAACTTACTCTATTCAAATTTCAAGCAGGTGGTTGATGGGTTCATTGAGCTCTTAAAACATGCAAATTTAGTTAAACCTAACTACCACATATTCTCTGAGGGACATGGGTATGCATACAAACTAATTTGAATAAATAATTTTAAGTTCACATTCATAATCTCATCAATATGGAATCTGCAGAGGCTATACTATAAGAGGTTGAGCATGACAAAAGCTTCAAAAATGAAAATTTGGCCAACATGGGGCAAACCATACTTGAAGGACACAAAGTTTTCATGCCCTTATGCTGTATGGGAAAAGAGCCAAGGCCATAACACTGGGTACTCTAACATACAAATTAGGAGAACCATCTTGGAAAATGCACCATTTCGCACTAAAGGCAACAAAGACAACACAGACATATTCATCAAATAGTGCGAAAGTAAAGTAAGTTATAAAATAAATTATAACAAAAACAATATTGTCATGGCACTTTCTTGTCAATATCCTTCCATATAACAAAAACATTCAACACATAGTTCTCTTATTTACAGATAAATATGATTTTGAGTGACACTCCACAAACAAGAGCTCAAAGAACAAGGCAACAAAGCATATCAACAAAAGTGGAAAAGGTTCAAAATCTACCTTTACATGATAATCAAACGTAAGTTTAATGCAATTACTTAACATAATGACCATAACAAAAAAATACACAAGAATAACAGAATCATTGAAATCTAATACAGGAACTGTGCCTTTTACTTGGCATATTACATTTACAAACTAGCACAAGATTTGAGAATTCCACCACAGCTAAAAGATGAACAAGTGCGAGAGCTGAAGCAATGGTTGTCAATTCATTAGTGCTTAACAGAATTTACACAATGCACTAAAATGCCTGTAACTTGTATTTTGGCTGTTATGATTATTTTACTTCTTTTGGTATATTCATGGTCACTGGTTTATGTAAAGTATTTGAATGTTCTGAGAGACATAATGTAATCGATGGTGTGTTTTGATGGTTCATAACTGATTGTTAATTGTATTTTCTGTTTTGCTGGTTCATGTTTGATGGTTAATTGTAATTTGACAAATTGTAAATGGTTGATGATTCATGATTTGGTGCATTGATGCCTAAAATACATTATATAATGATGTAATTGCATTAAACACATTACCACATCAATGCATGGACTCTAAAATACATCTTCATGCAAATGCAGTGACACTCATCTTACTGCACTCACTGCACAAACATCTCAATACATTCACAAAAACAAATACAGAGATACAATTATCACCAACATATATGGGGGATAGAAAGAAATACAAATGTGAAGTCATTAAGTATATAATTAGCTCATTCCATTGAATTCAACAACAAGTCAATGGATTACCATTGATCTGTAGTGACACTCACGTTACTGCACTCAATACACAATCATTTCAATGCATCCACAAAACAAATACAAAGATACAAATGTTACTAACATACGGGGGATAAAAAGCAATACAAATCTAAAGACATTAAGTATATTAAGCTCATTCCATTGTATACAACAACTAGTCAATGCATTACACAAATCTACACAAACATAAAAATTTAGTGACACTCATGTCACTGCATTAAGTACATCATCATTTCAGTGGAATAGAAACATACCAATGCCAATAATATCTGGGTAATAAAAAGGATTACAAACATGAAAGCATTAAGTACAAAACACTTAATAACATCAGTGCATTACAGTAATCTCAATGAGCATACCGATGCAGTGACACTAATGTCACTGCATTAGGGAAATATTAAACTAAAATGTCTCAAACCATGAATGTTAAAATCTAATATCGTGAGCTACACAAAAAAGAAAAATCCATTAACTATCCATGAACACGAGCATGGCATGTCTTCTTATTATGATGCCCAAACTCATGACAATGACCACATTGGATAACACGATTTGACGACTCACTACAAGATCGAACACGCCGTCCGCGGCTTACTAAGTCGCTTCTTTGCAACAAGAGCAAACACAATAACATTTTTTGAATTATTTCAAAAATGGACCAGAATTGATTTATTGCAAACTCGTATGAACCAACATACGACTTTTTCAAAAACAAGGATCGGCGTAGTCCGCCAATGGAAAATCGGTAGTTCTAATCATAGCCATTCCATGAACACACGGATAGCCATTCATTTGTCACTCAAAGGTATGAGAAAGCATGAACATCCAAATCAACACTCTTTGGTGGAGATGAAAAAACTTCATACTTATAATAAGTAGAACTAGCAACCATAAAGCCTCTCCCGAATCCATCGACTTATACAAAAAGCATCAACCTTTGGGCATATCATAAGACTTGAATGAGGCCGCATCAACACGCCTATCTCGAAAATCTTGTCATCATCTTGATACAAATGCCATCAACCATATTCAATACATGAAGGTGCCTCTTCTTAAATACCCATGAATTAAAAGATTCAGCCAAAGAAGATGCCATATGACCATATCGACAACCTTTGAAATAAGCATTGGCCCAATTCTCCGGCTGTAAATTCTCAAAGAACCTTCTTGCATGAGCTCCACCTTCAAGTTAGAAATCATCCATGTACTTCTGATAATCTTCAACACTCGGAGCATAGGCACATTGGTAAAGAAAATTAACCAATTTGTCACGCAAAGCTTTACTTGTAGATCTACCACTAAAACAACTCTTCAGATTCAACTTCAAATGGTAAATGCAATAATAATGGAATGCATCAGGAAACACCTCCCGTATAACATCCACTAATCCAGAATTTTTATCTGTCATGAACGTAATCCGACTAATTGGTATAAGTAAATCCTTCAAATACAACAAGACCATTTTCAATTATGCAAATCCTCAGAATCGACAAAAGTATAACACAGAGGATATATTTTTGCAAGAATTTCAAAGCAATGTCACTACAAAATAACAGAAAATGAATGTCACTGCAACAATAACTACCAAAGAAAGAAAGTACGAAAACACAATCATGATTCAAAAAGCACAAAGTAAATGCAAGGGCAGTTAACACAGGGACTTAAAAAACAAGGTCTCACAGCATTCCCAATGTCACTTCACAAAAAAAACAACTGGCAGTGCATGATATCAGGTGGCACTGCATAAAATCAGGTGTCATTGCATGAAATCAGGTGTCACTGCAAATAAAACATACCATTCTCACCATCCTTCCCAGTTGCAGCCAACAAATGACCATTCATATCAAACTTCAAATGTGCCCCATCAAGAAACAGTATTGGTCGACAATACTTGAACCCACGAATACAAGCATCAAAGGCAATGAACATCCGCTGAAAACATCGAGATTCAGGATGCACCTCAAAAAATGCAACATAACCAGAATTCATTTCACGCATACTAGTAACATAACCTGGTAAACTTTTGAATAAGTTTTCAACATCACCAAATAACGAATCCTTAGATTTTTTAACAGCAGAGCAATCAACATCATAAGAAGCTGGATTCCTATAATCAGTGGCTGTCGCAAGTCGCAGATCTATTGCAGAATAACTTGGGTCATCACGAACCTTAGAAACAATCAACTTCGAAAGAAGATCAGAAGTCATACGAAGATCTCGGCCAAAAGATTTGGAAGATGTACCACAAGTATGAACATTGTACAATACATCTACATAAGAGAATCCATTTGATTCCGTTTTGAAGCATGCACATTCCAACCACAGTTTGCTGCATTCTTCTTAGCACAGACAACATAAATCCTCTTATTATCATTCTTCGTGTACACGTACTTAAAGCCAATTTCGTAGAGGTGTCAGAGGCACTCCCTAAATTCATCTGCACCACCAACCAAACGTTGACCTTCCCTGATTAATATTCTATCCCAACCAAAAGTCAACTGATTACTATCATTCGAAGATGTAAGAGACGATAACATACAAACTTCATCATCAACATTATCCTCCACTCCAACACAGCTACCACTATTGTAAGAAGATGAAGAACCAACCACACCAGTGCCTACAACCTCTACATTAACGCGCATAGCACTATAAGATTCAGCAACACAAATCATGGCCTGCACATCATCAACTGAGCATAACAGCCACTTCGGATTATCAGGCAACATATAATAAAGACTGATACATAAGTCCTTCCAATCCATCCACCGATTTGAAATTCTATCAACGATAGACTTGAAGGTAGTACTAGGTGTCACAGTGACAACACATGTCTCTTCTTTGTAGGTGCACATAAGAATCAACATTGTAATCCTGAAGGAAAAAAACCAAACAAAATATCAATGCATGTAAGAAAAAAAGACTGATCAACTGTGATAACTAATAGCATGTCTTTGCATTGACCACATCCAAATAATAATTCCAACTCAAATTACACTTCAATCACTCCAATTATTATTCAAAACAATTCTAATATGTCAATCCATTACCTAAATTGTCAATCAATAACCTCATATATCAGTACAAAGACATTAAATGTCACTACATACCAAAAGTCACTGCATAAAATCTAATTTCAATACATTTACTTCAAGATTCATTCAACAACACTGACATATATGACTATATATGCCCAATGGTGAATAAATCTAGATCGACAATACTAATAATAAATGTCAATGAATGAAACATGTCACTTGCATTCAAAACAACAAATAAACACTCATTGACACTCAAAATGACATTTAGAATTCAATCACAATTCATGTACAAGTATATTCACATAATTACAATCGTAAAGATCAACTTAACATAAAAGTAATGAGATGTACTCATTCCAAATCAAAGTACACTTCATATATGACAATAATCATTCAACATAATGATCATATATTCAAAACAATGATCATATTCATCGAACCGAGATATCACATCAAGAATATATCACTACATAATTCATTAGTTTGTGTTTATGTGTTTAGTCACTGCATAAACACAGAAACACAAACACTCGTTCAAAACTCAAATACAAATCATTCGAACACATAAAAAAATCAAATTACAAGTAATGCATACTATAATTAGTAAATTACAATAAGAAAACATCAAATTAAGATCCAGCTGCACAATGATGCATAATTAAAGTAAACTAAATAGCAAATGTCGAACATTACCAGAAATATGAAGAAATCAGATTATTCAACACAAATACGATCCAAATGCCGATTTAACAACCTTAATCCGAAAAATCCGACCAAACGAAGCAGCATAAAATGAATGACGAACACAATCCAAAGGAAGAGAGGATCGGAGAACACAATTGAAGCAAATCTGAGCCGTAACACAGCTCAGTAAACGAAAATCTAACAATCTATGCAACGAAAGCAACGGAATCATGCCAACGAAAGCAATGAAAATTAAAAAAAATCTGAGATTCTTATGTAAAAAAATCAGATCCAAACTGTATTAAATGATGTAAAGGGCAAAAATGGAAAAGCAAATGAAATGTGTCCTTATAACCAATTATCTTTAAGTGTGTCATAAGTGCCTAATTAAGTACTAAAACTAGTCCTTATAAACAAATACCCCAAAAAAATAATGCTAAAAAAATGATATTGCAACATGTCTTGAACCCATGACAATGAGATAAGTAAGGCAAAATGAACAGATCCTATTCCACTAAGCCACCATAGGATTGAATGAAAGTTAAGAAGAATTGAATACATATACTAATACTAACAATAATTCAATGATACAAAAATATTTTTTTTTTTGTTTTTTTGTTTTTTTCTCTCCAGATTTTGGGGTTGTCTTGAGACTACCCACCTAAAGGGTGGGTCCGCCCTTGGGTCCAGTGACCAATGCACTTCATGGTATCAACAAGGGTTTAATCTTCATCTCTTTCGTCAATAGGATAAACAATCTTCTTCCCTTCCCCCAAGTGTTTTTCTTTTTAAAAAATATCCTTCCCCTCTTCCTAAATTTTTTTCTTTTAAAATAAGGGTAAGGTAAAAAAAGGGAAAATAAATGTTGATTCTACGATGTAAAACTTCAGATAAAGAGCACACTTTTATTTTCTTACATCAGTATTTTATATTTTACGAAAACGAAAGGTTTTCATTAAAAAACAACAAACAAATTACATCGGACCAACGTCGGAAAATAGCCGGACAAATGCCAGACCAAACACCAGCCTACATGCTGGACAACACCGCTACAAGCAGAAAAATAACAAGGACATGGGGGTAAACCCATGTAAACCAAATTCTGCCTCATTGAAGAGGACTTGATTTGGTACTAGAAAATGAAAATTTGCCTTACACAAGGCAAAATCTGACTTAAACGAGACAAATAACCTAGACAACGTTCCAGGAAAAACGACTATTTCCGACCCAATCCAATTTACAGAAAAACAAAAGAACATAAAAACAACTATTAAAGACGTGCACAAACATCTGCAGCCAAAATCCAACTTCCTGATAACGGTCATTTTACGCCCGTTATTCTGTGGTTTTTATCCCCGATTCTAGTTTGAACGAGCTATAATATAGCAGTAATTAGTCGTAATGTGCTGAATTTACGTATGCCAAGAGTTACGATTCATTATTGTGTATTTAAAGGTTTTATTGTATTATTTGATGTTACAGACTGTGTTTTATGCTAAATTTGCAGTGGGCTATTTGAGGAAGCAGAAAGGAGGAATTCAGAGAAGGTTTAATGGATTGCAGACATGTTCAGGCGGCCCAAGACAAAAGCAAGAGGAAGCCCAGAAGACAGAAGGCTCGGTCGACCGAGCCTATGCATTCGGTCGACCGAGTGTCCACGAAGCCCATCAGAAGTCCAATGCATCCTTTGAGGCGGTTAGGGTTCAATAATGTCGGCATTTAAGTCGGTCTTCTTAAGTCGGCTGTAGCTCTATATAAATGCAAGTCCTTTGTATTTTTTTTAAGACACCAATACCAATTCATTCATATATACATACAAGCAAATAAGGATTCTTTAGGCTTGTGAAGGTGCTGGGGGTGCAATCATGTAAGCCCTAGTTCCTCTTCTTGTTTTCTTTTAGTAATCAATTTCCCAATTATGTTTTGATTGTTTGAGTAGTTATTCATAGCTAGATGATGTAGATCTAGGCTATGACGTTAGGGAGGTGGTGATGCCTTGTCTATGAGGATCTCATACCCTACGTCCTCTTCCTAAGATTTATGGATGAATCTATGTGTTTAATTTACGTGTATTTAGTTTAATTTATATAATATCCTCGATGATTCACTATATAATCCGGTTCATATGAGAAGCGCGAGAAATATGTTCAGGGGTGTAATCTGGGGAGTGAAGCACTCGGGTGACGAGTGGTGTCACTCGGTCGACCGGGACCATCTATTCGGTCGACCGAGAGCCTCTAACCCTGTTTCATCCGTTAATCAGTCACGTCTTTATGATTAGGTTAGCTTAATTGAATCTGTTATCTCGGTAGGTAGGGCTATGGCTCGTTACTCGCTTAATTTAGTTAAAACGAGTAAAAAAGAAAATACCGATATAAAACTCTTGGTAGGCTTATGAATTGATCTTCACGGACGTTCATCGTTATCTAGGTAGGTTTATATTAGGGAATTGCGCGCACCTTGTTTATACGTAGATCGTAAACTAGCATGAGATTATAACTTGGTAATTGTTAGTTGGACGAGAGTTTGAGTGATCGTTTAGGAAGTACGCCTAACCATAGGAATGTTGCCTGAGCGAGGTGTACGGTTAATATCGGCATCCTTAAAGTAAATAGCGTGTGAGTTATATGAGATGGAGGCACTTAAAAGCGAAGTCACGTAACAATATCACGTTGATCTAGTGACTACCGGTGCTACGTCAAGTTTTAGAGGATGACTCCGTAGCCAATATAAATAGATATGAACGGATTAATAGTTGATGAGTCTTGTTGTTATATAAATTGTCTAGATCCAAATGATTACGGTTATAATTGGGCGAGTTGATTATGTTACTTGTTTACATGTTATTTGTTTATATGTTTGAGTGTGTCTTTCTTTCTCGTATATCTATGTTGGTCATAGACCGTCTTTGTCAAACGAAATAAATATGTTGACTATTTAAGTTAGGATCCACAAATTGATTCTCTGTGGGATCGACCTCGACTCTATCTAGCTATACTGCGATTGAACCTAGTTCACTTGCTAGTGGTTATTTAGGCATCGAGTTAATAATTTAACTTGACCTCAATCACTTCCCTCCCCACGAACCGGGCCACCAAGGAAACACCAACCCATCCGACTTGCATAAATTTCTTCCACCAAGAGAAAGACGAATCCCATTGGTCCACAAGCCAAAACGGAGGAAAGAGCCGCATGTAGCTGGAATTAGACATGATTTCCTTTATTATAGTTTCGGCGAAGCCAAAACTTGCAGCCCCGAGGACCAAAAACCCAAAACCGACGCCGGAAGCCCCTCTCTGCTTCAAAAGCTGACCAAAGGATCCATTAACAGCCGAGAAGAAGGAAGAGAGACAAAATCCAACAAGAACAACCGCCATCCAGATCGGAAAAATAAAAAAGAAATCAACAAATCTGAGGCATTTAAGGAGGGGAGGAGACAAAAAATGGGTGGATTTGACCAGGAGAAAAAGAAAGAAACAAAAACACAAAAGAAAGCAAGGAAAACAACCGGCACCAGCGCCTTCCGGCAGCCGGCACCGGAAAGGGAGGAAGCCTGAGAAAGAATGGGTTGGATTATTAGAAAGAGGTTGGAGGAAAAATTAGAGAGAGCTCTTAAATTAGTATGAAATATTAACAAAAAATGGAGAAGATAATTAAACACCGCCATCTTTAGACGTTGGTAACCAGATGCTTCTTTGCCACATTTAACGACACCAATTTCACTACCAAACAAATTCATTGAAACCTTTTAATATCAAACAAATCCACTAACAAATAAATCCACTAAAACAAAGACAAAAACAAAAAGGGCAAAATGAAATAATCGTCTTGTGGACAAAAAAATTACTTTTTGCCATTATTTTCAATTCAACGGACTAAATGCCAATTAATACCTAATTTTTGTCCTTTATAATATTTTTCTTTTTATTTTATGAGACAACGGCATTAAACATAAATTTGGTAAAAAGAGTTTATAATAAACCAATAAAAATTGGAAGTGAACATATATTTTATAATTTGGATTTATTACGACGACATATTCTGCGCATTAAATGAACCGGTCCACGTGTCGATTCAAGCTGGCAACGCCTCGTCGCAAGAAAGACTGTCGTCTCAACAAATACTTTTCCCACCCAAAATATCTCACCCAGATTTGTCCGGGAAACGTGTCTTCGAAAAAAGAAAACTCCATTTGTCGCCAAAAAAAGCACCCGCTACCCACAAAAAAAATCACAAAATTAAGTTTTACTTTCTTAAAAAATGTTTAAAGCGACACCAAGTCGTTGCAAAAATTAGTATTTGACGCGAGACAACATGTCGTCGTATTAAATACCAATTTTGAATTGCGATTTTTTTGGTGGGAAATTTTGTCGCAATAAATACCGTCACTAATAACAACCGCAAATTTTACTAGCTAGTCCTGGACCAAGACAAGGGTTGACTAGAATAAGAATATTAACTTGAAACTGATCAGTAGTACCCATTTGTAATATTAAAACATAAATAGGAAGCCTGTTTACTTTCAATCCTTTGAGTTTCTAAACACAGCTGGCCGAGAGCTATTGCTTATATATAATGATACATATGCAGCATTCTTCTCCCTCGAGCTTTTATAATATAACACATTAGCTTCTTGATCTCTCACCAATTATTATGGCAATTAGGATTGCAGATGCTGAGTCAATTGCCACGGAGTGTTCCGATACATTCAAGCTTTTCCTTGACGAACTACCAAAGACTGATGCTGATAATTTCGTCTTCTACAATTTCGAGGGTTTCTGGTATGCCCCTCGCCACTTGGAAGCTGCAATATCTGCTCGTTCGAATTTTGTAGCCAGAGATGATGACATTATCTTAGCTTCATCAATCAAGACAGGTAGCACTTGGCTCAAAACACTTGTGTATTGCATCATGGGACCGAAATATACTGATTTTAATGATGACCCTTTAGCCAAAAACCACCCTAGTATGCTTGTCTCCACACTCGAGGTTCAAACATTCGTTGAAAACCCTAACCCTGATCTTTCTTGTTTGCCATCCCCCCGAGTTTTTCATACCCACGTTCCATACGTGTCGTTGCCTGATTCGATCAAGAATTCTGAATGCAAGATTGTGTATATTGCCCGAAACCCAAAAGACACTTTTACATCAATGTGGAATTTTCTCAAATCTGTCAGGGAATTCTCTCTTGAGGCGTTATTTGAGGGGTTTTGTCAAGGGGTTCAGGCTTTCGGGCCCTATTTTGAGCATGTTTTACGATATTGGAACGAGAGCTTAAAGGCACCTCAAAAGATAATGTTCTTGAAATACGAGGATCTGAAGAAAGATCCAAAAGGGCAGGTGAAAAAGTTGGCATCATTTCTTGGGAAGCCATTAGATGATGAAGAGATTGAAAGGGTGATATGGAGATGCAGTTTGGAGAGACTTAAAAATTTGGAGGTGAACAAGAGTGGAGTGGTTCCACTAGTGAAAATGCCTAATAGTTCATTTTTTAGGCTAGGGGTTGTGGGGGATTGGAAGAATGTCCTCACTCATGAGATGAAAGACAGGCTTGATCAAATCACTAAGATGAAATGGGCAGGATCAGGACTTGTGCTGGATGAGTGAAGTTTTGGATTTTGAATTCGAGCTTTGGATTCAGCTCAGCTCAGCCCAGCCCATTATCGGTGTCTATGTGTATGTTTTTCAGTTATACGTTTTTCTACTTCTATTTCAGTGTGTCCAAACATATTGGAGGGATTAATTAAGAAATGATTTGTGCACCGTTCTGATGCATAAACTTTCCACCCAAAAGGCCCTTTTTCCATGTAAACGCGTGGACCAGTGAATTTTGTGTATGCATTGTATGTATCATTTTATATATATGTATGTACCATTATATTGTTGTTGGAGGAATAAAGAGTAATTACATGTGGTGTCTCAATTGTTTTCAGTCCAATTTTTTTTTGGCACATGTCTACTAATGCAAGACATTATGAAGTTATACATTGTCACAATACTACAAATGCAATCGAGTTACTTATAATTTATTGTGAAAAAAGAGGCGTTGAGAACATTATAAAAGAAATAAGCATCAATGCATCATCCAAGGATTTAAGATCATCGCGGAGATCTTTCCTTAACATCGCCCTATGTTTAGCATTGAAAAAATTTCCCCGTTGACTAACGCAAAATTTAAAGATCTCACCACTAGATATCTCCGGGCAATAGGTAAAGTTTTTATCTCCAAAGAAACCTTGTCTCCAGAGACAAGCTTTTACTTCAAACAGCTTTGTTCGAGATAACTGAGAAACTGTGATGAGAGAAAACACAGAATGCATTCACTTTGAGGTAAACCATCATATAGATGGTAAACCTTGTCATTTGACGATGTTTTTAGTCCTTTCGAGTCCTATTTATCTTGCGGAGTTATGCTCGGTATCTGTTTAGATGTCATGACGCAGGATATAGGTGTTCGTACGCCTGGAAGGTAAGGCATTGAGCTCATGAAGGCAAGACCGAGGTTCGGGGATGGAAAAGCTGAAAAAAAAAAGTGAAGATTGGAAGGTGCAGCAGGCAATGCGTGTGCATTAGGCATGATGCGTACGCATCCATGTTACAGGATGCATAGATTTTGAGGAATGCCATCAAAGCGTACGCATTATGTATGATGCGTGCGCATCAGTGATTCCGGATGCTCAGCCTTGAAGAACCAGGAACAATGCATGCGCATTGTGCATAATGCGACGCATCATAGCAGCAGCAACATTCAGGATTGGGGATACACGTACAATGCGTACGCATTGCAGAGGAATGCGTACGCATCCACCACAGCAGAGTCAAGTCTTCTCCAGCAGCCACAGGGCAATGCGTGCGCATCAGGAATGGATGTGTATGCATTGGACAGTTTTCAAGTACAATTTTTGGGCACATATAAATAGAAGCTTAGCACAGATTTTTGGGACACTTTCTGACATTACAATTTACCTAGAGCTTCTTCCTGATACCCTTTTTACTCCCTAGGTCGAAATTCCCTCTTTTCACTCTTAGATTCATTTCTACACTAGTTATTACATAGAATTAGCTTAATCTAGCTCAAGCTTCTTCTCTACTCTTGGATTTTGGTTATTTTGGGTCTTCTCCATCATCAATTGACATTGGATGGTGTTGGAGCTTGATGTAATCCATATTTTGCTACAATTTTGGTAATCAATTTCAGTTTTCATTTTACTTATGGCTTTAATTCTATCTTTGGTTGTTGTTTTTAGTTTTATTATAAGTAGCTAAACATCTCATAGTCAAATCATGTGAAGATTGAAGAAATCACCCCTTTAATTGATGAAATTGGGGATGGGTGGTGCTTAATTGATGTTGTATCGACGAATTCATGTCTTAAAACTTGTTCTTAATGCTTGAATTAGATTGTACACCTAGTTCATGAACTCACACACCACTTTTATAAATGTATGTTGCGAAGGGGTGTGGGAAAAGGGGTTTTAAGATCATTTCTTATAATCAACTGAGTTGTTTAGATTGATTAGGGAGTGAGGTTAAATCGTTTGTGAAATCGAGCAACTCTAGCCCGTTAAGCTTGTTCCAGTCAGTTAAATCCTTAAAGGCGGACTGTTGAACCGGGCAAAGGGTGTTTGATTGTTGCATGGCGTTTTACACTAGCTTAGGAGTTTGCTGTTAGGAAATCTACGCAGGAACGCAGCGGAATTCAAAAATTTATTTCCTATCGACCGAAGATCGACTTCGTTTAAGCAATAAACAAATAAGCTAGTAGACGGTGGTTACCTTGATTGATCTAAAAGATCGACGCTTTGACCGTCTAAGGTGAGTAGTTCTGCATAGAGCCGCCCAAGTGTTCGGCCTCTACCGCTAGTCCACACGAACAGCCCGCCGGATTCCCATCATGGATTGCTATTGGAAAACTCCGGTTCTTTAGTGGCATTTTCCCCTCTCTCCAACTCTCATAGGATGCTCTCTATTTTACACAAGAACTATTAGTTCTTGGAATTGTGATGTCTAAAAGAGCTTGACACCCACACTATATTTATAGTGTATGTGGCGCCATATCTAGGTGTGGAGGAGAAGAAAACTTTTTCCCAATAAAATAAGGAAAATATAATAGATTGATTTATCTCATTATTATAATATCTTATATTAAATAAATCTAGGATATTGTCAACATCTTATATTGAATATTTCCAAGATATTGTCAATATCTTATATTGACAATCTTTATCTTATGGTACCATAAATCAATTTACATATGTGTATATATCACATATATATTACACATATAAATCTATACATATATATTTTGGAAACAAGTGTACACATGCATATCTAATATGCTTCATACGCTGGAAGCACACATGTATATATATATTATTTTATTTTATTTTATTAATATATAATATTAATAATAGGTAATACCATTAATTAAATTGCACAATCCAAGTGTATCACTTATACACATATGTGGCGCCACTTATCAATATAAGTGTATTTAATTAATCAACTTAATTAATATCTTGTATTTAATTTATTCATAATAAATAAATACCATCATATTAATTTACCACTATAACCTTTATAGTACGAGATAAATTCTTTCCTTATTTGGCTATCATCTATAACCACATTTTAATCCGGCTAGATGTTCTTATGTGTGTGACCCGATAGGCTTCCGAATATGTTGGCCGTAGACATAAAGTGCAAATTACGAAAATGCCCTTCATGCCTAACGATCACGGGATAGCGTCTAGCAACACACCGTGACCCCCAATCATCGGAAGAGTCAAATGCAATTACTACTACCTTTCATGTAAAACAGTTAGCGTGTAACTTATAATCCTATCGCTGTAATAATATCCATACGGTCGTACGTCGAGTGTCAAACATTAACGACCGTATATTATAATCTGGATATCATGCTCTCTCTCGAAGTAAGTCGTTTACTCCCACTTTGCCAAGATTCACGAGAGTAAGACATTCCTTATAAGAAGGCCATTTCGGATATTCGATCCCAATCATAGGATACGCGATTCCCAGACGACCAATCATGTATACTCCGCATGCTTCAATATCATACCCAATCATTACCGCATGATCGTCCCGTGGCTAAGGGAAACCTCAATAGTGTCAAAGCATGACAATCCACACCGTGATGCCATGAAGACTCCGGTCCAAAGGATAATTACACAACCGCCACATAGTGTGACACTTAACCGTGTAAGTGGGTCGATCCTAACGCACGCATTCTCTAATACACGCCCACGCATACCCAAGTGTCTCTACACTTCGATAGATGAGATCTATCCCCGCCGCCTTAAAGAGAGAAGACATCTAATACGTGCTAATACATTTATACTATCAATGCCCTGTTTAATAGTACATCAACCTAGAGACATTTAAGTATCAAACTTATTAAAGTGATTAGAGATCTCATCAACCATAATCGCTTATCATGGTTTCTCTATCACAATTTAATACTAAGGACGTTATCATATAACAATTCATAACTGGTTCTTTAAAAGAACATATATATGACAACAGAAAAGCCATTTAACATATGTATAAACATAAAGAAATAGTAGAAATGATCGACCCGGTCGGATCC
This sequence comes from Gentiana macrophylla, assembly GCA_026214975.1. Classification (NCBI taxonomy): domain Eukaryota; kingdom Viridiplantae; phylum Streptophyta; class Magnoliopsida; order Gentianales; family Gentianaceae; genus Gentiana; species Gentiana macrophylla. Next base: position 87,581,583 of record CM047815.1, read on the forward strand.
GGTCCAACCCGATTGGGTTTAGGACACTATTCCAACATTTGCACCCATGAATGAGTCAGTATAAGTGTTAGGTTGGTAGGTTGGTTAATCTCATTCCCGAATAATCGATTAACGGGGCTAAAGTAATCAATTAGATCATGGTTTCGCTATGTCTCTCTTTACATCTCTCATTGTCCTTAATCTACATATCATTTTAGCATAAATGAATACTTGAAACATTTTGGTTGACCTAAACTAAATCCGAAGACGACTTTGGTAATCGATAAATTCCTTGTGGGATACGACCTTGCTCGCTACTATAGTGCATCCGACTCGGTACACTGCCGATTAAAGTTGGACTGTCACTATTTTGGCCATCAAACTGCAAACTTTTACCCCTACCATATATAATAGCCCTATATAACCTCATTTCCCGGCCTAATAACCACAACTAAATATTTGTTCATCTTGAAATTTGAACCATAAAGACGGGTCACCTCTGCATCTTTACCAACGTTTCTAATTAGGCATATGGTTATATATATATAGACGGGTCACCTCTACATCTTTACCAACGTTTCTAATTAGGCATATGGTTATATATATATATATATATATATATATTTTTTTTTGAAATGGGCATATGGTTATATTGATGATGATGGTTGAAAAAACCAGGCTAGCTAATTGATGGTCCCACACTCTGTCAGTTTGAGAAACACGTTCAAGAGCTCTAAAGGAATATATATAATCTTCTAGAGCTCTAGGTTTCTCAAAGATCACCCACAAAACCAAGACAATTTTTCTCACTAAGGGCTCATAAGAGCTCTATTTGCATCTCCTTAAAGACGTCATCGATTATCATTGAAATTTGTGGTTTATGTGTTGTGGCAATGGAAGATGGGTAGATTCGGGGTTGGAACTCGTAGTTGTTAAGGAAAATAATTTTGTAGAATTCGACACCAGGCATGCGCTTAAGGAAGGGATGCGTGTTCCCGTGGTGTCAGTTCGAACATGTTTTGGTATGGTTGTACAAGTATGCGCTTGGATATATAGGCCAGACCGTGCGCTTGAGCAGACAGAGAGTTTGGACGTTCATGGCGTGCATGCACCTAGGAGCAGGATGAGCTCATTTTCGGGAATGTTCATTGTTTCTATGTATTAAGGGTGTAGTTGTGTAAGCCTTGTTTTATTATATGGAAAAGTGAGGTGTACGCCTTCTGGTGTCTTCGTCACAACACTGTGCTGAGATCCTCTGCGGGAAGAGGCGCGAGAGCACCGGAAGACGTTCATCTTGACTATTAAAACACAGATGCATAAACTTGCACTCCAAGAAAGATAAGCAGAAGCAATTCAAATAGTAAATATGGCGGAAATTGATAAAAACACAAACAAATTGAACACGGTGATTTAACGTGGTTTTCCGGTGTTGTGTCGATTACTCCACGGACAGAAAAATGAGATATTTTATTATGCACAGAAAGTTACTAAGTTTTTCACACACTCTACATTGATTTACATCATTTGGTATTTATAGGCACAATTCCCTAAATCCTAGCCGCTAAAAGATCTTTGTCGGAACTGCCATTAAGGCCCCAGGTGTGGACCCCAACTCCAGCTGACTCCACCTGACCAAACTCAGCTCAGCTGAATTTCTCAGACTTGAAATCAAGCAGACCAAATTGCAGAACTCAGCGGTGTTCATATACTCAGCGGACTCAACAGACTACTGAACATAAGGATCTCAGCTGACTTCCACAGCATGAACACTCTTGATCATCAGACCATCCTTCTTAGCTGATCCTAGATTTGGTTCCACCAGATTTGGAGATCAAGTCACACTTTGTTGACAAATCTCCACCTTGACTTGAAATCTCATTCAAAGCAACCAGATTGTATAACCAGATGTACGGTACCGGATGGATTCGTCAATGCCAGGATGTATCATACCAAACTTCTCCATAGAATCCACTCAACTGATCTGCCCTAAGCTGAGTATCCAGACTTCAGATTATAAGCTTTGAATGTTCAGCAAGTCCAGACACAACTGAAACTTGCTCTGCTGAACTGGTTTAATAAGCATATCAGCATGATTCTCCTTGGTGCTGATCTTCCTAACTTGAACCCTCTTCCCATTGCTTAGAAAATGATACCTCACATCTATATGCTTGGTTCTCTTATGATGAACCTGATCCTTATCCAAACATATTTCACTCAAGCTGATATATCTCTTCTTGATCCAGATGTAGGCCCAAATCACTGCTAGTCCCTTCAACTAGATACCCTCCTTGGCTGCTTCAGTAAGAGCCATATATTCTGCCTTAGTAGTTGATAAAGCCACAGTGACCTGAAGAGTAGCTTTCCAACTGACAACTGAATTCCCCAATATGAAAACATAACCACTCATAGATTTTCTGCTGTCCACATCACTTGCATAATCAGGATCACAGTACCTTGTGACTAGACCTTGAGTATCACCTCCATAAACGAGACCAACATCAGTTGTACCTTTTACGTATCTGAACATTTCTTTTCACTACTTTCCAATTTTCCTTTCCATGTTGAGCCATAAACCTCATGACATCATTGACTGTCTGAGCCAGATCAGGCCTGGTGCAGACCATGACATGCATCAGACTGCGAACTGCACTAGCATAGGGAACTCTTGATATATACTCTTTCTTCTTTGATGACTGTAAAGTATAAACAGACAAATGAACATTGGATGCCATTGGATTATCTATTGGTTTTGCAGCATACATGCCAAACTTGGTCAAAATCTTCTATATATAACCATACTGAGACAAGAATAGATTCCTCTGAATCCTATCTCTCCATCCTCAAAATCTTCTTGGCTGCACCCGAATCTTTCATTTCAAACTCAGCACTGAGAAGGTCTTTCAGATTCTGAACATCAGACTTCTCTCTTGCAGCTATCAACATGTCATCCACATATAAAACCAGATAGATGTATGATCCATCTCTCAGCTGACTGTGATACACACAACAGTCATATGGACTTCAATTATCACCAAGCTAGATCATATAACTGTCTAACATTTTATACCATTGCCTTGGAGTCTGCTTCTGTCCATACAGGGACCTCTTCAACTTGCACACAAAATCTTTCTTGCCAGGAATTTGGAATCCCACTGGATAAGTCACATATATCTTCTTATCTACCTCGCCATGTAGAAAGGATGTAAAGCTTCACATCCAACTGCTTAAGTTCAAGATCCTGCTGTGCCACAATTGCTAGTAACACTCTAATTGAAGTGTGTCTAACCACTGGTGAGAATATCTCATCAAAGTCCACCCCTTCTTTTTGACTGAACCCTCTTGCAACCGAACATGCTTTATACTTGACCCCTTCTACCTCAGTCATTCCTTCTTCTTTAAGATCCATTTACAAGTAACAACTCTCCTCTCCTATGGTTGTTGGACCAGATCCCAGTCTGATTCTTCAGTAATGACTCCATTTCATCTCACATGGCAGCATGCCATGGAGATGCTTTAGAACATGTCGCTGCTTCCATGTAAATAGAAGATTCAAAACCATCCACTTCTTAAGCAACTTGAAGTGCATATCCAACCATTTCATCAAACTCATACCACTTTCACTTTCAGTTTCAAATGGCTAAGTCACAGGAGAAGAACTTATTTTACCGCGAGGAGGATGCCGCACTAAAGAGAGCTAGGGATGCTGACACGATTGTTCACAAATTAAAAGACGAGTTGAACTCATTGCCAAATGACCACAAGAAGTTTGTGGATAATCTTCTGGACGATCTAGAGGCTGTTAAGAAAGAAAATGGACTTATCTTAAGAATACTTGCCGAGGTGGCTGGAAAATATGCTGAAAAGCTGAGCACTTTGTCTACCAAGCATGTTGAGGAGCTGAAGGCCTTGACGGCTAAGCATCAAGATGAGATTAAGGTTGCGGTCCTCCAAGGTATCATAGAGTACAAAGAGTCCTCCTGCCTTACTGGTGAACTGGGTGTCCTTTTGGCACCGACCTTTAAGTATGGCTTTACTATGGCCGTTGATGAGGCGCGGAAGATATGGCCCGAGGTAGACCCTCAGCGCTCTGAGCTCTCTTGATTTTACCATCATGGTTTGGCTAGTGTATATAGTGAATGCCTGAAGGAGCTTCGATTTGGCATGAATATCTTGGTCAAGTATGCAAAAAGAGTTGGCTCCACCTAATAGATGAAGAAACCTAGTTAAAATGTATTTCTTTATCTGTAATTGTTATTTATCTGTAGTTGTTACAGTTTCTTGAATTTTCAATGAATGACAATATTGTATTTTTCATTTTCTTCTGCACTACTGCATGTTGTATGTACACATATATAGCCTCCCGAGTATACTTGGGAAATCTTCAGAGGTTTCGTAAGTATACTAAGTTCAACACTAAAGAAGTTAAGTCCGGCTAGTCTTGTAGGGAAAGTAGATAACTAGGCGTACCAAGTTGATGTTCCTCACCTCATCTGTATTAATAAAGATCCACAATAAATGTAACAAGTTGATGTTCCTTACAAAAATCCAAAAATGAACTATGTACATATGGGAAAAGACCGTGACTTGCCTAGGTCACTAAAAAGTTAAAAAGCGAAAATAGATAAGATATTCGGGCAGATAGTGGATTCTTATTCCTACCCTTTTTGTTTGATGATTGCGGTATAGCAATTACTGACGGCCTTCATGTCACCCCTGACCTCAGCAGTTCCACTCGAACTAAGGAGTTTCATGCTTACATGGGCAGATGATATAATCACCCTTAGCTCAATTACTGCCGGCCTGGCCATAATGATGTTATAAGCTAAGGTCCCTTTTACTACCTCATAATTTACTAGAAGAGTCCTACTCTTGTCTTGTTTTCCAAATGTAGTATACAGGCATATCATCCCAAGAGGACGGACTAGCGGTCCCGTGAAGCCAAATAGTGGAGTCGTCACCGGAATTAGATCTTTCTCTTTTAGATTTAGAGACTGGAAGACATTTTGATATCCCCTGGATATGGCCTAGTGGTGAGGCGGGGTGTTATAATGACAAATGACCCTAAGTTGGAGGTCACCGTTCGATTCCCGTAAAAGGGTTGATTTCCGATTGATAACACCTTCGGTGATGGGGAACCAAGCAAGCCCACGACTGAGCTCTCAGGTTATCTCGATTAACCTCTCCCACATTCATGTGGGATCGAAAGTGGGGGCGCTCGTGGTTGGGGTTTAACCATTTTTGGAAGACATCTTGATACATTATATTTACCTCACTTCGGTATCAACGCAGATCGTTTGACCAAGTGATTGTGGACGATCGCTTTAATGAAAAGTCCTTCATTTCTTGTCACTATTGGAAATGGATCCTTTTGCCCATAATAATTTTGAGATAATTGTACCTCTTTTCACTTGGGTGGTGATAGGTTGAGCAAGTGGCAGGTTGGGTCCTCCGGCTATAGTTAAGACAATGCCCGCAATTGAGTATTATCATTCGCGCTGACCCGACCTCGGGGAGACTGCCCCAACGACGGTTGTCTTTGTCTTGCCTATCTCGGTCATTGTTCCCTTGTCGGCGATAGGCTCTACGACCTATTTGTTGACCACCCTCAACTCGGTCAACGAATCGCCAAGTTTCCCACCTTCAATCAAGCCGTCAATTCACATTTTCAATTGGCGAAAATCTGCAATGTCATTCCCTATCCCGATGATATTTACAATATTGACGCTTCATCTCGCCTCCCGAGGTTCTTTCATCGGGGTGAGGACCCAGAGAGGTCTGTTTTTCTCCATGACAAAGACAGATGTGTGTTCTAGGTCGATTGAGGGAAATGAAGTCCTTATCCCGCAAGGTTTCATTCTTCCCTAGTCGATCAGTAATGAGAGAGTTGAGCCGATCCCATACGGCCTTTCTCTTATGACCAGACCGAAGACAAGCTTTTTTGTCTATTATAACGAGTGACTTTTAACGAAGAGAGGATGTATACAAAAATCTTTCGAGGATACGCAATAGAGATGCCGTGGATCTTTTTTACTTGGAAAGTTTCCTATACACATTTGCTAAAATCATCTCTAAAAATTTGGTGCAACAATGGAGCGGAACTCGATCCCCTACGGTGCAAGGGTGTGTGCAGCGGCCAGTCATGCACCAAACGACGCCGCTTCGATTGTGTATTTTTTTTTTTTTTTTAGATCGGACCGAAACGGCGCTGCTTTCGGGTGCATAAGACCGCGCTGCGGTGCACCCTTGCACCGTAGGGGATCGAGTTCCCAATGGAGCTCGGGTGAAAGTCCGAAACGGCGTCGTTTCGGGTGCACAGCACCGTGCACCCCTTGCACCGTAGTCGAGTTCCCAATGGAGCTCGGGTGAAAGTATTAAATTATTTCTTGTAATAAGAAAATCAAATATATTTTCTATCACATTCAACCATCATACTTTAAAGTTTACACTAAAAGAATATTCTGAAAAGATTCTTTAGTAAAATCTATCAAAATCAAACATAGCGTTTAAATAATACTAATAAAAACAAGGAAACAAGATGAAGATAGGCAGAGTGAGTGAGTGAGTGAGTGTTTCATATTTGAAGCAAGGTTTAATGTCACACTTTAATGAAACAATTTTGAAACATCCATTGGTGATGGATTCAGAACGATAGTAGCGCAATAGGCACGAAAGCGGTTATATTCTGGGTGGTAACACTCCACATTTGTGGAATTACTACGTGGATGAAACTGTGTAGTCTAGATTCCACCAGATATGTTACTCCACAAACGTAGAGTTACCACCAAAGAATTTTCCATGAAAGTCTCTCCGTTGTAAATGACCTAATACATGACGTTATCAGCAGGGTAAAACATTTTCAAGTAGGTTGAAAGAAGAAGAAAAACACAATAACAACCGACTAGGTTTTACCTGCCTCGTGTTTATTGAAATTTGGAACAAGAAGTTACATTTAAGCGTATAATCGAAGTGGACAGAAAATATTGTTCGGTATTTCCTGATGCTGTAATCAGGAGCAAAGGCACCGTTGGATGAGGAATTCAGTGCACCAATACTTTTCGTAGCTGGAAATGTAGATCCATCCTGCTTGTCTATGCTATCAGTTCAGCTCGAAACAAAGGGTTGAGTTTTAGCGTCTTTTTAGCCAAGTTGCGAATATCATCTTTGGAAGACTCGTCTGATATTCGTATCAGTTCTTTTAACCCACCACCAGCTACAAAATCCATCGCATTGTTCTCTGTCAAATCCATGCATTAATGACATTGCAAAGAGGACATTATAAACGAAGACTGTACATTTTCAACAATGTGATCCATGAATAACTTTCCAGAAAACTATGGGTAATGTAGATCAGATTTTGATATATCTAAATGGAAAACTATGCAATGTGAAATCTCCCAGACAAAAAAAAAAAGAAGAAAAAATTACCATTTTGAGCTAAATGGCATAGAGCAAGTTCAATGTGGCGCCGAGCAGAACCAGAAGTAGTGCTGGAATTGGTTGTCAGCCATGTAAGAACCTGATGATCTACTAACGGAGATCGTCCTATCCTGTTCCCTAGATTTTTTTATGCTGATATGTGAGACATCTAGATACCGGAATCCCGCACACAAAAAAAAAAATAAAAAAATATTGAAAACCTTGAAGTATTCATGAGATTCACACTTGGCAAAGTTAGCAAGTCCTCTAGCTACTTGAGAAATGACATCAATATTCCCAAATCTAGTCATTCCAACAAGAGCTTGAATTGCTCCTTCTTCCTTCAGCATCATGTGCAATGCCTCTGAATTAATATACAGCAGCTCGTACGTTACAGTTCAGGAAAAATAACAGGGAAAAATAAAATTTATCGTCGGTATTTTTCTTATTAAACCATACAAATATGAAGTGCCAAACTTACCATTGCCACATAAATTGGCAATTGCTCCTGCCACCATTCGAAGAATCTGTGGATCATCGGTCCTTGCAGCAGTACTAGCAAGAAGCCGAGCACCTCCCTTGCTTACTATCAGACCTTGATTAAGTTCTGACTAAGCAAAAAAGCTTTGGTAAATCATTGTGTCATACTTAATAACAGCTATTAGTTGAAGAGCGCAAAAACTTAACCGAACAAGCATACTGCACACAAAAAAAAACCAAAGAAGAAGCAGCTTTTGTAAGTACCATTCATAGCCAAATTGGCAATGGCTCCAGAAGCCACCCTCAGTATTGTAGTATTTTGGGATGATTGTAGCAACATGAGCAATGCATCCAGACCCCCCTCCGTCACAATCTTCTCCTGATTACTATCTGTAATGAATAGTCATCACATTACTTCTACACAATGAAATTCGATGGTTTCTTCGCTTTCATGAGAAGATTCAGTATACACCATAGCCTAATAGCCTATGTATAATGTATATGAACTATTGGATTGTATATGTACACATACATGCATGCATATATATACATATACACACAATTTAGATGTATAGTAGAGGTTTATTTACTAATGAGGCCCATTAAGTCATTAATGTAAACACTGTACTTGATGAAATATTTTTTTTCTGCCCTCGAACTTGGCATCTCATAGGGTTTGCCTCTGCGCTTTTCTGGTTTAACAGTGTATACGTTTTTATGAACATTATAACACATTAGAAGCATCAGTTGCTTTGATCTTTTGGGTAGAAATCTACTTCTTGCATTTCAAGACTACATTTTTTTAATCATACAGTGAAAAACGCATACTTGGATAAATTAGCAAGCTATGCTTCAGAAGCGGAAGACGTTTTTAGTATTGATCATTTTCTATTTGAACAAGGGGTTACAAAAAAAGTGTAGGATAAAAAAGATTTCCATAAATACCTTCAGCAGCAAGATTGGCAACAACTTTCACAGCATGAATTTGGACATCTAAATCTCCGGATGTCAGCAAAGACAAGATCTTTTGGAGACCAACTGAAAGTAAGAAACAGCGGAGCTATATCGATCATCTCTAAAGGGAAGAAATAGAAGCAAATTTAATTTTTAAATAAAACTATCGATTATTTTGCTAAGTTTCAACTTCTTCGGGCAAACCGTAGACTTTGATCATGTTCAGTCAAACGATTAACATTTTTTTTTTGGAGACAGGAAGGAAAAAGAGCATTATTACCTTCCTCACATATCTTAGCAATAGTGTTCCGCTGGCCAAATGACGAAGATCCTCGGGCCACATGTTCTTTGGTATATGGACGTTTCTCCTATCAGACCACAAACTGTAAGTTATGAATGTCTTGCAAGGAAAGAAGTGACAGTAAGATGAGACTAAGGCTGACCTCAAATCCATCTTCATTTTCTGGCACAATCTTCTTTAAATTGACAAGCTCATTTTCAGCAGCCTTCCTTCTGTTTTCCTCAAGAACAAGTTCTTGTCTCAAAGAAAGGACTTCATTGCATAAAGCTTCCTAAAATACCAAGGAAATCAATTTAATTAAACTCATCTAAAACTCTTCCCAGTTTATATAGCAGCCATAGGCCATTCAACTTTTGCATTTATCTACTTGATATCCTTTCTCTTTCATGTTCTTAGTAGTCATACCTTTTCTACTTGCAGATCCTTGTATTCCGACTTCAGAGACTCAAGTTTGTCAACTGTTGCCTCTAGCACTTGATGCATGTCATTTATTCTAGGTCTATGTTCCTTCAAATCTTTTAGCTTCTGAATCTGATAGCAACAGAAGGCAGAAAAATGAAAATGCGAAAAAATGAGTCATAATCAACTGATTGGAGCATAATGCCGTCAGACTCCCAACGCTAAATGCAATTGGCAGTAAACATCAGTGACTACGAGCTAAGTTAAACATAAGTAAACTACTTGTACCAGCAGTAACTGTGCATCCATAGTTAATAATTATCCTTCGGAAAGTACCTTAGGCAAATCATTCTTCTCTATTTCATGTTAGGAGATATATAAAGCTATAGTAAGCAAGAAGACAATTGTATCAGCAACTATATCCTCTACTTGACAATTAGCTTATATGGGATCAAATGGGTAATGAAACTAAAGTAGAACCAACCATTCCAGCATACCAACTATTTTCAATCTTCTTTCCCTCTCAATTTTTTCATTCGGGAAGAATATCAAAAGTCACAATAATACCATACCTCATTCATGCAGGCTGCAGCATAGCAAAATAGTCTATTGAAATAGGTAAAGAACAAGAACAAGTTGAGAAAAAAGATCATTGACCTGCTCCTTTACCTCTTTTTGGGCTAAGTCTAATTGCTCTTCGGCATCAGCTAGCTTTGAATTCTCTTCATTCACCTGGCTTTTCAATCCAGCAATCTTTCCCTCGTACATCTGAATAGTTTCTGCAAGTACCTTCTTGTATCTAGAGTTTTCCATCTGAAGTTGCTATAAGAAGGACAAAAGTTAAATCACATCTCAGCCATAAGGGTCAGTAACAATAGAAAAAAGTGCAGAAGACTATTGGTGAACCTGCAAGGAAAATTGAAGATCACTTTGTTCTTTCTGCAGCAAATGTAAATGCTCTTCAACCCTTTTGATTTGTTCAGTGTCAGCTTCTGACTGCTTTACTAAATCTGATATTTTCTTCTCATACATCTGGGTCGTATCTGTTAAAAGAATTTGGCATGCAGAGGCTTCTATCTGATGTTGCTACTAACAGATAAATGAAAAATCAGCACTTTTTAAAAGGAAAAAGAGGGAACCACAGAAAAGGGAAAGAATCAAAGCTTAACAGACGCATGAAAAACTAAGAAATATTGCAGGAGGAGCACTTTTCAAATTAAGATTCATGAGATTCTATGCACATGGTTCAGCTTTAAAACCATCTTTAAACTAGATGAGCACTTATCGTAAAACCAACTGATAATAAGTTGTGTGACTTATGGATCTCATACACTAGTCAAGGCTCCAAATGTATCCAAGCGGTGTTCAACAAGATTGTATCCATGAATTCGGTTTTCCAACAAAACTGAAAATAAAAATACCTTTTTGTTTCCAATTTCATTTCTAGTAGTGCGACTTCATCTCGCATCGAATCGTTATTATTTTTTTGCCAATGCAACTCCTTTAAAACGTCTTTCAACTCATGTTTCAGACTAGTATTTTCCTTCTCAAGAAGCTGCAAACCAGTGAAAAAAGCATACATAAGATTTTCATCCAGGTGGAAAAAAAAGTAAAGGGGAATAAAAAGAGTAAAACAACAAGTCTACAAACAGGACGATCTTTTAATTAAAACAATATTGGCTCTGTTGGCCTATTATAGCTGAAGTATAAATTCTATAGCGTCAATTTTTTTGAGCTTTTAAGATATTGTGTTGATCACTTCAAATTACCTTGCTATTTTTCAGACTCATTTCAAAACTGGCAATCTTAGCATCCTTCAAACTGATATTCTCTTTCTGACTGTTCAGTTCCTTCAAGAGCTCATTCTTCTCGAACACTAAATGTACATTCTCCTTCTCTAGAAACTAAAACCAAGCATACACAATAATTTTTAATAAACCAGGTACGAAGAAGCATAAGAGTAATTTCAATGAAAGATGAAGGAGAGGACAAGCAACTACCTCAGACCTGGATACAAATTTCTTTTCAATTTCAGCGAATGTGCTTTGACTTTCTCTGAGCTTTTCTTCCATGTCAAGTTTAAAATTTCGACTCCAATATTGTTGTTTATCAAGTTCTGCATTAAGATGGTCAACTTCTACCTCTAATTTTCTGCATAAGCTGTAGTCAAACTCTTCTTTGATCTTCATTGTGTTCACTACTTTCATGGCCTGCACATATCACAACATATAGATCATTCAAGTGGAACAGATAGAAACACCAAAAGTAAAAACGAATTGAGAAGGCCAAAACCACGAAACCAGTATTAAACTAGTGGGCTATTCAATTCATAAGAACTAACAATCCTTTTGTCTCACCAATCTGTCTGGCATCATCAGTGTTTACTTTTATAAGCATAGAGAAAAAAGATTGTTTTGCTGAAACATAATACAACAAAACTCTGATGTTCGTTCTGGTCCATAGTAGAATGACTAGCAGGGGATTTTATCATTTAAATGTGTTCTAAGACGAGGAAAAGAAAGATTGCCTAGTTTAACAGAAAACTAGAAATAAGGAACTTTCGAATAACATAACACTGTTCTCTCAAACTCAAAAAATATAAAAAAGAATATACACACACACATAAGAAAAAACTAACAACAATAATACTACTACTAATAATAATAAATTTCTGTTCTCTCAAGTGAAATTCCAATAATCATATAGCAGAACCTGAGTATGAATGGAACTTCTCTAATACAAGGAACTGAGAAGAGCTCTCTCGAGAAATAATAAAAGGTGAGACATTGTGTATGTGTATGACATCACATGGTGCAAATAATGATATTTTATGCCTAATTGAAAACCAAACAAACAAATCCTTTATAGTTACAAGGGAATATATGTGAATGACGACTATATGAATCGACACACCACAGAAAGCAAAAGTAGCAGTATCTGTATCTGAAGACATTACCACCCAAATAATGAACATTTTCTTAAGTTGCCATTTGTTACAAACAATGACCTATCCCTAGTCTGGTTGCTTTTGATCAGTCTGGTGAATATGAGAATGAGACTATGGCAAACACAGTCACAGATGCAGAGCCTAGAAGCTGAACTCACCCGTTGTCCAAAAAAGTATAGTGCTGGAGGTTTCTGCATGATGCCGAGAAGATGGACCAATAGTTACTATAAGCGAAGTCCTTGCTGAACCTGATTGACCAAAAAGGACTTCAGCTGGCAAAGTATTATAACGATGAAGACAGTGATGGTTTGCACAAAAACCAAGTGTTTTACCACAATAATGTAGAAAGGACTGTTCATACTGTAAAGTAGGTAAACAAAATTATTTATCCGTGATATGTGCTCTTCAACTTCCTTCTTGTTTTTATTACATGCTTAACTCTTTGAATACTCAGCCCAGCCCACTCTCTGCACCTTTGTGTCAACTATAATATTACCAGAGGCATTTGGTGACAGAAAATCCATGAGAACTAAAAATTAGGTCGCACCTCCGAATGAATCACGAAGCAATCGAGTGAGTTTAGAATCCCTTGTAGGAATGTGGGGGCTATTCTCAGCCAATGCATTGACGCATTTTCCTAGAGAAGTAAGGGAGAGATTAATGAATTTCGCCTCTTCAATCTGATGCCCTTCACTGCCTGTCACAAGGGGATATATGGGAATTCACCTTGTCAGAGAATATAAATTTGGATGAAATACTCTATGAACTAAAAAGAATCATAAGATGTATCCACCTATATATGATTTATACTTTTTACAAATGACAATTATGTCACCGTTGTCAAACGATAGTGACAAACACCGTGTTATATGAAGTTCCCATGGGAACTTCAAATAAAGAATTATTTTAGTCGAGTTATGAAGAGCATTGCTAGGAGAGGAATCATAAAGACAAACCGGACTTGTCGAGTCTCTCAGATCCTGCAAGGTCAACTATGAGAAGCTTGCTTTTCCGGATGATAGGTTTATCAGTTCTGCCGTTCTGCTCATTTAAAGATGCATCATTTTCTTCTGGATCATGCACAGATCTACGTATGTTAACCTGTAATGTAAAGCAGAACATGACATGAGTAAGCTAAGATCTAATTTTAATCATGATTTGCGAATTTAAAGCACATAATACATGGATGACATTCAGAGAAAACGGCTGGATCCACTGTCAGTAGCATCCTCCGCCACATCAACATGAAGTACCAGTATTTTACCTATATGGCATAGGCAATGGCACAGAAAGTGCCATGTGTGATATGTACCGGGGTAAACTTCAAACCAAGTAAGTGCATGTCTAGAAATCAGAGCTTGTTTGTGTATCAAGGTATTTAAGACTGTAAAATCCACAAACATACCATAAGAATTGCATGACTACGCGATGATTCAGTATTTAATTTTGTATTTGCTGCATGACGGTTTGCCTCTCCTACTTGCAAGAGTTGCATAAAATGCTCTAGATGCTTAATTTTCACTATTGTGGCTCCAGGGACCGACACTTCTCCAGTCTTTCCATCCTCGGCTATTGGGATGCTAGTCTTTTCAGGAGAAAGTAAATCTTGGATAGATTCAAGATACAGCTGCAAGAAAAAGATATGCCACCTCATTACACAAAACAAACCAACACATATTGCACTTGAACAAATCAGAAACTAATCCTCTAACAAGTATATTCTAGGAATACTATTACAAGGTGCAGTTAAAAGGTCCATAAAGCAAAGATAAGACAATCAGGAATAATTCTAAATGTAGCAAACTAAATTTTAAATAAGAATAAGTACTTGTGCACGTATGTTTCTGATGGGATTCTACCTGAATCAGATACTTTAGACGGCACTTTCCCATCTAAGACGCTAAGCTATCAGTTAATAGTACAATTATTTAGCTATCAATATCATCATCTGGTTTCACACATTAATTTCAATTAGAACCCACACATACACCCATTGTCCTTTTACTCGGGTATTTGACAAGGTGTCCTGCATAATTGGTGTGTTTGGATATGGGGTTTCCCCTCTTTTGACCTTACATTTTCATTTAAAAAAACAACTCTTCTTATCTGAAAAATATAAAATTCTTACTTTTCTCTACGCTAGACACAACACCCAACATACTTTACGTAAAACTCAGTGTAAAAACATATCATAGAAAAAATTCATTTGAATCTCATACCCAAACGCACCCTTGTCCCACAAAAGGTAAGATGAAAAATTACTTCACCCCTGCATCAGGCAAGTCACTACCTGCAAGTAGGATACCTCCACGGTATCAAAGGTGGGGGATGTACTGGCAATAATGTCCTCCAATGCTCTAACCATGATTCCACGCTCTGAAGCGTCATCTTTACCCAGTTTACCAAGAGTATAGGTTTTCCCTGTTCCTGTTTGGCCATATGCCATCACTGTGCCATTGTAACCTTCTAATACACTCTGCAAAAGCAAAACACTTTGATGAACTCCACAAACAAATATATGCTTAGGCGAAAATAATTGGGAACTACTGGGACAATCAGTCCAGTAAAGTTTAAGAAACACTTTTATTCCATTACATTATCCAAAAGTAGAGAATAAAAGCTAATCCAGCGAAAACTTCCAAACAATATTTTCATCTAATGAAGTCATGTTAGAGATCCAAATAACATTGCCCATTTATGCAAGAGAAATCGCTTTAACATACTTCCTCTGAAATCATCACTAGTCAAAGTTATACAGATGCTAAAGCATACTCCAGAACCCACGTGGCACTTATTTAACCATAGAAGTTCCCTCAAAATCTAAATTTTACAGGAGATTAGAGTACTTTACAAGATAGAATAATGTCCCTAAAACAATGATAACAAAATTTATTTTTTCTATTTTTTTTTTATGATAACACAAGTAATTGACACAAACCTTATTAGATAATGCTTGAGCTTAACTGATACTCACCTCTACTACTGGTTTAGCTACCACCTCATATACACGCTTTTGGGAAGCACTTTCTCCAAATATCTCGTCGAATCTGTAAGAATCAGCGCTCCAGTTGTTTTTTCTCAACTTTAACTTCTTAAGCTGCACATTCAGAAACATCCAGATTAGAAGGTTGGTCTAGGACGACGAAAGCACATAAACATGGAATAGAACATGGCAAAACCAAGAAAATGGCAGAATATATGGCGCGTTCTTAACGATTCATACATGGGTACAGCTGCGAAAAAAGGGAACAATTTAAGGAACAAAACTATCATTCCATTGTCTAAATTCCACTAAGGGTTCGACATCTGCTGGCGTGAAGATAGGTTTAGCTGTACAGCATAGAACAAGTTTATTACCTCAGGCTGTAGTTCGACACAATCGGGATAATCAGCATCAGAAAGATCTTCTGCATTCCTTGGTCGAAGTCTGACGGCAACCCTCACTCGTCCAGGTTCTGCATACAATATGGACAGTCTTAATTTAAAAATTCTACTCTACAACACTTACTTGGCCCGCTATTGCGATTAACCTAAGACCAAATAGTAGGTGTTTCATGGTGTGGTCCTGGCCTAATTAAAACTCCATCAAATCAAGCACCCAAAAATACTCACCCACCAGGTAGCCCTCCTGTGATTATATCGGTCATTGTGTTTAAAAATCTCTTGAACAAACCAACATTCAGGCAATATAATTCAAAATTCAACAATCACCTAAAAGGCTAAAATAACAATTTCTAGTGACTCATAGCACATTTTATGAGAGGTTTGACTTAAATAACACAAGTGCAGAAAAGCAGCCCATTTTCCGAACAAGTTGACCTCAAGCAGAAAGCTTTTCAACAAGGATTGATAGATGTGACGTGAAGGAAACATAAGTATAAATTCAAGTCTCCCTTCATAGTTTTTCATTATCTTTTCAAAATCACAAGAAGTCTACCAGTAATCCAAACAAAAACTGTCAGTTGACAAAATCAACAAAGATAATCCTCACCCCAGTACACCGTGTTCAGGTTATTTTCTACGGATATTCACAAGGCATCAAAAACCATTTCTCACACCAGTCCTACACTGATCCCGGTTTATGGAATAAACCTCTCCTCACCGTCAGAAGCTGTACTGTAAGCTTTTAAACATTGAATTCTCCCACTGGCTGACAAAAGACAGGCCAACATATCCTTAAACTGAAATGCAGGATGATCCAACGGACGGTCGAATGGACTAATGTTACCAATCAAATACAAGTGATACTATCATTTTTAAACCAAAAAATGAGAAAGAAATCACAAAAGAGGCAAGGGATACCTTACCTGAATCATTATAATGGAAAGCAGGGGAAGGAGATGGTGAACGATTACGAGACTTTGGAGTCACCGATCGTCTAGAAGTAACACTAGTTGCCGAAGAAGAAGAAGAAGACGGCAGTCTATTTGTGCTGGAGCGAACAGAATGAGAAAGTTGTTGTTGTCCACCTTGACCATGTCCATTGCCATTGCCCGAAGTATTAAAGTTTCTTAAACTACTACTACCACCATTGACAAAAGAAGAAGAAGATGAAGGAGGAGGAGGAGGCTTCTCCGACGACGACGACGACAACTTGTGCGACGGAGACGGCTTTGCCGTAGCTGAATTAGAGCCGGCCGACGCCATTGATTACTTCTTCAGCTGAATCAATCCTCAAAAGCAAATGCATAATAATAATCAATATATTTATGTCACTCAAGACAATAAAAATAATTGAAGAAGAAAACAAGCAGGTTTGAGGCCGGCACGATCGGATTGGACTGGGAAGTATCTATTCCATTGACAGCGACGGTTTTTTTTTTTTCTTTTTTTTTTTCTGATTCTGAAAAGAAAAAAGAAAAGAAAGAGTTCCCGCGTGAAGCGATCACTCTGTTTACTTGAGCTGGAGCTGAATGTGCATGGGTTTTGACAAGTTCTTTGCAGCTGTTTATTTTTACCATTTTCGCGCGACGACGACGACAACTCAGTTCAGAAATTTTCAGATTTGGACCGGTTGTTATTTGATTCCAAAATAACTACTTGGTTATCAAAAACTTTGTTTCGAAATAACTAAGGCAAAATATTTTTGGTATAAAATTTAATGTATTTTTTTTGTTTTTATCGATCTTTTTAATTTTTCCATAAACTCTCTTAAATGTATTAATATTATTTACATTATTTTTTATAAGAGTATTTTAGTCTTTATCAAAACAATTAATTACTTTGTTAATCTGCGTGTTATTATCGATAACCCGCTTCGTTATTATGGAACGGAGAAAGATTACTACTTTAGTTGAATATTTATTTTGCGCTTCTATCGACACTACTTAAACCGCCACTTACACCACGATTACTCTCACCCTATAAATCACTCTTGACACCACATTGAATATTTTATTTTACTTCATGCACCACCAAAAAAATAAAAATAAAATTATTTCATATATCACAATTTTATAAAATTACAATCAAGTCATTTATTAAATTAATAGAACATTCTAGCCCTTAATTAATAATATAATCTTAACAGTAACCAATAATTTGTATCATATTAATCCAAAACACTCTTTTAAACTGCATCACCCTTCTTCATCTTCATCATCCTTATTCTTCAACAAAAATTCCATTAAAAAACACTACGCACAACCTTCTTCTACATTACCATAACAATCAATAAATTTAATTTTCATCCAAATCATCAGCATTAACCCAAATACTACAACTTTCTTCATTTTCATCATCAAAATTCATTTCTTCATACCAAAAAAAATCACAAACTCTTTTCTTCATCTTTTTCTACACACTATTCATCCACAATCTGCACACATTCATATTTTTTCTGCACACCTTCATCATCCTCATCACATCAAAATCATCAACAGCCATATCATTTTCAAGCCAAATGGAAACACAAATGGAATCAAAATTGATAATCTATTAAACTCAAAATAACTTGTTTTCATGTTCAATAATTGAAAACCTGAATTATAGGAAAAATCAAGGTTTTATTTAGCGTTTTCCGGCCGCTTTTTGTATTCCTCCGGTGTTTTGTGTTACATTCCCGATTGTTCCTAACAATTGCAGGTAACGTCAACTCAGGTGACGTTGGAATAAGCCATTAGCGTCAAGTCCACTAACGTTATATGTAGATGCCCATTTTCCATGAAATTGAATGACGGCACACCACATATGACGTTATCAAGTAGACTTAACGTCAAACTGGTTGACGTTCCGTTAACCTCACCACTGCTGACGTTGAGAGTTGGTATCAACGTTATCCTGACTGACGTTTCGAGAGGTAGTGTCTCTTGTATTTTTTGGACGTCACCGGCCTTGATGTTATATGTATATGAACGCTAGCATGGCCGACGTTATAGGCCTCCGCTCACACTTGCCGACGTTATTCTGAATAACCAATGTCACCCATGCCGACGTTAAGCTAAGGGTTTCATTTTAAGTGTGGTTTTAGAAACGTCCCTGCCATTGACGTTGGTAGTTCATAAGAACGTCAGTCGTGTTGACGTTTGACAAAACGAAATTCGTCGGGTATAAAATCTAGGCCTTTTAATCTAGTGATAACTGGTGAGGATGATTAATCAAGAGAAAATATGAAAGAGAGAAGGAGTTTTGTGGGGGGTGATTTAGACTGAGCCTGAGAATTTCTCCAGGATACCTACGTATCCAAAGTGTATGTTGGAATCAAGTCTGCCGTAGTTCTTTATGGTTGTTTATATAGAAGCGATTGTGCCCAAGGCCTGTGTGGGTCGTGTCCAATGTTGACTCTCGTTTCGTGTTATTCAAGCAAGAGATAAATCTAGGAGGGTGCCTTTAAAGGCACCACACCTTTTCTACCGTAGGCACCACAACTAGTTATAAAATGGGCGTTTATTTCAGGCACCACATATTAAGTTTTTAAATGATGAATCTACTAATGGCACCACGTCTATTAAAATCCAAATTTACTACATCCAGATTATTTTCACTATATCCAAATCTTTTTTTTATCACAACAACATCCTACCAACTATAAGCAATTATTACAACCACCATCTTTTCCACCCTTTAACCACCAAAATCACCATTTCCACCATCTTTTACCATAAAAAAATTCATCATTCTCTCTCAATCTGTCAATAAATCCACCATCGAACTCCAAAACCACTGTGCAAACAATGATAAAATTCGATTCGCGTATTGAATTTTTTTTTTTTTTTTGACAGAGCTCTTGGAGGTGAATATTTGAGTAGTTGATATAATATCCAATCTATCTGCGCTTTTTTTTTTTAATAACTGAATCTTTCTCAGAGATTCTTTCTTGTATTTTGCTTTCTTTTATTCAAAATCTTTCAGGCTATGTGTAATAGGGCGGTGGAGCTAGGTGATTGATGGCTGTGGGTCTAGGTGATGGTGGAGGAAGATGGGTTCCTGGATGACTGGGCTAGGTGGGTGGGGTGTACCTGAGAGGTGTCATGGCTAGTGTGGGGTAGGAGGTGGCGGGACTGGTGGGTGGGTGGCGGCCGGAAGGAAATTAGGTATATATGTGTAATTAATTTGTTGGAGTGGAAAATATTGACACATGTGGTGCCATGAGTAGCAATGGAAAAATTGTTATTAGAGTGTGGTGTATTGAGTATATGTAAGAAAATCAGTGTGGTGTCTAAGGTAAAACAACAAATGAAAGTGTGGTGCCTCTTAATTTGGGTGTCAAGTATAATAAGTGTGGTGCCTTTAAAGGCTCCCATCTAGGATTATCCCGTGATTTAAGGAGATAATTATGATATACAAATATTCGTATTAAGTGATAAGGATCGGAGTCTTAATGGTTTGGGATTCTTTTCAGAACTATCGTATAATTATTGTCATTATCATATTCGCTAGCCGACATATGGCGAGATTTCGAGGTCGGGTCGACCGAGCTGCGTTGGTCTGCTCCTCGCCGACATGCGGTGGATCGGGGGACGACCCGAACAACCTTCTACGAGGTCTCAGTTCGGCTCTTAAGCCCATGATGGAACTCCAGTCCCTTTGTGGTTAGGGCATTAGGCATACTCTTGCCCTTACTTAGGGTGTCATGTGCTTGGTATGCGGAGTGGTGAAATCCGGTATCGTCAACGTTACTTGTGAAACTCTGCATTTTCTCCATCATGAAGAAGATGCCGGCGATTTCTAGTAAACTAAACAAAAATCGTCATTTTTCAACTTAAATGTACATAAAAAGGTGTTGGTTCTTGACTTTCGGTGGTATGGTGCAACGAGGAAGTAGTTTGCTTTTGTTATGTTGCTACTACGGTGCACTTTTCCGGCGAGCTATTTCTTCTCCGGCGATCCTCTTCTTTTCTCCGGCAAACCTCTTCTCTTCTCTTTATTTTTTTGAGTTACCAAATGAGAGGGAAAAGGTGCTATAAGATGGAAAAGGGTTATATGATAGACATGTAATAAAAGTGGGCTAAATTATGTATTAGGATAAGAGTCTTCAGAGATTAAAAAGTGTTAATTTATAATTTATAAAAGTTGAGGGACTAAAATTGAAATGTGCCTTGAGTGATTTGGTGGTGTAGAAAAGTGAATAAAAAATAATAAAATAATGGGTGCCGATAGTAATATCGTAGTGCTGATAGAAGCCGCTTTATTTTATTAGAGAGAAACTTTTTTTTATTTTTTTATTTTTTTTATTTACGAAACATAAGAAATTTTATTTGCACAAAAAGTTAACTCCAAAAAAAAAAAAAAATCCAGGGAGATACTCCAACATAGGAAACACTCAAAAAAAGAAAGGGGAAATTTTGTTTAGATCTTTTTTTCGTATTTAAAGGAGGTATTTTTGTTGTTATTGCAATAAGGTCAAAATGATTTCACTTTGGCTAAATTACCCTCATGTGTTTGGGTAGTGATACATCCACTACACATTATATTATTCTGCTTGTAGTGTGTAGTGGACAATCATCAAGACACCTCTTATCCATTCATTTGAAGAAGTAGTACACTTTAATTAATGGATATGAGGTGTAGTGATTGTCCACTGCACACTATGTGCAGCGGATATATCATTTTCCTTGTGTTTATCACCCATGTTTCTTAACATGAAACCCAATTTCTTTAGATTTCACTTTCTTCTTAACCGTCAAAAGTACTGTAGATGGGCCACCAGATCTCCGAAATAGAATTCGTAGATAGTGGAAACAGATGAGAAACCACCTTCCGGCGAGCGGAAACAACCGGATCTGCTTTATGATTTGCCCTCTTCTCGGCGCCGGCTTGGGTAACGCCCCCAGACTCGGGGCCTGATAGCGCTAAATGAGTCATAAATGGTCCGATCAACTGCTTAGACCGTCGTCTTCGCTTGGTCTAAAAGGGCTAACCACAAGAATTTTATGTCTCACACTTATATGGTGGTAAATTACATACATGAGAGTGTTGTTCGGGCACATGAGCTTGCTTTCGTTGTGGAAGCACCACACATGTGGTCAATGATTGTCCACAAAAGGGTCCGAGTCAGACTTCAGCAGCAGCAGCAGGAAAGAGCAGAGCTAACGGTCCAATAAAGGTTTTGCTATGGATGCTACGGTTTATGAGCCATAGGATGGTGTTGTGACAGGTACCACAATATTTTGTTATGTTTAAAGATTGTTGCTTTTTTTTAAGATGTTCTTTGTTGCTTGAAAGACTTGTTTACATGATTGTTATGTACTATACTAGTAGGAGATTTACCTGTATCTGCTTTGTTTGACACCGACGCTTCAAACACGTTTGTGATAGTTAAGGTAGTTAAGCAACTTAGGATACCTTTTGGAAGGTTAAGAAAACATCTTTCCATCTTGACACCTTTAGGGGAGACTTCTAAGGTTGATAAGATGATACCCAAGTGTAAGATGCAAGTTGGAAAGTATAGATGTGAGTATGATCTGGTAGTGTTGGACTTCTCAGGTTTTGATGTTATCTTGGGTATAGATTGGTTGTCAAGGAATCATGTCCATTTAGATTTCAAGGATAAGAAGGTAATCTTTAAGACACCAGGAAAGTCTTCCATCACATACCGATGAATGCCAAGGATATTAAGACGCGACGTTACCCTATCATCTCAACTTTAGGGCAGCTAAGGCAGTACAACGGGGATGCGATGCCTTGTATTTCTTCATGGTAAAATACGGCTAAGGAAGGTCCAGAGTTGAAGGATATCCTCGTAGTGAATGAGTATCCTGATGTATATCTTGATGAGGTACCGGGAGATATGCCAGACACGGTGATTGACTTCACAATAGACTTAGTTCCTGGAGCAAAACCAATTGCTAAGGCACCATATAGGATGGCCCCAGCAGAGTTGGTTGAGTTGAAAGAGCAGCTTGCATATATGTTGGAAAATAAGATAATAAGACCAAGTATGTGTTAGATGTAGTGCCCGAAAGACAATTTATGTAATTGTTTTTTATGACAGATTTTATTATTCATCTTATTATTTGCTATGTGCTTATAAAGTATACACTACTGCAAACCCTAAGTATATCAGTATGTAACCACTTAACTCAGTGTATGCATGCACGTGAGGATTGAGTTAGTGGTGATATACTTGAACTATTAGTCCGTGGTGAACTTAATCAGAGTTTAGGGTCTCATGATTAAAACACCAATAATGCGCCCAGAACACCTTAGGGTGTGATAGTATTATCCGGATTTGCCGGTAGAAGGTACTAAGTGGGGCATTTATAAATGATGGCATTCATATAGGATTTGGACCGATTTAATCTGTATTTCTTGATATAATTCCGTAATCAGGAAATCTTATTAATTCATTAGATGATCATTTATGGATTGACCTTAATCCTGAGGTGATCACAGGATGCTGCTTGTCTCGGGGTACTGTTTGATGTGTTAGTTACGGATCACTTTGATATGTGATCCAAGTCAATTCTCGTTGGTACTATTCCCTGATGAGTGAGTAGTTCTGTTTTCACAGACATGGAATCCATTCCTTCCTGCGGGAAGTAGAGAGACAGTCCCCTTATTTGTTAGCCCTAAGAAAATGATCGATGGGCCCAGTTCATATTAGACTAATTAGCTACTAGTTATGTTATAAAACTGATGGAGATAACTTCAGATGCAAGAAACAGAAACAGAAGCAATCAAACATAAACAATCAAAATGAGATAATGAAACAAGAAGAACACAGATTTAACGTGGAAAACCCTCGATTGGGAGAGGTAAAAACCACGGGCGTAAAAGAGATATTTTATTATGCCTTTGAATTTTACAGATTTCAACACACACGGATAATGAGACAACAAGCTGTATTTATAGGCACAAATCCCTAAACCCTAGCCGCCAGAATCTTTTCTCGATGCACCATAAATACCCCTACACGTGTCCTCCTTTTAATGACCTTTGTATATTTGTCACATAACATAATTAGCGAGATGTGGGACCTCTTTGTATTCCAGACTCAACAGACTATCACCCCCGCCGATAGTCACACCGCTAATGAAGCTCGGTGAGACTCCACCCTACTGCGATGCACGTAATTGAATACACTTCTCGGTGACCATCACTCGTTTGAGTCTTGATTGGTTCCACCAAAATGTAGAGTTTAAGTCACCCATCGACAAATCTCCACCTTGACTTCAACTCTCCCAGAGTCAAACAGATTGCATAACCGGATGTACTTGTACCGGATGCATTCGTCAATGCCGGATGTACTTGTACCGGACTATCTCCACGGCATCCACTCCACCGACGCGCCAAGATAGTTTCGTAAACAGATTATAAGCTTTGAATATTCGGTAAGTCCAGGCAAAGTCGAAACTTACTCACGAATCGGTTTAGTGAACATATCAGCAGGATTCTCCTTTGTGCCAATCTTCTTCACCACAACCCTCTTCTCATTCCTCAAGAAATGATACCTGACATCAATATGCTTGGTTCTCTCATGATGAACCTGATCCTTGGCTAAACAAATTGCACTTAGACTGTCACAATAAATCTCAGCCTGATCCTGATGCAACCCCAAATCACTAACTAGCCCCTTCAACCAGATACCCTCCTTAGCTGCTTCAGTAAGAGCCATATATTCTGCTTCAGTAGTTGATAAGGCTACTGTAGCCTGAAGAGTAGCTTTCCAGCTGACTACTGCATTTCCCAATGTAAACACATAACCAGTCATTGATTTTCTACTGTCAACATCACCTGCATAATCAAGATCACAAGAGCACTGTAACTGCACCAAGATCACCTCCATAAATGAGACCAACATCATTTGTACCTCTCGTGTACACTGAATATCCTTTAATGACTTTCCAGTGTTCCTTTCGAGTTGAGCCATAAACCTGCCGACAACACCGATTGCTGAGCGAGATCGTGCCTAGTGCAAACCATGGCATACATCAGACTGCCAACTGCACTAGCATAGGGAACTTTTGACATATACTCCTTCTCTTCAGCTGACTGTGAAGCATAAACAGACAAATGAACATTTGATGCCATAGGAGTATCTATTGGTTTTGCAGCAGACATCCCAAACTTGGCCAATATCTTCTGCACATAACCCTGCTGAGACAAGAACAACTTCTTCTGACTCCTATCTCTCCAGATCTCCATCCCCAAGATTTTCTTGGCTGCACCCAAATCCTTCATTTCAAATTCAGCACTGAGAAGGTTCTTCAGATTTTGAACATCAGACTTCCTTGCTGCAGCCTATCAAGATGTCATCCACATACAGACAAGATATATATATGATCCATCTTTCAAAGAGATCAAGTAAACACAATGATCATATGGACTTACATTGTAACCCTGCCAAGCATGAAATCATCAAACCTTTTATACCATCGCCTTGGAGCTTGCTTCAAACCATACAATGATTTCTTCAACTTGCAAACATAGTTTTCCTTGCCAGGAACTTGAAATCCCTCAGCCGCGTGTCATGTATATCTCCTTATCCACCTCACCATGTAAGCAGTTTTCACATCTAATTGCTCAAGTTCGAGATCTGTTGTGCCACCATTGCTAGTAACACCACGATTGAAGTGTGTCCGACCCTTTGGTGAAAATATTTCATCAAAGTCAACCCCTTCTTTTGACTGAATCCTCTTGCAACCAAACGTGCCTTATACTTGACCCCTTCGGCCTTAGTTATTCCTTCCTTTTTCTTGAAAATCCATTTACAAGTCACAACTCCCTTGTCAAGAGGGTTGTTTGACCAATTCCCAAGTCGATTCTTCAATAATGACTCCATTTCATCTCCCATGGCTGCATGCCACCGAGATGCTTCTGTACATGTCACCGCTTCCCTGTAAGTAGTAGGTTCCAAGAACCTGGAGTGCATATCCAGCCAAATCATCATATCCATATCTCCTTGAGGTATCCCAACATTAGATCTTCTAGCTCTTTGGCGCTAGACTCTGTTTGATCAATGTTTGTATGGACTCCTCACGAGGTCTCGGCAGTCGGGGCTGGATCGGATTCGGTTCATTATCCAGATCAAGATATAGTGTTGATTTGGATCCACCGATTGTTGCATATCAGAGACTCCACCTGAAGCTCCACCTGCTTCTCAACACTATCGATTCAAGATTGGTTTGAGCACTCAGTAGACCTCCCCCACCGATGAGTTTAACATAGAATTTTCATCAAACACAACGCCCCTGCTGAGGATTACTCACGGACTCTGTGATGACCAAATCCTATATCCTTTCACTCCATCACCATACCCCACAAACACTCCTTTCTTGGCTCTTGGCTCCAACTTCCTTCACTAACATGATAGTAAGTTGTACTTCCAAAAACCCTTAGAATCGAGTAGTCGGCGAGGCTTGCCTGACCACATCTCAAATGGTGTCTTGAGATTGATTCTGTGTGAGGGCTCTGTTGATTAAGTAGCAAGTTGTCTTAATGACCTCCGCCCAAAATCTCCTTGATAAACCCGACTTGAGAAAGCATACATCTTGCCCTCTCCAAGAGAGTTTGATTCATCCTTTCGGCTACACCATTCTCGCGAGGTGTATTCCTTTACAATGATGATGTCCGGCAATACCCTGTTGCACACAAAATGAATCAAAATCCGCCCCGGTAATTCCGCACCATTATCTGCACGAAGCTTCTTGATTTTCTTGCCTAACTGATTCTCCACTAGGGCCTTCCACTGCTTGAAGTTACTGAATGCATCACTTTTGTTCTTCATCATCACCACCCAAGTCATCCTTGAATAGTCATCTATGAATGACACAAAGTATCTGTGACCACCCAATGACTCAACTCTTGATGGACCCCAAAGAATCTGAATGGATATAATCAAGTGTTGCCTTTGTATTGTGCAACCCTCTTTGAGAATTTACTTCTATGTAGCTTCCCAAACACACAATGTTCACAAAGTCCAGATTCTTGACCTTATATCCCAAGAAAAAACTCTTGAAGAAAGAATGCATACCCCTTTCACCCATGTGACCTAGTCTCATGTGCACAATTGAAGTCTCTTGAGATCGTGAAGCTCACGAGGATGCAACAAAGAAGATGCAGATCTGATGAGATCCTTGTAATATATACAAGGTTCCCTCTTGATGCCTTTGAGGACCACAATCGAATCTTTGAAGACATTCAATTTGCCCACCTTCACCCTTGAAATTGAACCCCTTGTTGTCTCGGTAGACTAAGAGATACCAAATTCTTGGTCATCTCGTGGAACATGTCTTACATCTTTCAGGTGTACAAAATTTACCATCCTCTCGTCCTTAACTTTCTTGAGCCAATTCCCACAACTTTGCAAACCTTCTTTGTTGGCCATATAAATTTGACCACCATCTATCTCGCTCATAAGTAGAAAACCACTCCTGTTTGGACAAATATGGTAGGATGCTCGAGAATCAAGTATCCACACATCATTATGGTGTGTAGAGTCCCCGCAACTAGAACCAGATCCTCATCGATTGCTCAAGAGTAGCCAAAGCCGTGTGCGCAGAGTGCCTTCCTTCCTCTTGTTTCTTCTTCCTAGGACAATTGGACTTCCAATGTCCCCGCTCGCCTTCTGATAATTACAGGCACATCGAGACTTAGGACCTTTGGACACTGACTTCTTTTTCTTCTTCTGTCCATATCCTTTTCCACTATTGCTGCTGGCTACTAGCCCAGCAGCCTGACTGTCTGTACCAGCAGCCTTGTGTCTAAGCTCCCTGGCATGTAAGGCAGACCTTACATCCTCCAAAGCTACTGTATCCTTTCCAACTATGAAAGACTGCACAAAGTTTTCATATGATGCCGGTAGTGACACCAACAGGATTAGGGCTGCATCTTCATCTTCAATTTTAACATCAATATTCCTTAAATCAAGCAATATTGTGTTCAGCTGGTCCAGATGTTCCCTCAGTGGACTCCCTTCATGCATCTTCAAACTGAACAACCTCTGTTTCAACAATAACTTGTTGGTCAGTGACTTGGTCATATACAGGCTTTCAAGCTTTTTCCACAACTTAGTCTGCGGTGTCTTCCTCAAAGAACCTCGGTGATAACATCATCGAGATAAGCACAACATGATGGTTGAATGTGCTTTCTCTTCCAGGTGGCATAATCTGCTTTGCACTTGTATTTGGTTTGTCGATAAAGGATTCCACAAACCCCGCTTTGTTTCAAAAGTGCACGCATCTTGATTTGCCATGCAGACCAAAACTGTTCCTTCCTCGTAAATTTATCGATTTTTACGTTTTATCACGACATCTTTTCTTGCTAAAGATTACAACTTTATCACGAGATCCTAGCACCTTGTGAAGGCCTTAGTGAAGATGAAGTTGATCGCATGCATTGTTTTCTCCGAACCTTTTCGTGATACCACTTGTTATAAAGCGATGGAGATAACTTCGGATGCAAGAAAGTAAAGCGAAGCAATCAAACATAAACAATCAAAAGGAGATAATGAAACAAGAAGAACACATTTAACGTGGAAAACCCCTCGGTGGGAGAGGTAAAAACCACAGCAGTAAAAGAGATATTTTATTATGCCTTTGAATTTTTCTGATTTCAACACACACGGATAATGAGACAACAATCGTATTTATAGGCACAAATCCTAAACCCTAGCCGCCAGAATCTTTTGTCTCGATGCACCATAAATACCCCTACACGTGTCCTCCTTTTAATGACTTTGTATAATTTGTCACATATGCGTAATTAGCAGATGTGGGACCTCGTCAGTATTCCAGACTCGGCCAGACTATCACCTGCGCGATAGTCACCTGCCGACGAAGAAGCTCAGTGAGACTCCACCCTACCGATGCACGTAATTGAATACACTTCTCGGTGACCATCACTCACGGTGAGTCTTGATTGGTTCCACAAAATGTAGAGTTTAAGTCACCTTCTCGACAAGTTAGATATGTGAACTAATTGATCACTAGGGGTTAATGGTAAATAAGGATAAGATATTCGAAGTCGGGTTCACGGAGACTTCCCACTCGAGAATGGACGCCGATCTATGGAGGTTAGTCCGTATGTAGTGATTATATCGGTGGACGCTTATTTACTCATAGGGTTGAGTGTAAGTATATATCTATTATTGGTAGAGTTCGATTTGGGTTTATGGTGGCGTAATCCTGAATTAATAATTTAAGTATGAATATTACATTCGATGAATATTTTACTTAATTATTGGAGCTACTGGTTATAGGTCAATGGTCCCCAATGTGGCTCCTGTAATTCGGGTATTTTTCTTGTTATTGGGCCTCAGTGATAATTAATTGGCTAGGCCAATTAATTGATATGCGAAATATTATTTAGTTGGGCTAAATAATATAATACACAGAAAAGACATTTTCTGTGGGCCTAAAACCCTAGGTGTGGCGCCTCTCATTACATAAAGTGCAAGAATTGATTTTCTTGTGTGATTAATTATTTACTAGTTAAATAATTAATTAATAAAAGATAATTGATTTGTAATTGATTGATTGATTGATTAATCACAATCTTTTATATTTGGAATTATCTTTTATTGTGATTTCTTTTTAATTATTTATTTAATTAATTAGAAACTTGGAGGCTAAGGATTTACTCTCCTATATAAAGAGAGTTCTTCCAAGACATATGAAGAAGTTTTTTTTTGACATACACACACAAAAATAGAGAGAAAAACTTGTTTCTTGTCTTGGGTTTCTGTTTGAAGAAAAACTTGTAGTTTTTTTCTTGGAAGCATATCAAGGAGGTTCTAGTACCAAGAATTGGTGTCCACCAACCACCGTTTGGAGAACACATTGGAAGATCTTGGCTTATCTTCCTGCTATTGGTAAGACATACTAAACCCCATTGTAGGAATTTAGATCCTTTATTTATGTATTGTAATTTGTAAATCATGATCCATCCGCTGCGCAAAGAAACTACATCCTTTAGTATGTCACCATGGGGAGCTCCAGTTCTGTTTGTTATGAAGAAAGATAGGAGTATGAGAATGTGCATAGACTACATGGAGTTGAATAAGATTACCATTAAGATTAAGTACCCACTCCCGATGATTGATGACATGTTTAACCAGCTTCAAAGGAAAATAGTGTTTTCTAAGATTGAATTAAGGTCAGGTTACCATCAGTTAGAGGTTAATGAGTTAGATATCCCAGAGACGACTTTGAGCACTAGATATGGGCATTATGAGTTTACAGTCATGCCATTTGGTCACACGAATGCACCCTCAGCATTTATAAACCTCATGCAAAGAGTTTTTATGCCATATCTAGATACGTTCGTGATAGTTTTCATCGACAAAATATTGATTTACTCAAAGGATGAGAAAGAATGTGAGGAACATCTAATGATAGTGTTGCAAACTCTTAGAGAGAATAGGTTGTATAGGAAGCTCAGTAAGTGTGAGTTCTGGTTGGTCCAAGTAAACTTTCTAGGTAATGTAATTTCAGGAGAATGAATTAAAGTGGATACATCAAAGATAGAAGCGTGACTAAGTGGCCTAGACCGACTAAGTTTCAGAGATCAGAAGTTTCTTGGGTTTAACAGGCTACTACAGACGATTTGTGAAGGACTTCTGGAGGATTGCATCACTTCTCACATGACTCACTCAGAAAAGTGTAAGGTATGAGTGGAGTAATGAATGTGAGGAGGCCTTTCAGACTCTCAAGAAGAGGTCGTCCACAGCCCCGGTCTTAACCTTACCTGAAGTATTTGATAATTCTGACATTTATACGGACTCTTCAGGTCAAGGTATTGGTTGTGTGTTAACTCAAGAATGGGAAAGTGATTGATTATGCATCTAGACAATTTAAAACTCATGAGAAGAATTATCCACACACACGACCTTGAGTTAGCAAAGCAGATTGCTTTTGCTTTGAAGACTTGGAGACATTATCTATAAGGAGTTAGAGTGTGGATTTTCTGCACCACCATAGCCTTAAGTATTTCTTTAAACAACAGCAATTAAATATGAGACAAATGTGATGGTTGGGGTATGTAAAGGATTATGATATGTATATACAGTACCACCTAGGAAAGGCAAATGTAGTGACATATGCCGTAAGTTGAAAGCCGGTTAGTGCATTGCTCAGTAAGCCAGAAGTTGTGGATCAGTTGGAGAGGTTAAGTATTTAGGATATAGGTCATCAAGAGCAAGTAAAGTATGTTGCATCATTGATTGCAAGGTCCGATATAGTTGATGAGATCAAGCAGAAACAAGATGAAGATCCAGTTATGGTTGATTACAAGCGAGTGGCTAGTTACAAACCAGCCAGTGGGTATGAGTTAGATGAAGACGGCAACCTGTGGTATCATAATTGAGTTTGTGTTCCGAATATAGGTGAGTTGAGGAAGACAGTTTTGAATGATGCCCACAAGATAGCGTTTGCAGTTCATCCCGGAGCAACCAGACTGTATAAGGAGTTGACACAGTACTACCGGTAGCCTTCTATGAAGAGATAGAAGAGTTTGTGTCAAAGTGTGACACTTTCCAGAGGGTGAAGGCTGAGCATAAGAGACCAGCAGGGTTGCTTAAGCCTTTGAAGATTCCGGAATGGAAATGGAAAAAGATTACCATTGATTTTATTAGTGGCTTGCTACATCACTCGTTAAGAGCGAGCAAATCGCAATGATCGAAAGCGAGAAGACGTAGTGAATGGAATACTTTACGCGAGTGTCCCGCTTATATGCAAAACGAGCAAGCGAAAGTAGAGTAGACGCCGCGAGCGTAAACGAGCCAAGTACCGTAGCGAGCACAATACTTTACGCGAGCGGTCCCGTAAGCGAGTTACGCTTAGTGAAGCTAAGCAAGTTAAATGCGAGTGGAGCGAGCGGAATACTTTACGCGAGCTCTCCCGCGATTGCCAAAGACCAAGACATGATATGACAAGATTTGGGTGATAGTTGATAGGTTGACCAAATATGCACACTTATTGCCAGTTAAGGAGAACATGGCATTGAAGAAGTAGAATCTTTACATCAACAACATAGTAAAGCTTTATGGAGTTCCAGTCTCTATCATGTCAGACAGAGACAGTCGGTTTGTTAGTAGGTTTTGGATGAGTCTTCAGAAATAGTTTGGTACCAAGTTGGATTTGACTACAACTTTTCATCCCCAGTCAAATGGACAATTAGAAAGAACCATCCAGACTCTTGAAGGCATGTTGAGAGCATGTGCCTTGGAAGTAGGAGGTTCATGGGATGAATACCTTAAAGTAGCAGAGTTTGCATACAATAATAGTTATCATGAAAGTATTAAGATGCCTCCTTTTGAAGCTCTGTATGGGAGAAAGTGTAGAACACCAGTCTTTTGGGATGAAGTGGGTCAAAGACAGATTACAGGGCTAGAGTTGATATAGCATGCCAATGAGAAGATTGAAGTGGCTCGTCGTAACCTCAAGATGGCCCAAGACAGACAGAAGAGTTGGGCAAATATGAGAATAAGACATTTAGAGTTTGAAGTTTGAGATAAAGTGTATTTAAAGGCGTCTCCAATGAGATGAGTAAGACGATTTGGGCAGAAAGGCAAGTTAAGCCAAGATATGTAGGTCCTTTTGTTATCATAGCTAAAGTAGGAACTTTAGCATACCGGTTGGAGTTACCAGAATCTTTATCACGTGTGCATAACTTTTTTCACTTGTCAATGTTAAAGAAATTCTTGACCGACATTGATGTGGAAGCAAACATTGACGTTGAAATGTTTGATGAGAACTTGTCTTACAAGGAAGAACCGGTATGTGTTCTGGAACGGAAAGTGAAGAAGATCAAGAATGAAGTGATATGGTTGGTTTTGGTTCAGTAGAGTAATCATACACCGGCGGAGGCTGCATCATTTGATATGGTGATGAGGAGATTCCTATAGGGGAGAGACTAGACGACCCTTGAACATGACTTTCCGATCTATGGCCTCTTATTGTGGGTAGAACCATAGATTTACACAAGAGGTAGTTATTTCGATCCAATTTTACAGTGCATGCTTGATTTAGGTTGCTAGTGAATGGCAGAGGTTGCATATTAGGGTTTCCAGTGGTGCTGATTGTAGGTAAATGAGGTAGAGTGGGATAAACAGGGGCCAGACCATTGGAAAAGATATCCGACCTTCCATAATTAATTGGAAATCCAGTTTCCGTAACAGAGGTTGACTGCATGAATAAGGAGGGATGCTTACGACTGTCATTACAGTGACACAAACATCGAAGCGCTCGGAGACAAGGTCCGACCTCCCGATGTTCTATTTCCTGCAACAGCGGAGCTCTGTCCTGCCGTCGAAGGTGCTCCGGTCAACATAGCTGAACTCATGGTGCTCATCGCAATGACAGAGTATCAGCTATCGAACCTCGCTCTGATACCAACATAGAATTTAGCAGCTAGAATATTGAAAGAGAAAAACCTTCATTCATTCAATCGAATCTACCCGGTACATTTCCCCAATCTACCATGTAACTGAATTGGGATCACCTGTTGTGTGTACAACAGGCTGTACCCAAATTGGCCAATCATGTTTTTTGTTTTCGTTTTTCTATTTTTCAGTTTCTGCTTGAAATCTCAATTGTGCCCTCCCTTACATGGTCATAACACAAGTGCTGTAAAAGCACTATTGCAGAGGATCTCGGCTCCATGTAACTACTGCATTCTTCACCTATGCGGTGGCCTAACAACCAGGACACATGTCCACAAAACAGATACCTAAGGGTACCATACTAAAAGACACAAATACCCTCACATATAAATGTATTATTACAATTAATAACAACTAGTAAATTGTAAAACCCCGAAAATTTAAGAAGGGTAAAAGAGTAAAATGAGATATATTTTATATGTTTCTATTTTATTTTTAAGCTAAGAGATTATTTTTAAAAAGAAACTAAAGGATTTTATTAATGGATTTTAATTATGGCTATTTAAAGAAATAGTAACCAAAAATCCCCATTATATCAAACACGGTTTTTCTTTCTGAAAATTGAGAGCACAGCCGACAGCAAGAACATGAGAGAAAGAAAAAGAAAAAAAAAGAAGAAGTCCGGGCGCTGTTTTCCAAATTCGGAGCTTAACGGTAGATTTTCGGTGCAGATCATAGTAGAAGAAATTGATCACCGCAAGGAGGCGATCGTTTCGATACCAACCGTTCTTTTTTTTGGGTAAGTTTTCCTTTCTAGCCTTAATTATAGATCCGTTCATAATCGTAGTGTAATGGTCAATTATCGTAGGTGATTTGTAGAAGATGTTGGAATCGAGGATTGAAGCTTTTTAATATCCGTTTTGCTTTCGAATTCGCTTTCGAAATTTCAAAGGTAAGGGGGTGTTTAACGGTATTTAAGTACGTGTTTATTTATTGATGATTGATGCTATTTGTATGTTATAATGTTGTTTGTTTAATTTATTTTGCTATATATAATTGTTGTGGGGAATTGCCGAGTAGAAAAAAATAGGGACTTTGAGGCACTACTGATGGCCGTACGGAAAGAAGGGAAAAAAAAGGGTTCCAGGTGATTGCCAATTGCAGGAAAATAAAAGGAAAAGAGTATAAATAAATAAATAAATAAAATAAGAAATAATAGTAATAGATTCAACAACAGGTGGTTTGGATAAAAATTAATTAAAGTAATTTTGGAAGCAACCATCAAATAAAAGTTAGCAGAAGGCAAAAAGGTGGCAGAATAATGATGATAATAATAATAATAAAAAATACGACGGTAATATTTATGTATCTAAATATTATTCTATGTGTTATGGTGTGGCTTGTATGTTTTTTTGGAACATTATATGGTAATTTGCAATGTCTAACTACGACTTCTGGTAGCCTTGGTTCTGCACCACAACCCGAGGACTCTCTCGGGGAGAAGGTGGGAGCACCGGAAGGCGTTGTTTAGGCCTTGTGGGACATTGACCTAGTGGTCAATGATTCTTTTACAACGTGCTAGGTAGCATAACTAGACGTCTAGGACTAGAAGTCCCTAGAAGTCTTTTATGTGAATGAATCAGGTGGTTAGACTTAAATCCGTAAATTACATATGTGATGTGTCTAAAAGCTAAAACATCATTATCATTGGTGAGGCACGTCTATTCTTCTTAGCATGGGACGATTACACCCCTCTACTTGGTCTGCTGCCAAGGGATGCATGTAACTCCCACACGGGGACCTAAGCCCGTGCCCTTGAGGTGCTTCCCGTGTTGCGGTGCAGTTGTTCACCGTCGCGTAGTGTCCTTTGATATTGATGTAACAAATTTATGTGCGTGAGGATGTACTATGTGATCTAGTAGAGGGTGAGAGTGATCTCAATGCAACCTATGTGGGTAGATTGTAGAATTTACTTGTTATGAATGATATGTTATATATTGTGTGTAACCGTTTTTCTATCCCTTACTAAGCACGTTTGTACTTACCACCTCTCTTCTCTCTTGTCCCCACCCCGAGAAGGTGGTTATACGGATGATGATGAGTATGGATACGATGATGGAGTTGATGGAGCCGATGTTTGAGCTCGAGATGATATGTTGATGTTGATACTTTTATTTATGCAATTTATTACTCGGCCAAAGAAGGCGAGTTGTAGTATCTTTCGGTTTCATTTGGGATGTAATAAGTCACAAGAACATTTATTTCGTTGTTCGTCTTTTCGCTTTTCTTAGACGTAGATTTTGGGACTTGGTGATCCGTTGATTGTCGTTTGACATTCTATTCCGAGTTATCTTTTAGTTTTAATTTAATCCGCTTTTACTCTGATTAATTGTTACGAGGCTTATGTATATATTATTTTTGACGATTTAAAAAGTTAATATATGCATGCCGGACGTTTTTCCGGATAAAGATTCGGTATCCGGGACGGGACGTCACATAAATTATCTAACATGACCAAATAAAGAACTTCCCAAAACTTTTAGCACTTGTCTTCTTTGTAGGGTTACTTTGACTCTCCATTTTAGTATTTGATTCATTCTTTGTGCTTCCAAATGGCATTAATCGGTACCTTGAGCCATATTATAATGATCCAAATCTCAGCATTGATGAGTTGGATACCACACCAGTAAATTTCATCGAAGTAAGTATTGAGCCATTACAATAATGTTTGGTCGGAAAAATCCGTCTTGATTTATGCATTAGAATACCGATCGATGCAAGAGAAATTAAATAGCTGTATTGATTTTCTGAAATTCTAAAAATTGAGTGCCGCTAGTCCCTTTTTGTTTTTGTTTTTCATTTTTTACATAAAATAATGGAATGATTTAGTTTTTAATCTTAGCCTTTGAGATCATATAACATTTTCTTTAAGGGGTAGTTCCGAAAAATGAATTTTTCTTTTAATCTGTCGTAATTACATTTTCAAAGTATTATTTTTTATATTTTTCTACATCTACCATTATTTATTATGGAAAATTAGGGATAAGGACACAATCTGAAATATTTTTAAGTAACAGGACAGCTACATATTTTTTATAGGGAGAAGGACAACTGCATAATTTTTATAGCGAGAAGGACAAACAGTGAATCCCGAAAATCAGTGAATCTCCCCAGTGAATCCCGAAATCAGTGAATTTCGACAGTGAATCCCAAAAATTAGTGAATTTCGACGATGAATTTTGAAAATTAGTGAATTTCGATAATGATGAATTTCGTCAATGAATTTAAATAAATGAATTTGAACACAAGTGAATTTCGATAAATGAATAAATAGTTTTGTCCTTTATGCAAAAGTTTCAAAAAACTGTCCTTCTACTCAATTGATGAAATATTTCTGTCCTTCTCCCTCATTTCCCCTATTTATTAAGGGGTAGGAGATTGAAAACAACATTGCATTAATTATATTCAAGGGGTGTTATTGTCATTTTGATGTTAAGTTAAAGTATTAACTACTCTCCTTAATATGTGTGTTTTTGACAAATGCGACAGTTAAATAGGAACGGAGGGAGTAGTTAACACACCAAATAATTATTTTTAAGCTACGATAGGAAGTATTAAACCGAAATCAACCACAAAAACAGCAGAATGGTTCATCGAATTGCCAAATCTCGATAGATACACGACACACTGGAAAAAAAAAAACCTTAAACACCAAAGAATCATCGTCGGAATGAATCCTACCTTTTTTTTTTTGTTATTGAAATGCCTACCGAATTAAAGCAACGCGATTTTACATCATTCCACGGCTAACATTATCTTCGCATCACAACAATTTCATTGAAAACACATTATTTTTTGGGGGAATGAGGGAGAATGACATAAATATTTCATCAATTGAGTAGAATGACAGTCTTTTAAAATTTTTGCATAAAGGACAAAACTATTTATTCACTGTTGAAATTCTCTTGTGTTCGAAATTCACTGTCGAAATTCAGTAATTTTCAAAATTCATTGTCGAAATTCACTGATTTTCGGGATTCAATGTCAAAATTCACTGATTTCGGGATTCACTGGGAAGATTCACTGATTTTCTGGATTCACTGTTTGCCCTTCTCGCTATAAAAATTATGCAGTTGTCCTTCTCCCTATAAAAAATATGTAGTTGTCCTGTTACTTAAAAATATTCCAGATTGTGTCATTATCCCTAATTTCTCATTATTTTTTTCCATCTGATTGATTACATGGAATAAATATCGGCAGATCGCATCCCAACAACTTCATGGAAAACACTTGATTTTATTCTCAGCCGATTGAATACATGGAATAAATGCCAGCAGCAATCAGTCATGGCGGTTTTTGTTGTGTTTTTTTATTTTATTTTAAGAAAATGTCCCATTTTTAATGCCATAATAGTTATAGATTATAATATTAATATAATGGATGATATGATTAGATGATGTGTGTATTTGTTTTTGGTTTTTTATTTGGCTTCACGTACATATTAACTATTGATTATAGGCTTCAAGTAAGTTATAATATTTTGTTTTTTGTTACAATTTTTTTCCTTAACATCAACGATTATAATATCTACAAGACTTTTGCAAAATTCTTGTACCATAATTAAAAAAGTGTGCAGGCAAATTAACTTTGGTCAACGAGCAATACAACTTCTGGTCTGAGGACTCTATATATATATATATTCCAGAATAAAAAGATATTTCAGCAACCAATTCTGATTCTAATGAATATTGCTTCTTGTTAGGGTTTTCAGTATTCCCTTAAACACTTCCCATTATATGCATTTTATTTTGTTTTGCCCTTTCAATCGGTCTCATTAATTCTGAACTTTCTCTTTACCAAAACCGCATGGCCGGTGCGTGCAACCTGGCAACATGAATTTCAGTGAAAAGATATTATTGTTATTCCAAACATTCTGGTCCTGATGCTATTATATATATTGAGTAAGGATAAAGACAAGGATAAAATCTAGGTAGAATCTAGTACTAGATATTCGAGTACACACTCTCTCAATAACAACCTTTCAAGTAAAGACTAATATACTCTTTTTGATCTTATCTTCTAACATTCCCCCCTCAAACGAGAAGGGGTCTTGACCACTTGAAGTTTGTCTCGAAACTGACTGAATTTGGTGATGGACAGTGGCTTGGTGAAGTGCGACCGCTATCTGCTCGAGAGGAGGAACGATTTGATAGAAATAGAACCTTCCACAATCTTGTCTCGGATAAAATGAACATCTAACTCAACATGTTTGGTCCTGTTATGGAAAACAGGATTGTAGGCCAGTGCTTGAGCACTTAAATTATCACACCAAATCACAGAAGTTTTTGGTAGGGGAATGCATAGTTCGCCAATGAGGGATCTGAGCCACTGAATTTCTGCTGTTGTGTTTGCTAGGGCTCTTTATTCAGATTCTGTGCTAGACCTAAACACCACTCCTTGTTTCTTGGAACTCCATGATACTAAGGATCCACAGGTATAAACACAATATCCAGCAATGGATCTTCTGTCAGCTAGATCACATGCCCAGTCTGCATCTGAAAACCCTGTCAGTGTGATCCCTTGATTAGGAAGGAAATGTAATCCATAGTCAATAGTACCCTGCATTTATCTGGGGAGTCTTTTGAGGGACTGCTAGTGTATCACTCTAGGGTTCTGCATGTATTGGCTAAGAGTATTCACAACATATGCTATGTCTGGCCTTGTAAAGGTCATATACTGGAGTGCACCAATGACACTTCTATATAAAGTAGGATTTTCCATCAGAGGACTATTTGTACTAGTGAGATCCTCTCCAAGTGCCATTGGTGTAGGACAAGGTTTGAGATGAGTAAAATCAAGTTTCTGTAGGAGTTGAGTAGCATACATTTACTGATTCAAGTACAGACCTGTATCATCCCTATGAACCTGCATCCCTAGAAAATGACTCAGGCTCCCAAGATCTTTCAAAGCAAATTTCTGATGAAGCATCTTGATGAACTTCTATATCAGTTGAAACATGTTGCCAGTTACTAATATGTCATCAACATAGATGAGAACATACAGTAGGGTGGTTCCTTGCTTGAATATGAAGATAGACTCATCTGCTTTGGACTGTTTGAACCCCCAACTGATAAGTTGTTTTTTCAATTCCTCAAACCAGGCCCTAGGGTCCTGTTTGAGACCATAAAGAGCCTTTTTTTAGATAACATATATGATGAGGTTTCAAGGGATCAACAAACCCTTCAGGTTGGGGCATGTACACTGCTTCTTTGAGGTTTCCATTGAGAAAAGCATTGTTGATGTCAATTTGGTTGATTTTCCATTGACATGCAACAGCTAAGGCCAAAATTACCCTGATAGTAGAGGCTTTTGCCACAGGACTGAATGTTTCAGTGTAGTCCAGTCCTGGAGTTTGTAGAAAACCTTTAGCAACAAGTCTTGCCTTGTGCTTCTGTATACTCCCATCAGCATTTAATTCCAGTTTGAATATCCACTTGTTCCCCACTAGTTTGATTTTAGGATTTGGAGGAACAGTTCCCAGGTGTTGTTTTGCATCAGGGGCTTATATTCTTTTTGCATAGCTCCTTTCCATTCACTCTGCTTTAGGGCATCATATACTCTTGTTGTTTCAATTGGATATGGATGAGTAGGGTGTGTGGCTAAATAGGAGAAGGTCTTGGGCTTGAAGATGCCACTTTTTGACCTAGTTTGCATTTGATGAACTGGTGCAGGTTGATGGACATGTGATGGTGATGGTGATGGTGAATGTGTGTTTTGAGGTATAGGTGATTGTGCTTGTGGTGATGATGATGGTGCATGTGTCAGTGTGTGTGGTGAGTGACCTATTGGTGGTGTAGATCCTGGTCCAGGTGAGACTTGGTCAGTTGAGGATGAGCTGCCAGTTGGTGATGTCTCTGAAGGATGTTCTGTATCATGAGATTGTGTAGTAGGAGCATCAGTGAATCCAGGATTGTAACCAGTGCCATTAGGAAGGTAGAAAACAGGATTGCTGGTTTGTGGTTCACCAGAGACAACTAGGGGTAGACACTTTACTAGAAAACCAGTCTTATATGGGAAATGATCTTCATTGAAAATCACATCTCTGGAGGTGTATATCCTTCCTGATGATTCTAGACAGAGATGACCTTTGTGATTAGGGCTAGGTCCTAGGTAAACACACTATTTTGTATGGAATTGGAACTTATGGTTTTGATATGGTCTGAGATAGGGGTAACAGGCACATCCAAACACTCTAAACTGATCATATTAGGGCTTCTTGCCAAATAAGACTTCATAGGGTGACTTTCCAGACATAATAGGAGTTGGAAGAGAGTTGATGATAGTGACATCATACCTAAAAATTTCCCACAAAAACTTAAGTGGTAGGGAAGCTTGTGCTAACAAAGTAAGTCCCATTTCAACTATATGTCTGTGTTTTCTTTCAGCCTTGCCATTTTGAGCATGTGCATAAGGGCATGGATGTCAAAAAATGATTCCAATTTGTTTTAGGATAGGTTCAAAGCTTCTGTATTCCCCCCAATCAGATTGCAGAGTTTTGATTTTCTTGTCAAATTGGTTTTCTGCCATGGTTTTGAATTCTAGAAAGGCATTTAGGGCTTTAGATTTTAGTTTTAGGGGATAGATCCAGGTAAACCTGGTATGATCATCCACAAAATGTATATAGTAAGTGTATCCATTTGAAGATCTGATTGGTGAGGGTCCCCATAAATCAGAGTGAATAAGTTCCAGGTTGTGTGGTTTTAGTGTCAGAATGAGAATAAGGTAAATTATGATGTTTTCCATACTGACAAGCTTCGCAAAACACAGGCATTTTATTGACTGGAAGATTACATTGCTTTGACACTAGGTCTATGACCTTGACAGAAGCATGCCCTAATCTTTTATGCCACAATATGGCTTTTTCTTGAGAATTAACAGAGCAAACTAGAGACTCTAGAGGTCCATTTTGAGCAACAGACTCATAAGACAATTGGTAGACTAACCATAACAGACACTAAGATTCTTATTCTTGGATTGAAGAGAGCTCAGGCTGGGAGTTTTGAGTTGATACAGACCATCCTTGACTTCACCTTCCAGTAGCACCATCCCTGAGACCTTGTCCTTCACACAACAACCAGAGGCATAAAGTTCAACAACAATAGGATTGTCAGTGGTCAATTTAGATACACTGAGTAAATTCTTAGTAATTTCAGGAACATGAAGTATAATTTTAAGTTTAATGACACTATTAGGACCACAGATTTTAGATTGACCAATATGAAGAATAGAAAGTTGCTCACTATTTCCAACTGTTAGATTATCTGAGCCTTAATAACCAGAGTTAATGTGAAGATTATTGAGGTCTGCTGTAGCATGACTGGAAGCGCCACTGTCCATAGACCAATTTGAATCATTCACCATGTCTGATGAAGCAAGGTAGGCATTGTTGTTCCTTTGTGAGTTTCCAGCTTGACTTGGGGCACTTACACTTGAGTCAAATCTATGCCAACAATCCACAGCTGTGTGCCCAGTTTTATTGCACACTTGACAAATGGCCTATTTCCTGAAGCATTTGCAGTTCCAGTTCTACGTCCTCTTCCTCCTCTACCCCTGGAGCTCCTACCTCCTCTAGTTCCTCTTCCTCTTTCAGATCCATGATTTGAGTGGCCTGGTTTACAGCTCTATTTCCTGATGGACTATTTCCCCCAGGTCTTGATACAACAACATTTGCAGAAGATAACCCCAAATCCAGATTTGCAGATGGGTTAAAATGAACCAATAGACGTTCATGAGTCACCAGCTGTGACTGGACCTCTTGCCATGACAACGAGCCTATTCTTGAGGTTAAATTTACAATGACAGATTCATACTCCTTGCTTAGACCTCCAAGTGTAGCAAGAATTAGCTCACCTTTTGTAATCGGGTATCCAGCAGCAGCTAGGCCATCTGAGTAGGACTTCATTTGAGCAAGATAGTCCATCATGGATTTAGATCCTTTTTCATTACGAGTCAAAGCTGTCTTGTACTCGAGCATTCTTGCTTCAGATCGGTTGTTGTATAGGATTTCAAGACTTGTCCAGATTTCATTTGCAGTTTCAGATCCAACAACTTCCAGCAGTGTTTCCTCTTTCATGGAGCTCATCAACCAACCAACTAGCAGATGATCCTTGGTGTACCATTCTTCATATGCAGGATTTTGGATGGTGATGGCGGACATAGTTGCCGGATTGTAGGTTGACACAACCTATGGTGGCCTTTCTTTGGTGCCCAGGAGATGACCGTCCAACTTGTGGCCTCTAACAATAGGTAAGATGGTTGATTTCCACAGTAGATAGTTTGATCTATCAAGCTTGATGGTACAAGCTTGATTTAAATTGCCATTGAAAGGCTAAAGAGCTCATTGAAGGTGTAAGAGACATCTGGGGTGTTGAAGTTTGCATAAACAAGCTGGTGACATGACTGTTGCATGAAGGTAAAGAAAGGGGAATCGTTGGTCGGAGGTAAAAGGTAGAGCCGAAAGTAGGAAAGGTTCCGGTAGTAAGAGGTATTGTGAAGAACTGAGATTGTAGACTGGAGAACTGGGATTGAAGACCGGTGGATGTTT
Organism: Gentiana macrophylla; assembly: GCA_026214975.1. Taxonomy (NCBI): domain Eukaryota; kingdom Viridiplantae; phylum Streptophyta; class Magnoliopsida; order Gentianales; family Gentianaceae; genus Gentiana; species Gentiana macrophylla. Next base: position 87,624,424 of record CM047815.1, read on the forward strand.
GTGTAACATTCGCACCTTCAGATCTTTGAGGAGTTGTAGATGCAGTCGGTGGAGCAGTCGGTGGAGCTGTTGCTCCGGTGGCTGTCTCGCCGGAATCGGCCATAGCCAAAGAGCTCTGATACCAACTTGAATTTCAGTGAAAAGATATTATTGTTATTCCAAACATTATGGTCCTGATGCTATTACATATATTAAGTAAGGATAAAGACAAGGATAAAATCTAGTACTAGATATTCTAGTACACACCCTCTCAATAACAACCTCAAGTAAAGACTAATATACCCTTCTTGATCTTATCTTCTAACATGACATGACATTATGTGGAAGAGATGAGCATTATTCTTGTTAGTTGTTGCTTGCAGGTGCAGCACCATCACGATTCACACGCTTCTTGGCTTAATTAGCCAATTAAGTTTGAAAAGAAAAGGAAAAAAGTGGGAATCCTGATGATGCTACATCAGCATTCAATGACTTTTTTTTTTTCCTTCTGTCGGAACTGCTAGAATGTCAAAATTTCGGTCTGTCTATTTGATTCTCGATATGTTGTATCTATAAGAGGCCTACTGTCCTCCTGCCATTTGTCTAGACCAAGGTGATGACTAGAACCAAACCATCTGAACATGTTATCATGCACCCTTGACTCAACCCTTTATTGTTATTAAATTTGTGGTAAATTAATCTTTTGTTTATAATTGTTTCAAATGTCATCCCGCAGGAAGTGAGAGGCCGTCGGTTATAAATTTCAATGTTGCAGACTGACGACAGTGTGGTTAAGCATGCCATATATAGTACTGGATGCTAGCTAGCTCTAAAGGCTTGAAGATCAAATTCAGGTTTAGAACTTCGAGAAACTAAGAAGCAGTTGGTGATCATGCAGCTTGGTGAAGTAACAAGAAATCAGTGGAAATTAAAAATTGAATTACAGAACGACAGACAGTCATCCAAACACCGTTCCTAAGAAGTTAATTATAGCTATTTACTTGTTATTGTCCATGCACCAGGCCGGTAGCAGCTCGTATGTTTAGCTGAGAAGTTCCGTACGTGTTTGTAAAAATATTTATTGAAATATAATTTTCACTATGAAATCGATATCTTCTTGTTCATAGATGAGCTTATTCTTGCATTGTGTCGCATTTATGCAAGTTTTTGTGCCTCAAAACTTGTTTCCATATCTTCCTATTGTGAGTTTATTGAAGGGAAGTTCAAGGTTCAGGCTTCAAATAGCAAGAAGTGTCTGCTTAAACAAATTTTGAACCTCAACAAAAAATAATATTGACACAAAATGTTAAAACTAAAGAAAAAATGTTTTAAAACTGAAAAATTCTCAGAACCTCCATTGATGAACTCAAGCTATCATCAATTCAAATTTTACAAAAGGCGGGAAAAAGAACAAGAAGCAATTACAAGTAATCAGCATGAGGAAAACTGAGAAACTGAACTTATGAACCTTCCTAATGACTCCTAACGGATATATATAGAGTTCTAAGCTACCAATTTGTTGTAACTAACTTGTAACCGACTGTAACCAAATTCTGGCACAAGTGTTTGATGAAATGCCTCTGCCAAAAAACCATTCTTCTATTTGTGTGTACTTCAACACCCCCCCTCAAGCTTGAATATGGTTTGAAAGGACCATGTTAAAGCTTGCCAAAAAAACCATTCTTCGATTTGGTGTTTGATGAATCTGGTGCTGTTGGTGATACAACATATAGATCTTTCATAGGAAAAGCTCGTAGAAGCCTGTTGAATATAGCTGTATCAACTGGTTTGGTGAGGATATCTGCTGGTTGATCTTTGGTGTTTATAGGCATAGGGTTAAGAACTTTTGCAAGGTATTTTTCCCTTACAAAGTGACAATCTATTTCAATGTGTTTTGTCCTTTCATGAAAGACATGATTCTCAACAATGTCTAGAGCACTTTGACTGTCACAGTATAATGGAACAACATCTTGATCGGAAATCTGAAAGTCCTTCAGCAGATAGATTAGCCACTGGATTTCACAAGCATTAAATGCCATTGCCCTGTATTCCGCCTCACTAGAACTTCTGGAAACTGTTGGTTGTTTCTTAGATTTCCAAGAAATTAGAGCTCATAGATAAACTAGGTAACCAGTCACTTATCTTCTTGTTTTGGTACAACCTGCCCAATCTGCAACACTAAATGCCTTGAGCTTGATGGTGCCTTTGCTAGGGAAGAACATCCCTTTTAGTGGTGATGAGTTGAGGAATCTAAGAAGTCTATCCGCTGCTTTAATTATGTGTGCTTCATTAGGGAAATCAAGAAACTGACTAAGTAGTTGGACATGAAAAGCTATGTCAGGCCTAGTATTTGACAAGTATAAAAGTTTGCCTACCAAGCTTCTGTAGTAGGTGTTGGATTCCAATGCAGGTGCTTCAACAGATGTTAGATTCTGAGATGTGTCCATTGGTGTAGCAACTGGTTTGCAATCCAAGAAGTCAAAGTATTTCAGTAAGTCAAGACAATATTTCCTCTGGTTGATGATTATTCCTTGTTTGGACCTTGCCACTTCAAACCTTAAGAAGTATTTGAGTGTGCCTTGATCCTTGATAGTGAATGCAGAATGCAATAGATCTTTGAGATGTTGAATTTCTGAAAGTTGCAGGCTTCTTACTATGATATCATCAACATAAACTAAGAGAGCTATGAAATGATTGCCATGACCCTTATTAAACAATCTATGATCATTTTGTGATTGCCCATAACCATCTTTTAGAAATTTTTGAGTCAGTTTGGCATTCCATTGCCTACTTGCTTGTCTGAGGCCATAAAGTGGCATGTTGAGCTTGCAAACTAACCCTTCTGTTTTTAAGCCAGGTGGTGGTCTCATGTAAACTTCTTCATCAAGATCTCCATGTAAAAATGCATTGTTGACATCCAATTGGTGCAACAACCAACCTTTTTGAGCAGCCAAAGCCATGAACATTCTGATAGCGGTTTGTTTTGCCACTGGAGATAAGGTTTCAAGGAAGTCTATGTCTTCAGTTTGAGTGAATCCCTTTGCTACTAATTTGGCCTTGAATCTCTCTATAGAGCCATCAGACTTTCTCTTTATTATGTACATCCATTTACATCCTATAGGTTTGACATTTTTGGGCGGCTTGACCAATGTCTAGGTATTTGTTTTCTATAATGCCTCTATCTCCAAGTCCATTGCCTTTTGCCATCTAGGATCTGTCACTGCCTCACTGAAGGTGTTTGGTTCTGTTTCTTCTGTCAAAGCCCCTATAAAACCTTGATAACTAGAAGAAACATTAGCATAAGAAAGCACAGTGTTTATAGTATGAGGTGATCTTCTCTTTGTATGATTAGTGCAAACATAATCATTTAAATAGGATGGAGTGGCTCTGGTCCTATTGAACCTCCTTTGATTGTGTGTTATATTATTACCAATATTTTGTGTGAGTGGAGTATCCTAAGTATTATGATCAATAAGATCAGGATCCTAGTCATGATGATTATCAGTAAAACTTATGTTTGATGGACCAGTAGGATGGTCATCATCAGGTAGTATAGGAATTGGAAGACAAGGACTATCTTGATTGGATTGCTGAGAAAAAGGAAAAGACATCTCATAAAATATGACATCTCTAGATACAACAATATTCCTAGTGTCAAGATCCAGTACCTTGTAACCTTTGATATTGGGTTCAAACCCTAAAAAAACAGATGGCTTACTCCTGGTATCAAAATTTCCTCTGCCTTGAGTAGCTGTAGACATAAAACATAGACATCCAAAAACTTTTATCCTAGCAAAATCTGGTTTTTGTTTATGCAACACAACATAAGGTGTCATGTTTTCTAACAGTGGTGTGGGTGTAATATTGATTAGATACACATCATGAAGAACACAGTGACCCTAGTAATCTACGGGGATGTTAGGCTGAAATTTCAAGGCTCTAGATGTTAGGTTTTATGCCCGAAAGACAATTTGTAATTGTTTTATTTAAATAAATGACAGAATTTGTTTCATCTTATTTATTCGCATTTATTGCCAATATTAATACACTACAGATAATCCTAAGTATATTGATTATGTAATCACATAACTCAGTGTATGGCTATACACACGAGGATTGAGTTTGTGAAATATACTTAAAATTAACTTAGTCCGTAGCGTTTATTAATCTGAGTACGGGTCTCTAGATTAATTTGCTAATGATGCGCCCATAACACTTTAGGTGTGTCGGTCTTATCCGGACTGTCGGTAATAGGGTACCTAGTGGGGCATTTATATATGATGATAATCATATAGGGCTGGACCGATTTGATTTGAGTTCTCGATATAATTCCGTAATTGAGAAGTCTTATAAAATCACAAGATGATCATATATGGATTAATCTTAATCCTGAGGTGATCACAAACAACTGCTTAGACTAGGGTGGAGTTTGATGTGTTAGTAAGGATCACTTCGTAGCATGTGGTCCAACACTTCTCGTTGGCTCTATTCTAGAATGAGTGAGTAGTCTGTGTTATCACAGATATGGAATCCATTCCTTCCATCGGGAAGTAGACAGACAGTTCCCTTATTTGTTAACCCTAGAAACTGATCGATCGGCCGAGTTCATATTATATTGGATATGAACTAATTGATCACTAGCAGGTTAATGGTAAATAAGGATAATATGTTTCGAGAAGGGTTTACGGAAATATCCCGAATCGAAGTGAACAGTCTATGGAGGATTTATCCGTATATAATGATTATATCAGTGGACGCTTTCGACTCATAAATTGAGTGTAAGTTATCTATATTCGATAGAGTTCAGTTTCGGGTTTATGGTGGTGTAATCCCGGAATTAATAGAATGGATATAATTATTCAGTCTGATGAATAATTTTATTTAATTTATTGTAGCTACTGAATATAGGTCCATGGTCCCCGACGTGGCTCCCAAAATAGCATAATTGGATTTCTCGTCGTTGCACCTCAATTATAATTAAATAGTGGATTGGACTATTTAATTTGATATGTGGATTAATTGTTTAGTTGGACTAAATAATTAAATACACGGAAATTTTTTTTTCGTGGACTCGGCCTTAATTAGTGTGTTGACCTTTTGATCTAATTGGTCAAATATAGAAATGTGCGTGTGACCTTAATTTTTTAAGGGGTGGGGCGCATATTTAATATTAAATATTATTAAGAAATTAGTTTTCTTGGATAATTATTTAATATGTGATTTATCTTTTATTTGTTAAATGATAATTCATGGAATATTAGATAATAATATGATTTATCCTAATTTATTTGGGATAATTATTTTATTTATCTTTTATTTGGAAAAAAGGATTAATCTAATAATTATCTCTTAATTATTAAATCCTTTGAGGACAAGGATTACTCTCCTATATAAAGAGAGTTCTCTCAAGCCTTTTGACACACAATAAACACGCCATTATTCATAAGAATATAGTTTGGAATTTTCGGCTATAGTTCTTAGGGTTTCGAGTTGGAATAATCTTCGGGATTATTCCGGTAGCATATCAAGGAGGTCCGACGGCGGGAAACACCATCCACCTGGTGTTGCTGGGAGACACACATTGGAAGGCTGTGGCTGCTCATACACGTGTTCAAGGAGCCTTTTGTTTTTGGAGTTAAGCACCATAAAAAGGTAGGCTCCTAAACCCCCTTGTAGTTAGATCTTTAATTTATGTTCTTTGTTTCGTTTAGATCTATATCTGATGCATTCCGCTGCGTAATCGGGTCAATCTATGATTGATCCGACGATATTACATCTAACAAGTGGTATCAGAGCCTTTGATCTAACGATCAAAGTATGTGAATTTTAGATCTTGGAGTGGAAAAGCATGTTTTAGGTGTTTTATTTCGTTTTTTTTGGTAAATTCGAAATTTATTCATGTTGTATGCTTGTGAATGTCGTGGTTGAAGAGATGGATTGGGGTTGGTATTGTTTACCCGTAGATCTATTTTGTAGCTCCTTTGTTTAGTAACAATTGAGAATAGGAATTGTATTTTTTTTTATGTCCTTTTTTTTCAAAAATTATGTAAAAGTAGCATCTTTTATTGTAATTTTGATGATCCGGGCTCGAAAAGTTGAAGATTTTGATGAATATAAGAATATCAAGGCGAAACCCAAGGTATGAATGAGGAGAAACGGCTTAAAACCCTTCATACATATTTTTTTTCACAAGTACAGCACCTGTTGCGACGCTTTTCTGTCGCAACAGCCTCTGTTTTGTCACGAAAGCCACCTGTTTTGTCACAGGAACGACTGTTTTTCCTAGTCCTACTAGGTTTTACAATTTTTTTTGATACGGCTGTAATCCTTTTTTTTTATAATAAATCTGATTTTTTGGTAAATATCTTTTTTTTTATTATAAATAATTGGACACAGCCGTGTCATCTTAAAAAAAAAAAAAAAAAAAGGGTTTTTGATAATTATAATAATATTTGTTTATTTAATTAAAAAGTCTTTTCTCCTCTCGGGTATTCGTGGTTCGTGATCCGGCGGTTCGAGTTCATGATTCGAAGATCAAGACTCGAAGACATAGATTAAGTTTTACTTTTCCTTAGAAAATAGTTAGTCGGGGGTACCAACGGTCCATCTCGGTGTTTACTTTTCGGTATAATTTTGTGTTTGATCAAGATTACGTGCTTAAAAACGGAAAATTGCCATGACTTGCATCTTCATGATTCCACTCCAATGCATACACGTAGTTTTTAATTTCGAATTAAAATAGACGTGTATAACTCGAATAATTAGTATGAATGCTTATTAATTTAATATGTGGTAGTTAAATAATAAGTAACTAATCATAAAAACTGAGGACCCGGGTTTTGTCAATCGTTACGATTTTAGTGATGTATTCTCGGTGAATCCCACTTGGATAAATCGTTGAGCTTTTCGGTGATGGCTTCTTAGTGAACCCGCCTTAAACAAAACGAGATTACGCTTTCGGTGACAATTTAGAAATCGGAGAATCTTAGTACATGAGTTTGGAAATGGTCTAACCATGGTTGGGCGAGTTCAACCGAGCTTCGGCTCAATCGACTCCCCTCCACGTGTGATGTACGTTATGCGCTGATTCAATAGGACTTAGCATAGCCGATAAGCCTTCGGGCTAAACGGGCTTCTCTTGCCGGATTGGCCTCGAATCAGAACATATGTTCCAACGAATAAGACGGCGTGAAGCTTGCCTACATAACCGACCCTATTCGAGTACTTTGATTTATTGTTTCTTATTGTCAAGACCGAAACCGTAATTAGTAAACCCACCACTTTTTCAAAATATTGAGTGGGAGCGGGGAAGGCAACAGCCAACCCCACGGCCTTTACTATAGATGCAAGCACGTGAGAGAAGGGTGACGCCTCGTGCCGCTTTGATTCTGGCCCCCTAAGGATGGTGTTCACCCCTATCAAAATTCAAGGCTTGGTCTCCGAAAGGATAGGATTTTGGGTACTCGTTGGGTCACTCTCCGACCCTAAAGGCGGCATACTCGGGGCGTACTTTGAGGTCTGATATAGTAGGTCACACTTTTTATGGATATTTTCGAAATATCTAGGCTAGAAAAAAGGAAGGTAATCAATGATTAAGAGCCGGGATGTCTGATTCCCGTGAGATGTTCGATTCTCGAAGCTTAATCATTGAGAGAGATTGTCTCAGTTTAACCGTCATTGTGCTAATACCGACCCTAAAGGCGGCGGTACGATGCGAGGTTAAATCCTTGGAATGGTAGGATTGACTTTATATATTTTATTATTCCTAAAATACAAAATATAGTAGTGTATATTTGATTAAATTTCTGTCATTTTATTTACAGCAACATGTCTTCGCAAATTCAAACTTTACTGAATGATAAGTTAAATGGCGACAATTTTACTAAGTGGAAAAGTAACGTAAACGTGGTGCTCGTATTTGAGAATGCGTGATTCGTTTTGACTCGAGGAGTGCCCTGTTCTTCCCCTCAAAATCCGCCTAAACGCACGGCGATCAACATAAAAATGGACAGAGGCGAATAATAAGGCAAGAGGCATCTTCTTAGCCTCAGTGTCGGATGTCATTCGGAGCAAGATTGAGGGTTTTAATACTGCACGAGAAATCTTGCAGCATTTAACCACCATGTTTGGCAAACCGTCTAATCAAGCAAGACACGAGGCCATGAGGAAGGCTGTCAATGCCAAGATGAGGTGGGGTCAGTCGGTTACTGGTCATGTGATGAACATGATTAGTTACTTTACTGATGCAGCAACTCATGGTGTGATTATAGACGATGCTACACAAGTGTCAGTGATTCTCGAATCTCTGACATCTGATTTCCTGACGTTCAGGACCAGCTACGTCATGTTTAAGGCTCACCTTTCCATGACGGAGTTGATCAACGAACTTCAAGTCTACGAGGGTCTTTCTATGAAAGATAAAAGCCAAGAGCAGGAAAAGAAGGCTGAGGCCAATGTGGTCGTAGCCAAGGCGTCTAAGTCAAACCAGCAGGGTAAGCAAAAGAATAAGAAACAAACTGTGCCGGCGCCAAAACCTATGAAGAAGAAGGCTAAGCCGAATACACCATCCAAGCCCAAGGGCAAGTGTCATTACTGCGATGAGGCAAGGTACCTTTGGCGCGTCACACGCCCGTATATCTCAAAGATGTAAAGGATGGGAAGGTTAAGGCTAGCAATGGAAAAGATAAGAAAGGTAATCCTGAATTACTTGTCTTGGAATCTTTCAATGTAGCTAAAGATGTATCAATTTGGATACTCGATACTGGAGCTACTAACCATGTATGTTCTTCTTTGCAGATCCTTAGTTCATTTCAGGAACTAGAGGAAGGAGCTCAAGTTATGAGAGTCGGCACCGTGATTGAGCTAAAATTTACCCCAACAAAAACAATTTATAAAGACTCGAAACCGTGGGCAAACTAACTCTCTAACCGGCAGTGTACCGGGTCGATTGCTAGAATAGCTACAGGAGTACGAGGTCGAACCCAAGGGAAAAGTGTTTGTGAGTACCAAAGCGAACGTGTTACTTAGTCTAGGTGATCAATGTTTTTAAAGTGCTTGTTTACTACAACGACACTAAAGTGATTCTTACTAACGAGTCTAAAGATAGAAAAGAAAGAAAGAAGATTAAACTACTAGGTTTTAAAGATAGATTAAGGGACATAGCCGAACCATGATCAAAATAGCTAGTTTCAACCCCAAGGATAGACAAAACCGGGAGTGTGCATTATAACAAACGAACTCTCGCATCAATTTCACGGGTGTGTGCTCCTAATTCTGGTGTTAAGGTCTGAACAACTCTCTCCTAACACTTTATGCCATGTTAACTACCCTTCCCTAAAGAAGATTCACTAACAAGACATGTTATGCACTAGAGCCGCTTAAACGTTAAAACGAGTAACCTCACTTTGGGCCCGGGCTTAACAACTAAGCCGAGTCTACGCCGCGATCTTAGAACCCCTTTTCCCACATCTCTCTATCTGAACAACTCTTTAGATTGATGTGTGTGACTTTGACCTAGGTAGCTAATCTAGCCCAAATCCGTTATAACAAATTCTATGACGTGAAATATGCAAGATACAACAATAAAAAGCACTACCCACTCCCAATTTCATCACCCAAAGGTGATTTCACCAAATTTCACATGATTCGACTATGTTAAGTTTAGCTACACATTATAAAGCATGAAATAACAATCAAGGAAGAGATTAAAGCCATAAAACAAGAAAATAAGTGAAATTGATTACCGAGAACGTAGAAATTAGAATTTACATCAAGCTTCTTCCACACCCATGTCACTTGGGAAGAAGAAGATGAACCAAAAGCTATGCAAAATCCAAGATTCTTCAACTAAAACTAAGCTAGACTATCATTAAACTAAGTAAACTTGAAGTAGAAATGAGTCTAAAGAGCCAAAAGGGAAGATTTCGAGCTAAGCTAAGAGTTAGGGTTCTTTGAGAGGCGACCCCCCCGAAAAAACTGTGTAGAAATGTATATATAGGTGGGAAAAATCTGCAGTAAATGACCCCAAACGCGTGTTTGGAGGTCCCCAAACGCGCGTTTCAGCACCTAACTCTCTGTAAAAAAAACAGCTTGAAACGCGCGTTTGAAATGTTCAAACGCGCGTTTGAGACGTTGCTGTTTTCTGGCTGCAGTAAAACCATGATATCTTCGCGTGTAGAACTCCAATTTGAGTGATTCAAAATTAGTTTGAAATATCTTTCAATTATCTACAACTTTCATGAAGAGACTATGGCCAGAAAATGCCTCCATCATAGGTCAAATTTCTTCTGAACAGAACGTAGCGTGAAGATACCAACTATTTTTCTTCCTTTCTTCATTTTTCTTCTTCCTTGGCTCATTCTTGCATCTTGATCATACTTCTCATCATAAATCTTCGCCTTCTGGGTTCTCGTGACACCTAGACCCTACAATCTCATGAACGAACAACACACACAAACAATTCCGGAGGGTAAAAGTGCTCGGGAATGGGTTAATATCACTAAAAAGAGGTAGCAAACCATCAAAGCGACGGATTTACTCCCCGTGCTATAAACTCACGATATTAACCGAAAACGGTCTAAAAACACCGAGAATGTGCTAAAATTGGGATAAACAGGGGTGGAAAATGCACCGGAATCACGTAAAGTTGACTCCCATCAACCACCCCACACTTAGCCTTTGCTCGCCCTCGAGTAAATTAGGCATTTTAAAACCAACCAAGGGATTCAAATTTGTGATGTAGGTGCTACTACTCACACTCTTGAGGTAACCACAAAGTAAGAAACACGAACATATACACATCGGTTATAACATTATCAAGAAAATGGAGTGTGTGAGGTGTCAAGCTAACGCCAAGTGCTCAAAATGATTGTCGGGGCTTGAATCCCGACCAAAACTCTACCAACCGTCTCATACCACTACCCTCTCCACTAATCAAGGTCACTAAGTTTGGACACAATCGGGTAGGACTTGAAGGGTTATAACGTTAGGCTAGGGTAATTCCGGCTAATCGAAAAGGGTATTTTGGGAACTGGAGAAAAAGAAGTACGAGTGAACCTAATCAACAAGCGTACCACTTCATCTCTATCTAACAAACCATCCAAACCCCTTTTTGATTAATTTAAGCACCTTGGGAACTATAGGATACTAACATACCCGAACTCATTGCCAAACTCAACTATGTTTCAAGTGTCATAAGGCGAGATTGAATACATTAGCACCTATCTAACTATCCCAACTCCCACGTCATAAAGATAACTTTTGAGCCCATCACATTGATTCCAACCCTTTATTTCTATATACTTCAAGCTTTTATTCATTGAGAACTTCTCAAATTATTTTGAACTTTGATCTTGATTTTTTTTTTTTTTTAAAAAGATGGAAGTTTCACAGATTTTTCTTTTCTTCTTGGGCCAAACCCAAACACTAGGCCCGAATGAGCTCCTCTTCTCCTTATAGCTCCAAACAAGAAAACACCAACCCATCAAAACATCATTTCCCCCACCCCACACTTGCCTTAGCAAGTGTGTTCTAACAAAAGACTAAGTCCACTCGTAGGGTATAAATGAAGGAAATGTGACCATAATTAAGGCTCAAGGTAGGTTTCTGACTGAGTAACAAAATGGCTATAAAACGAATGGTGGTCAGACCATTCTATCAAGTCTGAGAGGGGCTACGAAGGTCTAACGTTTCGGGATAAGGCTTATATGGTTTTGGTTGGTCAAAGAGACGCCAGGACCGTCATCCCGTATCCTACTTAGGTGAACCTTTCTATTTCGCCTCGAGATTAGTGGTACGTGAAGTGGTAGCAATCAAATTGTGCACAAAGTGTAGCTTACGTGAAATTAATAAACTCCATTCTCAAGATAATATTAAACCTCAGTGTACAAGTTCGGGGCCCTACTAAGATGGTCACCACTCGAATGTGAAAATAACACACACAACACGGTGTTGAGAACCCTTGAAATTTTTTAAAAATTACCCAAAAATCGACTCGAGCCCGGTCATAGGCTAAGCATACCACATATATAGCACATTTAACAACAAAAACAAGAAAACGGTTAAGTCTCCCACCCCACACTTAAACGAAACACTATCCTCAGTGTGTGAGAGATAAAAAGAGTAAAAGACTTAGCTGTTTGACCAAAACCCGGCAGAAAGGTGCACTCGTAGCCCACGTGACATCTTCTAGTAAGCTCCATCTCGAGTATCTAAAACCATAGAAACAAAAACCAAGGCAAACACATGCACGGAAAAAGTCCATGTGCCAAAAGATGGTGATAGATACGAGATATATAAAAATAGAAGCCATGCCACAAACAAAGTATCAAAGCATATCAACCATACTAGACGGGAATCGCACTGGATGTAAAGATAATCAAAAGAAACACAGAGCATCCACGCATAAAATAAGGCCACAGAGGCTCATATAAAAACATCCCGTCTACGTACAAGAGCCGGAACCAAAAGGAAATTCTCACCCCAACCTCTCTTTTAATACAAAACTCTCCCCTCTTGCACCTAAAGACCACTCCAAACACATTATTACTACCAAAAAGGTGGGTTGCCTCCCCCAAGCGCCTTTGTTTTGCATCGTTGGCTCGACGGGATGACTTATACAGTGCCAATTTTTCCAAAGTTATACTATTGGCACAGGTGAGAAAAGGTAGAAGTGCTTTGTTTAACGTCGTTAGCATCGACGTAGTGGCACTAAACGGACTCATACCACAAAAGACTCAAAACAACGACCGGAACCAGAAAGCATCACAAAGCACCCAAACACATAGCATATCAATTATAAGTATATTCATGAGAGACACCGCGAGGGGGTTTTAAAGGGGTAGAGTTAACACATGGGGTACCTCTTCTAGCTCGTGAAGTTACCTCTTGCCAAACACTCAATATTTTCTTTTCTGGTTCCCGCTCCGGTTTCTCTTCAAGGTGCCCTTTGCTTGGGGTGCTTCGTTTCTTCACATTGCCTTTGAGTTCAATTCCTGGTTCTATGATGAGTGGCTTATGGTCCAGATGAGACAATGATGGTGAGATGGGTGATCCCGGTTTATCCTTGGTCTTGATCTTCACTCCATCAACGACCTTTTGTGCATCCACCGTGTCTTCTACAGTTAACTCCTTATCAACCTGTGTGTTAGTGGTAGCAACAACACAAGCGAAAGTAGATTCGACAGAATGACAAGCAAGAGATTTAGACTTATAAACATTCAATGTCACGCTCTCCTTACCCACATGAAAAGTAATATCACTTCACATCTATGCTAGCATCACTCGTAGTCAAGAAAGGACGACCAAGCAAAACCAAAGTCTTAGAATCCATCGCCATGTCTAAGATGACAAAATCTACGGGAAAGGTAAATTTATCTATTTGTACAAGAACATCCTCCGCTACCCCCATAGGTGTCCTAACCGACCTATCCGCCATTTGTAAGGTCATCCCCGTGGGTTCTAGCTCACCCAACCCTAACTTTTCATACAAGGCCCTATGCAGTAAGCTCACAGAAGCTCCTAGGTCACACAACACATTTTCAATCACAGTATCGCCAATAGTAATAGGGATGGTGAACCCACCTCGATCTCTCATTTTCGGGGGTATCTTACTATCAAAAATCACCGAACACTCTTCATTCAAACATACCAAACCTTCCATTTTACTCTTATCATTTAACAAGCCTTTTAAGACTGCATAATAAGGTGCATGTTTGCAAGTGCTTCAAGAAAGTGGAATGGTCAAGTCAATTTTACGCAAAATTTCAATGAAAAGGTTCTCGAGCTTGGTTCAAACGACTTTGTCTATGACCTTTAGGTGGGTAGGGTAAAGTACTTAAATCAAAATCGAGAGGAGGCGGGATTATACCTTTCTTACCTTTCACGCGTGGAGGTGCGTTCTCACTTGTGCCCTTCTTCTCTATTGCTTTACTCGGTTCCTCTTCTTCAATGTCAATTGCCACAAACTCCTTCTCCTTGTCTGTCACTTTCTCTTTCTTTGCATTCGCCAACTCTTCCTTTACGGCCTTCAATTCTCTTCTCATTGCTTCCAACTCTGTCTCAATATTTCTTTTTTCCAAGTCTTCTTCCTCAACCGGCCTATAGAAATCATCATCTTAATCAATACCCCTTTCTCTCTTTGACAGATTTTGAGTCCTTTCTCCTCGAGCATTGTCAACACCCACCTCTTTACCACTTCTCAAAAATAGGGCCTTCACATTTTAGGGATTATTTTCCATGTCGCTCGGTAAGCCTCCTTTCAAGTTCACCATGGCATTATCGGTGATTTGCCCCATGTGTGTTTCGAGATTCCGAATGGCGGATCCATGTTTGAAGTTCATCTCAACCATGTCCTTTTTTATCTCCGCAAAGTTTTTGTTCATTTGCTCCAATATGACATCGGTTGCACTCTTTTGAGGAATGGGAGGAAGTGGTGGAGGAGTTGCTTGGTAAGTACCCCCTTGTTGTTGATGTTGAGATTGTTGAGGATAGTATTGGGCTTGTTGGTTAGGCGCTTGATAAAATGAACTTTGATTTTGCCTATAAGCTTGGTTCTAGCCTTGGTCAAAATACCTGTTCCAATTCTGCCCTTGATGGTTTTGATACCAACCTTGATTATTATTTCTCCAAGAACCATCACTTTGTTGATCATAATTACCATCTTGACTTTGCCCCACATAATTCACCTCATAACATTGAGAATTATCCACAACCGGCTGCTCGTTTTTTTGGCCTTGTTCGGCGCTTTGAAATTGATTTGTAACCGGATTGTAGCCCAAGTGCCCCGCACTCAGTTGCCCCATGGCATACATGTTCATCATTTTCTTGGCTAGATCGGTTGGACTATCTTGTGACGAAAAACTAGCTTGTCCTTGCATTGAGGATCGTGGATATGACATATTTTGAGATTTGTGTGTCATCCCACAACCCTTAGCCGAATGTTGGCTTCCACATATTTGGAAAAGCCTTGCCTTTTCATTTTCTCTTTCAGGGTTCTCCAACCTTTTCTCCATCGTTTGCATCTTAGCTTGACATTGCTCATTTGTTTCCACTTCCTTCACTTCAACCAATCCCGGCTTTTTACTCCTCGGCCCTTTTCTACTTGAAGACACATATTGCTTTGAAGTCTCGGCAATTTTCTCGATTTGATTCATAGCCACCTCCGGTATCATCCTCATAATATCCCCATTACACGAAGCATGTAAGGTCCCTTGTTGCACCGGCTCCAACCCTCGGAAAAATGCATGAACTACCTCAAAAGGTCGCAAGCCGTGCCCCGGGCACTCTCTCAATAACGCTTTAAATCTATCCCAGGACTCATACAATTCTTCTCCTTCATAGGCATTAAACAAGATAATAGCCTCTTTCATGTCCAATGTCTTTGATGGTGGGTAATACTTGAACAGAAATGTCATAACCACGTCCTCCCAAGTGTGCAAAGAATCATGAGCCAATGAGTCATACCATGTCTTGGCTTGTTCCTTCAAGGCGAAGGGAAATAGCATAAGTTTAAGCGCTTCTTCACCGACTCCATTTATCTTGGTAATGTGCACAATTTGTAGGAAATGATCGATGAACATATGAGGATTTTCCACGGAGGTTCCCTTGAATATAGCATTGTCTCCCAATAAATGTATGATATTTCTATTCAATTCCAAATTATTGGTGGCCACCGGTGGCATTCGAATTGGACTATGCCCCATGGTCGCCGTGGGAGCCATCACGAAGTCCCTACAAGTTAAACCATCTTGATTTTGCTCTTGTTGACCATTAAACCAATTAGGCATCGCGTTTACACCTTGATTGTGAGCTTGATTTTGGTTCTTTAGAAATTGGTTCAACATCCATGCATTGAACTGTTGCATAACAAGGGGATCCATTTGATTTCCTTGGGCCCCATGTTGACCATTATGTGGCATTTGCTCATTCACATTCCCAAAGTTATTTCCTTGTCCATTCCCACCTCCTTGTGCATTGTTGTTGACAAGAGGCGAGTTTTGATTTGGGACTCCATTATTGTTCCCAAAATTTCCTTCCAAGCCTTGTTCACCGTTTTGTGCCATACCGGATCCTTCTCCCAACTCACCCAAACTACTCTCTTCAAAGACCGGAATCGACTCCTCTACTTGATAACCTCTTCTTCTTTGACTATTTCTACGCCTTGCGTAAGCTTCAATCCCGTCTATGAATGGCTCGAGTGGTGTTTGAGATCTCCGGGTCATGCACTACCAAAAGAAAACAACAAAAAAACAATAAAATAAAACATAGGCCCAAGCCTTCGGTTCACTTGCAAGATATCACAAATAGCACACAATTCCCCGGCAACGGCGCCATTTTGATTGAGCTAAAATTTACCCCAACAAAAACAATTTATAAAGACTCGAAACCGTGGGCAAACTAACTCTCTAACCGGCAGTGTACCGGGTCGATTGCTAGAATAACTATAGGAGTACGAGGTCGAACCCAAGGGAAAAGTGTTTGTGAGTACCAAAGCGAACGTGTTACTTAGTCTAGGTGATCAATGTTTTTAAAGTGATTGTTTACTACAACGACACTAAAGTGATTCTTACTAACGAGTCTAAAGATAGAAAAGAAAGAAAGAAGATTAAACTACTAGGTTTAAAAGATAGATTAAGGGACATAGCCGAACCGTGATCAAAATAGCTAGTTTCAACCCCAAGGATAGACAAAACCGGGAGTGTGCATTATAACAAACGAACTCTCGCATCAATTTCACGGGTGCGTGCTCCTAATTCTGGTGCTAAGGTCTGAACAACTCTCTCCTAACACCTTATGCCATGTTAACTACCCTTCCCTAAAGAAGATTCACTAACAAGACATGTTATGCACTAGAGCCGCTTAAACGTTAAAACGAGTAACCTCACTTTGGGCCCGGGCTTAACAACTAAGCCGAGTTTACGCCGCGATCTTAGAACCCATTTTCCCACATCTCTCTATCTGAACAACTCTTTAGATTGATGTGTGTGACTTTGACCTAGATAGGTAATCTAGCCCAAATCCGTTATAACAAGTTCTATGGCGTGAAATATGCAAGATACAACAATAAAAAGCACTACCCACTCCCAATTTCATCACCCAAAGGTGATTTCACCAAATTTCACATGATTCGACTATGTTAAGTTTAGCTACACATTATAAAGCATGAAATAACAATCAAGGAAGAGATTAAAGCCATAAAACAAGAAAATAAGTGAAATTGATTACCGAGAACGTAGAAATTCGAATTTACATCAAACTTCTTCCACACCCATGTCACTTGGGAAGAAGAAGATGAACCAAAATCTATGCAAAATCCAAGATTCTTCAACTAAAACTAAGCTAGACTATCATTAAACTAAGTAAACTTGAAGTAGAAATGAGTCTAAAGAGCCAAAAGGGAAGATTTCGAGCTAAGCTAAGAGTTAGGGTTCTTTGAGAGGCGACCCCCTCGAAAAAACTGTGTAGAAATGTATATATAGGTGGGAAAAATGTGTAGAAAATGACCCCAAACGCACGTTTGGAGGTCCCCAAACGCGCGTTTCAGCACCTAACTCTCTGTACAAAAAAAACAGCTTGAAACGCGCGTTTGAAATGTTCAAACGCGCGTTTGAGACGTTGTTGTTTTCTAGCTGCAGTAAACCATGATATCTTCGCGTGTAGAACTCCGATTTGAGTGATTCAAAATGCGTTGAAAATATCTTTCAATTATATACAACTTTCATGAAGAGACCATGACCATAAAATGCCTCCATCATAGGTCAAATTGCTTCTGAACAGAACGTAGCGTGAAGATACCAACTATTTTTCTTCCTTTTCTTCATTTTTCTTCTTCCTTGGCTCATTCTTGCACCTTGATCATACTTCTCATCATAAATCTTCGCTTTCCGGGTTCTCGTGACAAACGATTCCAGAGGGTAAAAGTGCTCGGGAATGGGTTAATATCACTAAAAAGATGTAGAAACCATCAATTCGACGGATTTACTCCCCGTGCTATAAACTCACGATATTACCCGAAAACGGTCTAAAAACCCCGAAAATGTGCTAAAAGTGGGATAAACAAGGGTGGAAAATGCACCGGAATCATGTAAAGTTGACTCCCATCACACCGGGGCGTTAGTTTCAGCAAAAGCAGTGGGAGCTGTGGTTTTACATTTTGGAAATAAAGTTTTACATTTAGACAAAGTTTATTTCATTCCGAATTTTCGTAGAAATTTGATTTCGTATTCTGCTTTGAAGGACCAGTTGTACTCTGTTTCTTTTATGAATAATGAGTTTACTATTTCAAAGAATGGTTTTACTTTGTGTACTACTGTATTAGAAAACGGATTGTATTTCATTAAACCCACGCAAGCTCCCCTGTTAAATACTGAAATCTGTTGACTCGTTGCCGGTTTGCGAATCTTTCCTGGAAGGAAACAGAGGCTATGGAAAGAGTGCCTTATGCTTCGGCTGTAGGTAGTCTAATGTACGCTATGCTGTGCACTAGACCTGACATCTGTTATGGCGTTGGACTTGTCAGTCGTTATCAGTCAAATCCAGGCAATGAGCATTGGATTGCAGTAAAGAACCTCTTAAAGTATTTGAAGAGGACTAGGAATTATATGCTGGTATATTCGGGTGCAAACCTGGATGTACAAGGGTACACTGACTTTGACTTCCAGTCAGATCGAGATGATTTCAAATCTACCTCAGGCTCAGTGTTTACCATTGGTGGTAGTGCAGTCATTTGGAGAAGCGTCAAGCAATCCAGCACGGCTGATTCTACTATGGAAGTTGAATACATAGCGGCCTCCGAGGCAGCTAAGGAAGCAGTTTGGCTCAAAAAGTTCCTGAGTGGTTTAGGGGTCTCTCCAAATCACAGCGATCCGATCACTCTCTATTGTGACAACAATAGGGCTGTATCAAATTCGAAGGAACCCCGTAGTCACCGCAAGTCAAAGCATATCGAGCGAAAGTACCATTTAATCAGAGAGATAGTCCAAAGAGGAGACATTTCCGTCAAGAAAATCGCCTCACGACAAACCTCGTTGATCCATTCACCAAGACATTCTTTGTTAGAAGTCTTCAACCGGCACTTGGAGACTATTGGTATTAGGGACATGACTTATTTGCTTTAGAGCAAGTGGGAGTTGTATTGCTGTAATATAGATATAGGGTGTGCTCTAAAATAATTAATCCACTTGCCTTTCGTGCAAGTGGGAGATTGTTAGGTTTTGCCCGAAAGACAATTTGTAATTGTTTTATTTAAATAAATGACATAATTTGTTTCATGTTATTTATTCGCATTTATTGCCAATATTAATACACTACAGAAAACCCTAAGTATATTGATTATGTAATCACATAACTCAGTGTATGGCTATACACACGAGGATTGAGTTTGTGAAATATACTTAAAATTAACTTAGTCCGTGAGCGTTTATTAATCCGAGTAAGGGTCTACAGATTAATTTGCTAATGATGCTTGAGAACACCTTAGGTGTGATGATCTTATCCGGACTATCGGTAATAGGGTACCTAGTGGGGCATTTATATATGATGATAATCATATAAATTTGGACCGATTTGATTTGAGTTCTCGATATAATTCCGTAATCGAGAAGTCTTATCAAATCACAAGATGATCATTTATGGATTAATCTTAATCCTGAGGTGATCACAAACAACTGCTTAGACTAGGGTGAAGTTTGATGTGTTAGTAAGGATCACTTCGTAGCATGTGGTCCAACACTTCTCGTTGGCTCTATTCTAGAATGAGTGAGTAGTCTGTGTTATCACAGATATGGAATACATTCCTTCCCTCGGAAAGTAGACAGACAGTTCCCTTATTTGTTAACCCTAGAAACTGATCGATCGGCCGAGTTCATATTATATTGGATATGAACTAATTGATCACTAGCGGGTTAATGGTAAATAAGGATAATACGTTTCGAGAAGGGTTTACGGAAATATCCTGAATCGAAGTGAACAGTCTATGGAGGATTTATCCGTATGTAATGATTATATCAGTGGACGCTTTCGACTCATAAATTGAGTGTAAGTTTTCTATATTCGATAGAGTTCAGTTTCGGGTTTATGGTGGTGTAATCCCGGAATTAATAGATTGGATATAATTATTCTGTCTGATGAATAATTTTATTTAATTTATTGTAGCTACTGAATATAGGTCCATGGTCCCCGGCGTGGCTCCCAAAATAGCATAATTGGATTTCTCGTCGTTGCACCTCAATTATAATTAAATAGTGGATTGGACTATTTAATTTGATATGTGGATTAATTATTTAGTTGGACTAAATAATTAAATACACAGAAAAGACATTTTTCGTGGACTCAACCCAAATTAGTGTGTTGACCTTTTGACCTAATTGGTCAAATATAGAAATGTGCATGTGACCTTAATTTTTTAAGGGGTGGGGCGCATATTTAATATTAAATATTATTAAGAAATTAGTTTTCTTGGATAATTATTTAATATGTGATTTATCTTTTATTTGTTAAATGATAATTCATGGAATATTAGATAATAATATGATTTATCCTAATTTGTTTGGGATAATTATTTTATTTATCTTTTATTTGGAAAAAGGATTAATCTAATAATTATCTCTTAATTATTAAATCTTTGGAGGACAAGGATTACTCTCCTATATAAAGAGAGTTCTCCCAAGCCTTTTGACACACAATAAACACGCCATTATTCATAAGAATATAGCTTGGAATTTTCGGCTATAGTTCTTTGGGTTTCGAGTTGGAATAATCTTCGGGATTATTCCGGTAGCATATCAAGAAGGTCCGGCGGCGGGAAACACCATCCACCTGGTGTTTCTAGGAGACACACGGTGGAAGGTTGTGGCTGCTCATACACGTGTTCAAGGAGCCTTTTGTTCTTGGAGTTAAGCACCCTAAAAAGGTAGGCTCCTAAACCCCCTTGTAGTTAGATCTTTAATTTATGTTATTTGTTTCGTTTAGATCTAGATCTGATGCATTCCGCTGCGTAATCGGGTCAATCTATGATTGATCCGACGATATTATATCTAACACTAGAAACATTTAAAATGTGCTGATTCTTTCTTTCAATCAATCCATTCTGTTGTGGTGTTCTAACACATGACTTTTGATGCACAATGCCCTTCTGTCTATAGAAGGTGCTCATACTGAATTCACCACCATGATCAGACCTAATGGTCTTGATACATCTGTCAAAATGATTTTGAACATAGTTGCAAAAATATTGAAGTAGTGAATTTGCCTCACTTTTACATTTCCTTAGAAACAGCCATGTATATCTACTGTGATCATCAACTATAGACAAAAAGTAATATTCACCATTCACTGTAGGAACCCTATTGGGACCCCAAATGTCAACATGAATAAGATCAAAAGTATTTAGAGTTGATGAAATACTGACATGAAACTTCAACTTTTTTTTGTTTTACTAAAGGACATACAACACAGTTGTGTACAAGCAATTTGATGTTAGAATCAAGTGATTTCAAAGACTTCATCCTCTCTTATGAGGGATGTCTTAGTCTAAAATGACATACAAGAGAATCAGGCAAATAACAAGCATTACAAGACACTTTAGAATTGTCTAAATGGGAATGGAAAACATGAGCAGACTGGCTGTGCAGGATGAAAAGTCCATTGCACACATTAGCTATACCAATCTTATTTATATTGTTTAGGTCCTGCACTACACACTTATTAGTCCCAAAATCAACAATGCAAAATGTAATACCCTACTCCCGATCCCTAGGTCCACTGGGGTCATTCTAGGAGGGGTTGCGAAGCTCTCGCCGCGACTTCAATAACAAATTTAAAATCTCAAAATAATTTACTAAATCCACAAATGATTTGACAACACTTCAATAACGAACTTCATTATCATATTACCACAAATCAATTTTACATAAATCACTAATTTATTCCATTAAAAGATTACAACAAAAAAAATTACAATAGCTCTTAAAATAAATCAAGGTACCATCCATAACATTAATTCCTTTATCTTCGAATCTCGATCAATCATCTCCTACAATTTCTCCCTTCCCTTGATAAAAAACCTGTACATATATTTGTAAAAGAAAAAAAAAACAAAAGAGAGAAAGAAACAAAGAAAATGAGGCGTCAAAGAGGGTGATGTAAGTAGTATGTGAGAGTATATATATATATATATATATATATATATATATATATATATATATATATATATATATATATATATATATATATATTATATAAGAAAAATGTCTTGAGCAACTTTTAGAAATAACAATGAAGTCCTTTATTAATTGATGAAACAAATGAAAAAAACAACTTTTAATATTTTAGTGCACGAGCATTAAGAAAACGTGTCAAGTTTATTTATTATCACCAGCTTTGACCGAGCCGATGAGTCAAGTTGTAATATCTCGACTTTCGAAAAAGAGTGACGCGTGTTTTTGCGAAAAATGGAATATTATGATTTACGGATTAAAGTATTTTATGTGTGTGTATATATATATATATATATTTCGGATATCTATATTTATTTAAGGGAAAAATATGATTTTAAGTAAAAATGGCAATTAAGGAAAATAAGGGATTAGGTTAATTATTTGGAATTTTCCTATTTAAAGAAAAATAAACCCCATTAGTTTTCCCTAACCTTTTGAATCAGAATTTCACCTCCTAATCTTCCCCTCTTCTACATGTAATAGTTTGAGAAAAGGTTGAGAGATTTCTTCCGTTTTCTAAGTCGAATCTCAACCGTTTTCAGATTCGAGTGGAGCGTTGGAGTCGTCGTGAAGAGGGCGTTTTCTCAAGGTATGATTTTCGACCTAGCTGCTGTTTTGGATGAGTTTTGGAGATCAAAACTCATATCTTTCGTAGTCTTGTGTTAATCAAGCGGGTGATCGAATCTAACCCTTTTGGAATTGATCACATAGGCTACTCGCAAGAAAAGATCGCTTTTCTTTGGTTTTTTATGAGGATTAGGAATTGGATTAGCTTGCTAAAATGTAAGAGGGTCTTCCTACAAGTTGATTATGGTTTATTAGGGTTTATGTTAGGATTGAGATGATTAATATGCTAGAATTGCTACTTTCATGTTGCCTAAGGATTTAGAGTTGTTATGGTAGATAAAAGTTATGTTTTTCTGCTATTTTCTGAGTATTATGATGTTGGACAAGTTTGAGAACGATTAGGGATCGATTAGAGGTCAAAAACTGAGCTTTTGGAAGTTGCCGCGCTTGGTGCGGGCGTACCAAGCCCAGTGCGGACGCACTGGAGAACCAGAAAGTAAAATTTCACATTCAGAGAGTTGGTGCGGGCGCACCAGACCCGGTTCAAGTGCACTGGAGCCCAGTGCGGGAGCACCAGCCCCAGTGCTAGGGCACTAGACGAGCAGAATTCCAGTTTTTACGTACAGAGGCTTAGTGCGTGCGCACTGAACCCGGTGTGGGCGGACTGGACCTCCTTTTTCATGAAAAAGATGATTTTTAGATATGTTATGAATCCTACATGTTAATCCTTGATCTAATAACATTAATTAAACATAAACAAGCCCCGATTGAGTTCTGATGCGTTTGGTTCCGGCACCGGACGTACTCTTAAAGGGAGTTGAAGTCCGGGACCATCGGAAATGCATGAAAGGGCTTGTGCTTTGATGATCTAGAGTTCATCAATGTCTGTGTAATTGCTAGGCCTTGTCTGTGTCTAGAGGTCTAGGAAAGAGAGTTGAGTTGTGAGGGATCTTACTTGAAAACAACTAGGTGGCTAGTTAACAACTAATGATGATTACATACTTGACTAGTAAAAGACTAAACATCATGTCATTCTTGGATAGGCACAAGTTTATATCGCAATGTGTAGGCTTTCGGATAAAATGAGTAAACTTGCTGGCCTTTCTAGAGGCACCAGGAGTAGAGGGTACTCGTGGATGGATAACTTTGCTGGCCATTAGAGGGCACCAGGAGTAGAGGGACTTCACCGAACGCGTATACTATCGGGACTAGCCAGTGGCTATTGGTGTGATCCACTAATAGGTTGCACCCAGATACTTCGTGGTGAGTAGCATTATGCGTAGTGCCCTAGAATGCGGATGTAACAAAGATAAGCTAAGTTAGAAACAGTTAGTCATGACATGTTGATGGGCATGAAGTGAACCCTAGATTGAGTCGGTCACATAAAGATATCTATTATAATAAAACTTGTTAATGTGCCTTAGTTAATTTGTAGCTTCTACTTCTTACTATGTATAGTGTACTTACCTCAAATGCATGTTTATTTATGTGTTTGGGGGAGAGAAGATGAGCGGGTTGACCATGAGCTTGATGAGGACTTCGATGACGACGTTTGAGGATGCCGGAGTTGGAGCTGTTTATTATTTATTGTCTTTCCTTATTCTTTTGTCACTGTTTCGGATTGAAGTTCTTTAGTTGAACTTGTTGGTTTTGTCTTTCATAGTTTTGAGGATTTCGTATTTCTTTTAAGTTTCATTTGGATTTCTCTTGATGTAATAAGTTACATTTCTACCCTTTAGTTATTCTTTCTATTCTTAGTTGTCTGGAGAATTTTACCCGAGTCTGTTGCTTCCGTTTGCTTTATTTGATACGACGCAGTAGATGCAGACGTGTAATATTGGATTTATTTAATATTATACGTGCCGAGCGTTCCATTTCTGGATAAGGACTCGGTGTCCGGGAACGGGGCGTTACAGTTGGTATCAGAGAGAAGCGTCTTTTAGGATTCCTTTCTTCTAAGCTAAGACTTTCTTAGATCTTTTAGTAACATTCTGATTTTCTTTGATCATCAGGATGGTGACCATGAGAACTGGAATTCGTGGTGAAGAGACCTCAGGAGCAAGAGACAACAGTCCGACGCCGGTTGTAGGAGGTGGTTTTGTACGGCAGAATCCATCCCCTCATCAGAGCAACACACCAAGACCTCGCCAGAACCCTACTCCATGACCACTGTGGAGTGCAACACCACGACCTCAGTCTAACCAGGAACCAAGTGCAAATTCTTTTTGGATTGAGCACAATATGCAACACAAGTCAGTTTGTGAAGTCCTGAAATTTTTTGACAGCTTATAGCAGTAGATGAAAAGAATTATTTTGACTGACCTATGGCTTTCCAATTTTTTTGATTTTTGAGCATCATATGTAAAAATTATATACTTACAAATTTTCTCTTTGTCTCATGTTCAAAATCAGTTCTGTTTGTATTGTGCAAATCAATTATTTCATGGCTCATGTATGCACCTGCATTTCTCAAAACCATTTAAGTCCTCAGGTCAAGAAAGAATATATGCCTTTCTTTCACCTTAGAAGTTTGGTAGTTAGACACTAGGTGTTGTTGTTCTAGGGCTCAACAAGAAGCGAGTGGTTTGGTTTAGGACAGTAGTGAGTTAGTTGGAACTTCATGATCCGTTTCATAATCAGGTACCCCACCTCAGTTTTAGTAAGAACAATCTCAAGGATCTCTTGGTTGTAGCAACACCTTTTGGATAGAGTAATCAAGGTTGCTAGGGTGTTACTACAAGTTTCTGGTTGTGTTGGAATCTACCGTGGCAAGAGTAAAGTTACAGTTTTGAATTCTATGGACCGTAAGGTGATTCTTGGTATAGGTCGGCTATCCAAGAATTTTGTCTACTTGGATTATAGACACAAGAAAGTATCTTCCGGTGATGGTTGCACCAAGTAGAAGAGTGGCTAGTGCAGTTTCAGTAACTCAATTTGTGGTTGGTCAGTTTTGGGTTGAGTGAACGAGGTCAGTGTTAGCAAGATCGCAATCGGTTGTTGTTGTCAGTGGGAAACAAGTGAAGCTTCGGTTTGGTTTGTGTTGAAGAGAGAGTGCTAAGGAAGGTCAACGGTTTGAGCACGCTCGAGTTTCGAGGATGAAACTCTTTTTAAGGGGGAAGGAATGTAATATCCTGACTTTCAAAAAAGAGGCAGACGTGTCGTTTATGGAATATTATGATTTACGGATTAAAGTATTCGGATTAAAGTATTTTATGTGTATATATATATATATATATATATATATATATATATATATATATATATATATATATATATATATATATATATATTCGGATATCTATATTTATTTAAGGAAAATCGATGTTAAGTAAAAAGCGCAATTAAGGAAAATAAGGGATTAGGTTAATTATTGGGAATTTTCCTATTTAAGGAAAAATAAACCCCATTAGTTTCCCCTGACCTTTTGAATCAGAATTTCACCCCCTAATCTTCACATCTCCTGCGTGTAAGAGTTTGAGAAAAAGGTTGAGAGATTTCTTCCGTTTTCTAAGTCGAATCTCAACCGTTTTCAGATTCAAGTGGAGCGTTGGAGTTGTCGTGAAGAGGGCGTCGTTTCAACACAAGAAAGTTGGAACTTTTCTCAAGGTATAATTTTCGACCTAGCTGCTGTTTTGGATGAGTTTTGGAGATCAAAACTCATATCTTTCGTAGTCTTGTGTTAATCGAAGCGGGTGATCGAATCTAACCCTTTTTGGAATTGATCACATAGGCTACCTGCAAGAAAAGATCACATTTTGCTGGTTTTTATGAGGATTTGGAATTGGATTAGCTTGCTAAAAGGTAAGAGGGTCTTCCTACAAGTTGATTATGGTTTATTAGGGTTTATGTTAGGATTGAGATGATTAATATGCTAGAATTGCTACCTTCGTGTTGCCTAAGGATTTAGAGTTGTTATGGTAGATAAAAGTTATGTTTTTCTTCTATTTTCTGAGTATTATGATGTTGGACAAGTTTGAGAACGATTAGGGAATGATTAGAGGTCAAAACCGAGTTTTGGAAGTTGCGCGCGCTGCAGTGCAAAGACTGCGCCAAGCCAGTCTTGACGCGATTTGGAGAACCAGAAAGTGAAATTTTACATTCAGAGAGTTGGTGCGGGCACACCAAACCTAGTGCAGGCGCACTGGAGCCCTGTACGGGCGCACTGGACGAGCAGAATTCAAGTTTTTACGTACAGAGGCTTAGTGCGTGCGCACTGAACCCGGTGTGGGCGGACTGGACCTCCTTTTTGATGAAAAAGATTATTTTTAGCTGTGTTATGTATCCTACATGTTAATCCTTGATCTATAACATTAATTAAACATAAACAAGCCCCGATTGAGTTCTGATGCGTTTGGTTCCGGCACCGGCCGTACTCTTAAAGGGAGTTGAAGTCCGGGACCATCAGAAAGGCATGAAAGGGCTTATGCTTTGATGATCTAGAGTTCATCAATGTCTGTGTAATTGCTAGGCCTTGTCCATGTCTAAAGGTCTAGGAAAGAGAGTTGAGTTGTGAGGGAGCTTACTTGAAAACAACTAGGTGGCTAGTTAACAACTAATGATGATTACATACTTGATTATTAAAAGACTAAACATCATGTCATTCTTGGATAGGCACAAGTTTATATCGCAATGTGTAGGCTTTCGGATAAAATGAGTAAACTTGCTGGCCTTTATAGAGGGAGTAGAGGGTACTCGTGGATGGATAACTATGCTCGCCATTAGAGGGCACCAGGAGTAGAGGGACTTCACCGAACGCGTATACTATCGGGACTAGCCCTTGGCTATTGGTGTGATCCACTAATAGGTTGAACCCAGATACTTCGTGGTGAGTAGCATCATGCGTAGTGCCCTAGAATGCGGATGTAACAAAGATAATCTAAGTTAGAAACAGTTAGTCATGACATGTTGATGGGCATGAAGTGAACCCTAGATTGAGTCGGTCTCATAAAGATATCTATTATAATAAAACTTGTTAAAGAGCCTTAGTTAATTTGTAGCTTTTACTTCTTACTATGTACAATGTACTTACCTCAAATGCATGTTTATTTATGTGTTTGGGTGAGAGAAGATGAACGGGTTGACCATGAGCTTCATGAGGACTTCGATGACGACGTTTGAGGACGCCGGAGTTAAAGCTGTTTTTTATTTATTGTCTTTCCTTATTCTTTTGTCACTGTTTCGGATTCAAGTTCTTTAGTTGAACTTGTTGGTTTTGTCTTTCATAGTTTTGAAGATTTCGTATTTCTTTTAAGTTTCATTTGGATTTCTCTTGATGTAATAAGTTACATTTCTACCATTTAGTTATTCTTTCTATTCTTGGTTGTATGGAGAATGTCACCCGAATCTTTTGCTTCCGTTTGGTTTATTTGATACGACGTAGTAGAGGCTGACGTGTAATATTTGATTTATTTAATATTATACGTGCCGAGCGTTCCATTTCTGGATATGGACTCGGTGTCTGGGAACGGGGCGTTACACAAGTACCGCCCAAACACCGTTTTACCATATGGATTTCAACCGCAAACCACGAGAACTAGCCATGCCTGACAACTCCGGCTGATTGTCAGGAAAAAGAATCAACCTTCACCGTGAAAACCTCCTACACGGCTCCAGCCAACCCTATCCATGCCCTAGGACCCACGCACCAACCGTCAGCCCTTGCTTTCCCGACTGTAGAATGGATCTTCGGGGAAAAGGTACCTTCCCCATTCTTACGAACGAGCACTCTAGCTACTGTCGGAAAGACTTCGAGTCAAGAGGCCCCGAGACCGATGACTAACCGTTCTCCTAGAGCAATAACTCTAATCCCCCTACCCACCAGAGTGAGCAATAACTCTAATCCCCCTACCCACCAGAGTTTTGACACTTTCGTGTCACGAACGAGCGAGCAAGTATTATCCGGTCAATTCCAAGTATCATTTGTTTATTGTTAAAAAAAATGTGCACTAACTCAAAACAGTCGATTATTAATTAATTGGAATATGACTTCTGAATTTAAATAAACAATTGATATAAGTAAAAAAAAATTACTTAAAAAGTCACACTTTGGCTTTAAATGAAAATAAATGACTCACCTTGGCTTAAGGTAAACTTAAGAGCATGGACTATTTGATTCTTGATTCACAAACCGGTACCACCGTCGCCTAGTATTAAAATTCTAAAAAAAATTAGCTTGGGCGATTTCAAACAAATAAAGCTTCCCAAAACCCCACTTATTACATTCCCACTGTATAGTCCTTAAGAATCTTAGATGACTATGAGTGCTACCGTTAATTATTTACTAGTAAAATGCACGTGCGTCCGCACGTGTTTTAGTGAAATAAAACTTTGAAATTTGGAAAATAACAATATTAATTAATACATAATTTATTAAGTATTTCTTCCTCATAAAATATAAATATACTATTAATGATAATTATACAAAATTATCTTCTTTTTTTGTTAGTATTTTGAATTTATAAATGCCCGTACTTGATACATTTATCATCATTTTAAAGATAATAAGCATTCCGAATTTACGAATATATGTATCTAGTATATATCAATAATATGTTCTTCATATTTATCTAGTAAACCTGTGGACATTTACAGTATTTTTAAGCAACTTTTGCAAATTTTTACTCTAAACATAAACCATTTATTTTGATAGTGTCGTAAAAAGTATAGCATGTGTGTTTCATTTACATATTATTTTATATGCTTATTATATCTTGCCTATGATTATAATTTAATGATTGTAAAGTAACTCTTATAAACAACGTAACATTTGAGATGATGATCTGTATACTAAAAAAATTGATGAAGGAATCTAAGTTTCAATTCAATCAGGAAGAATGGTGAAACCATATAATTTTATCGTAGGTTGTAAAATGTTAAACATATACATTAATCATTTTAACTATCATTTCATTGTTTTCTAAAGTATATTATTAGTGTTCCTAGTTAACATATTAAATTGTCAAACAATGCATACCAATCCAACATGTCTCCGTGCATAATGAATGTGTTCATATTTGACGGATGGATTATGCAGCCTGGAATTACTCTATCTTCAATTTTATTTGTCATACCATCTTTGGATTAGACATGATCAACTCATCTTATTTCTTATCATTCTCAAAGTATCATCTCATTTATCACTCAGACAAAGAATTCTTCGTGAGGCATGGACTACTTTATATCACGGATATGCAAAGCCCTCCCATGGACGAATCAAATAAATTAAACAGTATCTCAAAACTATGCAAAAATGAACTTAAACAGTCTATAATTATCTTCATGTTGTGAAAACTAAAGCAGATGAATTAGTCTACGGATCCAGATGATCTTGTGAAACTTATTTCAGACATTTTGAGAGATGACTATAAAGAGTTGCCTAAGGTGGTTCAAGAAAGTGACACCCCCCATTGATTTTGAAGAGCTCCATGAAAAACTATTTAATTATGAGACTCATCCGTAAAATTGCAGCCAGTCACTTTTGCTAGTCTTGCTACAGCTCATTCATCCGTATGACATCCCTCTCAGAGTGCTGGTTCATTTTCATATCTTACTATTCCTAATTCTTAAAAACAGACACAAAATCCTTTCTCGCATGCAGTAGGCCCGATTTTTTTTGCCCTAAAAAACCTTACTTGGGTATTTTCAATGTGAAAATTGCAAGGATATTCATAGAAATGGTGCAATACTTACCAATTTCAATCTTGTAAAACTTTTTCTCATTCGGTCCAGCCCTTCAACATTGCATCCTCTTAAGCACCTTTGGATGCTCCATAATTTGGCATTACACACGCCTTATTCTGACAATGAAGACAACATGGTTGGTGATGGAAATAATCTTGCCATCACACTAATAGGTTTTGTTTTCTCTCCTTCTTCAAAATATTTTACATTGAATGATGCTTGACGGTGTCTGAAATCGTCCGGGTTACAATTGAGTTGATATACAGGTAAATAGACCTTTGAGTGATGATTCAAATAATTTTTTTGAGTGGATTTGAGGGTGGTCCTGCAAAACACAAAAACCATGATGGGTGCTAGAGCTTTCTCTGAGGTGACACTGTCACGCTCAAGGCAATATTTGAATAGAGGAATTTCCGTTAAGACGGTAAGCGAGAATGTATATCAAACGTGTTATGAGAGTACCTTGTAATTGGGGATGATGATTATTTATATACCTCTCCCTAAGCTTGTGAGGGAGTAGATTATAATGCATTGAAGTCGTGGTAAAAGGAGTTTACAACATATTGATGTAATGGAGCATGTTTTGGAGCAATTATGGCTCAAGCTATAATGGAACGTATATTATAGAGCCATCACTATCATGGAGTAATGTATGTGTAAAATCCGGAACGATCATTGAAAAGTATGTGACCGTTGCTTGAGGTCAAGGATGACATGTATGGTATTGAGCATAAATGACTTAGGTGACCTAAACAACGGCGGAAATAAGAGAATGTAGGCGGCTTGTATCTTACCAGTTATGTGGGACAGAAGGCGACATGCACCATGTCGGACAGAGGACGACATGCATCATATAGGTTGAAGATATAAAGGCGGCATGCGATGTACTAAAGATGGTCCTTGCTGGGTGAGGCCCAATCTCGAGTTGAGCCCATATCGGCCCAAATGTTAACATGAACTTTATCACTCTATGTGAGTCTGAGGATTACCATATGTAGGGTGACTGATCTTACTCATTTCAATGTTCGTAGTGTTTCTAGCATGTCTCATAATTTTTTATCTATCTCTTAGCTTTGTCAATCCCATAATGCTACTTTTGAATTCTTACCCTCTAAATTTCTTTGAGGGATCTTAAAACCACTACTCCTTGCTACCCCCATTTTCAAGATAATCTTTGTCAAATTGATCTAAGTGTTGCCACCACGACTGTTTATTCCCATTGTTTTTGTTGTTTAGAGAATAAAAGCCACAAACTTTATTTTGATACTTCAATTTTATGTTATTCCCTTCCCCTAGAGATTAATTTCACCGACGTTTGGACATCTCTGATTGTGTCTTCTGATGGTTTCAAATATTACATAATTTTACCAACTATACATGGTTCTGTCCATGGATTCTTACATATGATCTGATTGGTGTTTTTATGCATTTTAAGGCTCCTGTTCAAAAATTCTTTGATACTACGATTAAAATTATATTGATACCGAGGGTGAATACATATCCTTTAAAAAATTATTTGGGACAAGAAGGTATGATTAATCAAACCACACACATGAACACAACTTCTTTTAGAGACTTCATTTTATCTTTAGGGGTTTATTATTTACACCCCACTTAATCTACCCATACACCACTATACACACTACACAACACCAAATAATCCAAATCTACTTTTGCACCACACTTAAATTGCAACATTTTTATTTATTTATTTACACCACATACTTAATTACAATTTTGCCTCTCGACCTCCACTCTGCAACCATCCCCTCCGGTATCCCCACTGTCCTTCCCCACCCTATTTCGGCTCCCTCTAATACCTCCCCAAACATTGTTCGAAGATAATCTCCATAAGAAAACACCACCAACTCTCAATCTTACTTCCATGATCCAACCCACCTTAGTTCGCCGTGTCCCCTTGGCCCCTGAAATTCCAATATTTCCTCTTCAAATCTCCTGACCATGATATTTCCCTTCAAATCTCCACGACCATGAGTGATCAAAAAACTTGTAAAGAAGAAAAGCTAATCTTGCACGATTGTTTAGGGATCTAAATACCCAAAATATGATTTTCTTTTGCAGGCATAATTGATGACATGTTGCATTTATTTTCCTGGGTTTGATTTGTTCATAGTGCCGACTACGGGATAATACTGCGATGTTGATTGTTCTCCTCATGTGTTTGATTTGTTTTAAAGAAAACATTTAAGTGTTAGTATAATTTTGAAAACTTGGGAATAGTAAAATTTCATTGGCAAAAGAGTTTATTTTTAAACTTCAAATTAGACTTGGGGTGTATAGGTAGAATGTGGGACCCAAAACATAATTGTCGTGGCGTATCAGTAGGTTTTTTCTTTTTACAATATGTGAGGTGTATGAGTAGAATTGTTGGGGTATAAATAAATGGCCTCTTATCTTTATTACCACACCTTGATGATAGATTTAACATTAGATAGACGATTGATTTTTTTAAATAATTTAATAATTACTTAATTATTGTTTTTCAATAAAAAATTTACTTAATTATTACATTATTTAAATAAATTAAAGTGTTGATTGAATTTTTTAAATAAAGTTTTAACGTGTTATTTTTATTATCAATCATTCAATTTGTGGTTAGTTATATAATGATTGGATAAAAATATATGGAATTTTTAATTGATTAAAAAATACATATCATCATCCAATCATTAACTAAAAATATAAAAACCAAATTAAAAATTATTATTGATTAAGATCCAAAAAAACACGTTAATTTTTTTGACAAGCCAAACACGTTAATGGTCTTCAATTTTTAACATGTTTTTAATTTAATAATAATTCCTTTTTTCTTTAAAAAAAAAATCATTCCTTTTATGGTTAGGTTTATAATTGATTGGATAGATATATATGGAATTTAATTAATGCTTATGATTGATTAGATGTATATATGGAATACTAAATTAAATTTATAACAAATTTCAAAGGAAACACTGAGCGGATGAAACACACCTATTTTTTTATAATAGTAATATAATAATAATAATAATAATAATGATAATGATAATGATCTATATATATATATATCTATATATATTAGAAAGGATAATTTAACCCGATTAACCAATTGACCCGCTCCATACCCGGAAAATCCTACTTTACCCCGACTATACAACACGCGCACTCTCCCACCTTCTTTCCCAAAAAACTCTCAAACAAACTGGCCTTATCTGCTAACAAATTTCCATAGCCGTAACATATCCCAATCCAATATACAGCTTTATCTTCAAAATGAAATCTAAACAAACTTCATCAAATTCAAATCTAAAAAACTCTACTCATATAATTTTTTTTATCAATTAGGTTTCTCTCAACTCTTTAAGAGCGAAGAAAATTGTTATTCATAGCTGTGGCTTTTGAAAATGAGTAGAATTTGCAGAGAAATTTTATCGGTATTGCTTTGCCCTTTTATCTTTTACTGTTGGTGTACTTATTTGATCGATTCACCCGTGAAGAAAATCATCGTTCATAGCTACGGATTTTTCAGTAAATGTTGACTTTGCTTCTTCCCTTTATTTTTGCATTTCAATTTTGCAGGCCTATATATGTATCCGATTTACATTTTCGAGTAAGGTTGAATCGGTCCATTATGTTTTTTTTAAGCAATCTTTTTACTGTTACCATTTAGAGCAGACCGATTTTTTATTTTTTATTATTATTGTGGATGTGGCCATCAGGGATGTATAACTCCATCTTCTGATATCACATAGGTTGTTTGATTGATTCTTGCAATGTACATCAGAACGCCCCTGCACTCGGGCTCAGTAGCGCTAAATGAGTCATAAATGTCCGGTCAATCGCTTAGACCGCCGTCCTCGCTGGTCTAAAAGCGGCTAACCCGAGTTGACAAGACCTTTATGTCTCACACTTATATGGGGTGAGCATTCACTTAATTTACCGATGTGGGATATCACATTCTCCCCCTTATAAGTGGATGGCGTCCTCGCCAAGACGGCCAAGACTTGTCCCGGATCGCCCCTACCAGAGGTAATTCAGAGGCCATCCTTACACCGTCTTCTTGTACGGTGCGGCGCGATATTTCCGCCTCGATAGTCGGCTCTCGAATACCATTCTCAGAACGCCCTGCACCCGGCTCAGAAGGCTTAAATGAGTCATAAATGTCCGGTCAATCGCTTAGACCGCCGTCCTCGCTTGGTCTAAAAGCGGCTAACCCGAGTTGACAAGACCTTTATGTCTCACACTTATATGGGGGTGAGCATTCACTTAATTTACCGATGTGGGATATCACATTCTCCCCCCCTTATAAGGGACTGGCGTCCTCGCCAAGACGGCCAAGACTTGTCCCGGATCGTCCCTACCAGAGGTAACTAGAGGCCATCCTTACACCGTCTTCTTGTACGGTGCTGCGCATATTTCCGTCTGATAGTCGGCTCTGAATACCATTCTCAGAACGCCCTGCACTCCCGGGCTCAGAAGCGCTAAATGAGTCATAAATGTCCGGTCAATCGCTTAGACCGCCGCCCTCGCTTGGTCTAAAAGGGCTAACCCGAGTTGACAAGACCTTTATGTCTCACACTTATATGGGGGTGAGCATTCACTTAATTTACCAATGTGGGATATCACAGTGTCGGTGGGTGGTTTGTTTATAAAAGCGAATATGAGTCACTGGATCTTCATATCGGATGGCTGTGATCCAATGTTAGAAAAATGAGGTAACGGTATCCTTGATTTTCAAAAATAGAGCCATGTTTTTTATTCCTTCATTGTGGTTACACAATGATGTATGTGAACCGTGTGTCATACGTGGCTTTAGAAAAGATATAAGTTTGTTTTTTTTGCTGTATGATTTTCTTCTAGGCGTGATGATGATGAAAGAGGCCAACTATGATGTTCAATTGGACAATCCAAGTTAAGTGTTTTCCTATCATCAATTTCATTTAACCTCTCCATTACTTTGTATTCTTCCCCATTAATCTGGTTCTCCGAAATGGAAAGTATGAATGACACCATTATGCCATTTTCGTTATTCGGTACTATAAGTTTTAACAACTTATTATGTTGCAATATGGTATCTTTAACACTGTTTGGGTTTTTTCTCCTTTTCTGGTGATATTGAATATTTGGAGACACAAAAATATATTAGGACAACTGTGTGCTACTGCTTCTCATTATTTTCATGAATATGATTATAACCTTTACTATGATTGTGTAGTGACAGTGAAGAGTCTAAAATTGCATTTGTCACCTACAAGGATTCATAGTGAGCAGAAAGTGTAATGCTTCCTTTTTTTTTTTTTTTTTGTGTGTCATTTGAAAATGCATTGCCTTTTCATTTGAAGAGTTGTGAAACCATCAAAGTGTCATCGTTCCAGTTTTAATAATTAGTCATTGTATTGATAAGACATGCTTCAACATATTGATGATTAAGTGCAGTGATTCAGAGTGTCATTTTTTTTGGTTCATGTCCAACCGATTTTCAATTCGGCAGGCAACGGGTGAATCATTGTCACATATAGTAATGGGTTGTGGGTATGCAAGGAAGAAGAAGAGGGAATGGGAAGTCATTACTTCAACTGGATTTTCTTACTACCTCTTCATTGGTTTTTTTATAATTTATCTATCGTATTGTTATTTACTTTCAATTGGCCCTCTCTTTTGTCCTGTTTCTGGTTAATCAACATTTCTTGGTGTGTACAGACAGCATTCGATTGAAGAGTGATTAACAGGTATAGGTTTTTCTGAAATCCATCTTTCGCCTGTTACACAAGTTGTTCTTTTTTGGTCAATGTGAGTTGGTGTATAAATTTTTTTTGTCTTCATAAACCTGGTGTTTTTCTGCCATTAGTGTTTTCTTCCTATTGCACATTTTCTAATTGTTTCTGCATGTTAAAAATTCTGTATACAGATATTTTGGTTGTGAATCTTATCAAAGAAAGATCAAAATAGGATTACTTACTTTGATTTTTTTTACATAGGTAGACAGATTCAACTTCTACATTGGATTCCAGGTGTCTATTCCAGAAAAGAAAATTTCATTGTGATTGAAGTCTTGCAACAAAAAATTTTAGCGAAATTCATTGTAGTCCGTGATATTTATAATATCTTCACTTATATCTTTACAATGCTCTGTAGATCTATTTGTATTGTTTTTAATTTAAATGAGACTTTTTTTTTTACATTTCCAGAATATCTAAAGTTTTGTATTTTGTTGTTTATCAGCTATATATTGTTATGAGCCTTATTTCATGTACAAACATGTAAATCTGCATTTGGAAATTGATTTTTTAATAATGTATGGTCGTTCTATGGATTATAGGCACGAGTTTTCAGCTAGGGGCAAGAGAGAAAGGCGTGGGTGGGGTTTCAATATTACGACTAAGCTTCATGTTTATCTTCAAGGATGTACTAAAAAGGAAATCAACTTACTTGGCAGGCATTGGAGATGAAGATCGGCAATTAGACAATATGTGGTTTTTTTTAAAGAGATGTTAACCTGCTAATTATACGTGTTCATCTTCTTTATGTTTGCTTAATTACTTACATGTTCTGGCATCCAAGATTGATGGTGATTCAAAGTTTTCTTTTGCTACCGTGTCTTTTTGATTTTGTACATTACTTCTTTTGAGCTTATTATATTTGTGTTGCGAACATAATGCATTCTTTTGACTTTATGCTATGTTAATGAATTTCCTGTGCATAGAACGGTTTTCTGCTAGACAGAAAGGAATCGAGTAGTCTTTTACCCGTGCGATGCATGACGGGTGAGATCCAGATATATTTATTCTCACCCGCCGTGCATCGCACGGGTAAAAGGCTAGTTTATTTATATTCGGACGTATACTAACTTCCATTATTTCAAACGTTGTAACGAAAATTACCGATTATTAACACAACTAAACTTGAACTTCTCACCAAGAGAAAAGCCGTGCAAAAGTATGTTGGTAGCAGTTCCACAAAAGCAAGTAGATCCATTTTACAATTAGGCTTTAGTTATATTTTCTCCAAACTATGGTATAAAAGAAAAATTCTCGGCTGTGGAATACTAAAGAATAGAACTCTTCAAACAAAAAAAACAGTAGGATATGTTGATCAGACTATTGATTTTAAAGAAATATCTACCATCCCCATCATAGATTGAACAAGATTCCGACATGGACGACCTCTATTCTGTTTATTTTGACTTTGCCTATATGTGTGACATTAACCTTGGATCCATTAGGCAGATTAACAAACAGAGTACTAACAGTTTGAACATCAAACAAGTTATGTAAATCAAAAGTGATATGGTCAGTAGCAGATCCCCTTCCCTGACCTCTGCCTTGTCTAGTGAATCTTGGATTAAAGACAACATTACTTTCAACATCCTTTGGGCCATTGACAGCTAACAGAACATAATCAACACTAGAATTGTTGTAATTCATCTGTTCTTCATATTTAAGTGCCATTAGAAAGGCAGTCTTAACATCTGGGAGGGGTCTAGTCATCAAGACTTGTGACTTAACAGTCCCAAAGCCATTTAATCCTTTCAAAAACCAAGTAGTGTAAAATTAGCATAATGTTCTCTAATCATAGGCAAAGCTGCACAAGTATAGGGATGGATGGGCTTTAAAACCAGATATTGATCCCAAATAGACTTCAACTTAGTGAAATATTCAGTCACAGACAATGAACCTTGTTTAACTCTTTCAATTTCTTCTTCAAGATTTGATAATCTATAAGCATCTGCCCTACCAAACCTATCTTGAAGATCCAACCAAATTTCTCTAGCAGTATCAAAGTACATAACACTTTCAGAAATATATGGAATCATTGAATTTATAAGCCAAGAAGTTACCAGATCATTCAATTGCATCCAATGTTCATAACCAGGATCATTTTCTGGGGGCATAGTTGCTATTCCATTGATGAAAGACAATTTGCCTCTTGAAAACAGTGCTTTCGATACAGCTCTCCTTCAGCGATGGAAACTTTCTGTGCCTCTAAGCAAAGGCTGAACCAAAATCAGACTTGGATTATCCGAGTTGGAAGAAGAATTAAGAGCTCCATTGTTGGTGGCCATTATAATCACCAAGAAACGAAACAGAATTTGGGAAGAAGAATTAGCGGAATTAAGCGTTTAGCTCTGATACCATGTTGAAAATAAAGAAAAAACGTTTTAAAACTGAAAAATTCTCAGAACCTCCATTGATGAACTAAAGCTATCATCGATTCAAATTTTACAAAAGGTGGGAAAAAGAACAAGAAGCAATTACATGTAATCAGAATGAGGAAAACCGTGAAACTGAACTTATGAACCTTCCTAATGACTCCTAACTGATATATATGTTGGGGAAAATATCAATCTAGCATGCTATTTAACACGAAATTAAAAAAAACGAAAACAGAAAATAGGACAGAAAATTTATTGACTGAGGCGAGTGTAGCAC
Source organism: Gentiana macrophylla (assembly GCA_026214975.1). Taxonomy (NCBI): domain Eukaryota; kingdom Viridiplantae; phylum Streptophyta; class Magnoliopsida; order Gentianales; family Gentianaceae; genus Gentiana; species Gentiana macrophylla. Next base: position 87,663,290 of record CM047815.1, read on the forward strand.
TCTGTCCTTAAGACATTTTTGCCCCGATTATATGCACACGGTAATGGAAATCGTCTCCCAAGATACAACAGTCTCCTTGCTCTAGTCTTGCACTTAGATGTGAACAAGTGGAGAACTGATTCGGCCTTGAATATCTCTGACTATGCACAAGTGTTTATGCAGAAAATTGGCTTTTTATTTGTGCAGAATTTCGGTATGTAGTATGTGCAAATATCTGTCTAAATTTTCATTCAGTAATGCATGGATTTTATAGGCAGAAATGGAGACTATTCACTATCGGTTGCATCATTTCAAAATGATTCAACCGAACAGGTGCAACCCTAATTTGGTTGCAACCTTTCAACGAACCGATGCAACTCATTTATCACATGTCCATTCAGATTTTCCCTCCATTATTAATTTTTTATTCAAATTTATCCAACAATCCCCCACATGAATGAAAATTAATGCAAGTGCAAGCAGACTCTGAAGAGATATCAAACGGAGTTCTATTGCATCGGGCGAGGTGGTTTGCTGCCTTGAACCTTCCCTAGTAGAATACCATCGGACATACTCGGCTAAGCAGTGAACTAGGTCTTGAACTGCTCAGGATTTGGTGCAGCCTAGACAATGATATCAACACAATAGACCCTCTAGCCTTCTCGAAGTTCTCATGGTTGTGTCCATTTTGGCCCTGGAACACCTTGGTTTCAGAAAGTGTGTGAGAGAATTCAGCCCTCAAATTCTCACAGAAGCGGCCCCACTTCCACTTACATAGGTGACCTCCTATAAAGAGTACTCTGTAATACCCCACCTGGCTTAACCAAGATATAGGAATCATTAAAAGCTTAGTGCTTAATCCAACAAAATCACAGAAAGCACTTTTGTTTTTAACAGAATGGGTAAGTGCTAACTGTCCCTCATAACTTAGTTGTCCTTTAAATGAACCATGATCTTGGGATCTCCAGTCACTATGGTTGGGTTAACATTATAAGAGAACATGCATAATAGGCTTAAGTCCCATCCCGTTTGTACATACAAATTTGTGCCCTTCCTATAGCCATTGATTATCACAGTGTATGCTAATATCAGCCGCTACTGAGGCCAACATGGAATATCCTCAAGGATATTTCTAAGCCATTCAGCTTCTTCTCCATGCTAATCCAATGCTATAAACTCAGATTTTCATCGTGAAATGAGCTATGCATGTCTGTCTTGTGGACTTCCAGGACACTACACCACCACCAACAGTGAATACATATCAACTAGTGGATTTTGATTCCTTACAGTTAGATATCCGATTTGCATCACAGTATTCTTCCAATAGTACTGGATATCTTGTATATTGTATACCGAGGTTCATTTTAAACTTCAAATACCTTAACATCCGGTCAAGGGCTATAGATTGAACTTGAACCTTCTTTCTCCTTGTCTTTACAAGGAAAGATCTCATCAATAAATACAACATTTCATTCATCAGTGATCACATTTTAATATGCATCAAGAATTTCTGACTTGTGCACTTGAACCCGATAAGCACTACTACACACTCAACGGTTTTTAGTCATATCTTCACTTGCTTTGGTTTAGGTACCTCAATCTTAACCATACACCCCGTACACTTCTGTGAATTTGTAGCTAGGCTTGGGGCCTTTCCACAGTTCATACAGGGTTTCATCCTTCTTCATAGAAGGGATCTTACTCATAATGAAGTTCACTAAGAGGATAGCTTTCACAAGTTCTAAGGTAAACCCGAACTTATCAATATAGCATTCATCATATCTTTAAGAGTTTGGTTCTTTCGTTCAGCAATACCGTTTGACTAATGTATTTATGATGTGTTGTTTGATGAATGATGCCGGCGCCTCAACAAGACTCATGAAACAATACATCATATCCACCACCAATATTACCACGGAAACATTAAATCTGTTTGCTATGTTTTCTCACCTTCATTCTGATAATCATAAAAGACATTGTTGTTGCACAACCATGCTTCACTTGTCTCAGTACTTCTCCAAGCATACAGTGCCACAACCGGCACGTACACATGTGTCACAACAGACACAATCTTATTTGGATTCACCTCGGTATTTCCTTCCATTTCTGTTTAGTGATAGAAGATAAACACATCAAATTTCTCAAGTAATCCAACCTGTAGTACCACACTTGGCACAACTTTTACAAGTTGAATAAGTACACCAAATTGAATCAATACATCTTTTATCAAGTACCAATAAAGAAGAGTCACACCAATAAAATGAACCACCACACTAAAATGTAGTTACAAGTTATTATATATAATATATATACACACACATTATTTAATAAAAACACAATCAATAAAGTGTGTCATTATCGTGACCCTTCATCTAATGTCTCTTCATTTACAATCATGTCTATAATAACAAATTTCTCAAAGTAGAAAAAAATGCATGTTAGAAGTCACATAACTTTTCTTAAATTGAGACACAACCATTCAATTTAATTTATCAAACAACACCATGTTTTGAAAGAACTAAAAAAACCATGCAAAATACCGGTAATGCTGATCTAAAATCCTTCACAAATCAATGAGTACTATAGCAGGCGTGTATTCACCACAGCAGACGATCCGGCTCATTGCCAATCGGTATATTTATATATATATATATATATATATATATATATATATATATATATATATATATATATATATATATATATATATGAAATGAATTGAAATTCAGACAAATTCAACTAACCAAATGAAGCACATGGGTTATCACAAGAAAAGTTTCACTTTTATGTAAAAGAATTAATAAATCATGGCTCTGATGTTAACCGCATAACTTACTCCATAGAAGATCAAAGTTTAAATATACATGTGATATCCCACATCGGTAAATTAAGTGAATGCTCACCCCTGTATAAGTGTGAGACATAAATGTCTTGTTAACTCGGGTTAGCCCTTTTAGACCAAGCGAGGACGGAGGTCTAAGCAGTTGACCGGACCATTTATGACTCATTTAGCGCTACAGCCCGGGTCCTGGAGCGTTACATGAACGGTATCGAGCCGACTATCGACGGCGGAACTATGCTACCGCACCGCACAAGAAGACGGTGTAAGGATGGCCTCTAGTTACCTCCTGGTAGGACGATCCGAACAAGTCTTGGCCGCCCTGGCGAGGACGCCAGTCCCTTATAAGGGGGGGGAGAATGTGATATCCCACATCGGTAAATTAAGTGAATGCTCACCCCCATATAAGTGTGAGACATAAAAGTCTTGTCAACTCTGGTTAGCCCTTTTAGACCAAGCGAGGACGGAGGTCTAAGCAGTTGACCGGACCATTTATGACTCATTTAGCGCTACAGGCCCGGGGTCTGGGGGCGTTACAATACAAGGAAATACTTTTCCGGTTGAAGTTATTAAAACATATGAAGAATTTTATTTTATTTCCTGTATTCATGTAATGATCCATAATTGAATACATACGATTATCAAATTCCAGGCCTTCTTAGACATTAGAATGCAGATCGAACGGCATGCACAGAAACACAAAAAAAACATCTTAAGATTGTTGGGGAAAATATCAATCTAGCATGCTGTTTAACACGAAATTCAAACAAAAACGAAAACAGAAAATAGGACAGAAAACTTATTGACTGAGGCGAGTGTAGCACTCTGTCCTTAAGACGTTTTTGCCCCGATTATGTGCACACGGTAATGGCAATCGTCTCCCAAGATACAACAGTCTCCTTGTTCTAGTCTTGCACTTAGATGTGAACAAGCGGCGAACTGATTCGGCCTTGAATATCTCTGACTATGCACAAGTGTTTATGCAGAAAATTGGCTTTTTATTTGTGCAAAATTTTGGTATGTAGTATGTGCAAATATCTGTCTAAATTTTCATTCAGTAATGCAGGGATTTTATAGGCAGAAATAGAGACTATTCACTATCGGTTGCATCCTTTCAAAATGATTCAACCGAACAGGTGCAACCCTAATTTGGTTGCAACCTTTCACCGAACCGATGCAACTCATTTGTCACATGTCCATTCGGATTTTCCCTCCATTATTATTTTTTTATTCAAATTTATCCAACAATATATAGAGTTCTAAGCTGCCAATTTGTTGTAACTAACTTGTAACCGACTGTAACCGAATTCTGGCATAAGTGTTTGATGAAATATCTCAGCCAAAAAACCATTTTTCTATTTGTGTGTACTTCAACACCAAAGGTTTAGTTTGGAGTGGAATAGATTCAGGAATATAGTCATGGAAATATTATTAATACGTCTCTATAGGTCAAGAGAAAGTTGATCGATAAGAATATGATCCTTAATATTGTACTTTGTGTGTTTGAGTTTTCCTTTAATCTAAGGCCTATTGTATGAAAAATTTCATTGATTCTTGTCTTATACAAGATTTAATCAGCTGTAGGAAGATTAGATCAACCGATTAAGTTAAAGGGTTGTATATTTAATTAGAAGTCTATTAAGCCCAGCAGTGATGTGCTTCAATCATTTACACAATATTGTTGTAGTAAAATTGATTCTAATAATTGTTGAGATTATATCGCGTGTGGAGTGTTTTACACAATGTGTAGATGCGAAATCAATCTCCTAATTACCGGTAGAAATTACGGAATAAAAATAAAATTCAGAAATATGCAGATTGACTAGAACATATACCACTAATTAAGCAATACACAGAACAAAAATGATCTAAGAAAGAAGCGTTACAACAGAAATTATGTTACGACGGACCGTCAGGATTGAAATCAAGATTGCAACAATCAAGAACGAACAAGAAAGAATAAATCACACAAAAAATAATAACACATGATTTAACGTGGGTTCCGGCAATGTGCCGACTAGTCCACAGGCAAAAACGAGGATATTATATTATCACTGGAGATTTTACTGACTTCTACAACTGAATTAGGTTGCAACACATGCATATTTATAGCCATAAAACCCTAACCCTAGCCGTCATAAAGAGACACTAAAAGATTGACTAATATACCCTAGATGTGATTGCTCTGCTCAGCTGGCTATCACATACGTGACAAAAACTTAGCTCCAAAACTGACTCGGCTGTGCTCAACAGACTCAGTTGACTCCACTCATCTTACAAACGGAACTCAGCAGAACACAACTTCAGCTGATTTTCCTAGACTTGAACACCTCAGCTGATCATCATATCAACTTACTATTCAGCTTGGACAGAATAGACGTAAAGATCCAGTCACCTTGACAAACAAATCTCCACTTTGACTTGAACTCTCGTTCAATCGGATTGCATTGCCAGATGAATTGTACCGGATGCATTCATCGATGCCAGATGTACCTGTACCAGATTCCTCCTATTTCTTCAGATTTAAAAGCTTTGGATATGATTCCTCCAGATGATTTAACTCCAGATGAGAAATAAACTTCAGATGAGAATCTCCTAGATTCAGACGAGATTCTCTGCTGTCAACATATTCAAAGTTGATTGAGCTGAGAGAAGATGTGATCAAAGACCTGATCACCAGACAAGATGTGATTACTAGACTCAGATGTAATCACCTCAGCCGACTTCTTCAAATTCGGCTTCAATCAAACAGATTGTAGATTCAAATTAAGAGCTGTCCAGATGTGAACACAACAAACTTCAGTTGAGACTTCTCCAGATGAGAACTCCACCTCAGGCAAGAACCTCTCAGATCATATGAGATTCTTATTCAGATGTGATCACCAAAATTCACCTGAGACCAGCTCAGCTGAACATATCAGACTTGTCTTACTCAACTGACTTCATTCAGTTGAGTATTCCATAAACAAAAGCAGAACCATCGCAAACATCTTCAACAGATTCACCACACTTCACTCCGCTAACAGATGGACTCGGGTGACAGTTCACCCAGCCAACTTCCTAGACTTGAACACTCAACTCAACTCAACTAACCATCACTCAGCTGATCCCAGATTTTGGTTACACCAGATTCAGCTATTGATTCTTCAGGTTCAGATGCACAACCAAGTGCCAATTTATTGTTCACAGTTGAGTTCTGCAGCTCAGAAAAGTGGACCTGATGATCCACCTGATTGTCAATACTCCAGATTCAGACAGAATTTGCATTAGGGCCCCTAGAACAACCATTCTTGAATTTCTTCTTTCCAAGATTTCTATTCCTTTTGCAATTGCTACTAGCAACCATACCAGTAGTCGGATGATGGAAATCATCCTTCCTACCATTTTTTTGTTTGTTATTGAAATGCGTATCGAATCAAAGCAACGCGGATTTACACAATCCCACGGCTAACACTAACTTCGTACTGTAGCATACCGTGGTGTATTGAAGATGATATTGCAGCTATCGACATGCTTCTTCAACAACATGGACTCTCTGTTACCCACATTTTTCGCTGAAGCCAACTCAGTGACCGACTTCGACTTCCTCGCCCAAAGATGCATCCTAGCTTCGCGATGGGAATCTTTTTGACCAAACTACTCGGTTACCATTACAACTCCATCTTATTCTTCATTCCGATCAACATGAGATAATCGAACATACGCTTGGCGAGATTGCACTCTCTCACAGATGGACGCACCCTACACTTTATTGTGGAAGGGTGCAAACCAGGTTGTGGCGTTTATTTTTTTACTTTTCTTTGGTCCCTCTCTCATGAAGGATTTTAGCTACACTACACTTTCCACAAGAACTCATGGCTCAGTAACGATCATGTGGACGGCTCTTCTCATGATGCGTTTGATATGGCTCATATCCCTGGATGAACCCTTCACCACGCTGAGGGGTACAAAGCAGGTTGAGGAGTTCCTTATGCCTCTACCTGTTATTTTAAGTATATGTATAGACTTCTTTCCCACGATTATTTATGCAGGATTCTGTAATAGCATCACCGGTGGATGGTCTAATCACCTCAAAAAGCTGTTGTGGCTTAAATCCTGGCGCAATTTATTCGACACACCATCCAAACGCAGCATGAAGGAGCAAACCATGGTGAATGTTCTAGCCACCATTGACGGATTGAAGATCATTTTCTACCATCACAAAAGAAAGTGGCAGAGCGGAACCCATTCCACTTTACGTGTTCTTTTCTCCTTTGTATTTCCGTTTGTAACTTTGTTTTTTAGGAGACTTTATTTTTTTGGAAGCGTAGGTTGTTGCACCTTCTCCTATGAGCCATGATTTTCTCACACTGGGTTTGCCACTCATAGGTTTTTAGAGGCAGGGTTAGGCTTCGTCTACGTCTTTGATATAAGGGAGGATGGCGATGATATGGGCATGTACGAACCTTCTATTTTCTTCATATTAATAAATAAAGGTTTCGTTAAAAAAAAAACACTATCTTCGCAAGCAACAACTTCAAAAACACATGATTTTCTTCTCTAGCCGATTGATCACATGGAATAAACGTCGGCAGCCGATCGCATCACAACAACTTCATGGAAAACTCATGATTTTATTCTCGATCAGCCGATTGAATACATGGAATAAACGCCAGCAGCCGATCGATATCCAAAATGATTGACGGTACCATCGCCGAAGTCTACAATAGATACTGTCCGGTCTGAAAAAACAAATGAAATGTGTTTATCACCACTACCACTCATTAGTGAGAATTTTTCAACCTGTAAAATATGATCAATTAAAAATTTGAACGAAAATTAATTAAAAAAATTAATCAAATAATTTCTCCTGGGATTTTTTTTGTGTAGCAGAATCAATGAGGAAAAAAAAGGATAGGGAGTTGTTGTAATTCTGTGAAGACATTGATGTTGTACGGCGGTCAATATAGCTAACTACCGATTACGAAAATAAAAGTATCATGTATACACAAACCTGTAAACACTAAGACCTTATTTTTTTCCGCTTCTTCTTTGAGGATGTATTAAGACTATATATACATGATTTGAATTATTGGAAAATGTCCCATTTCTTATGCCATATTAGTTAATAGATTATAATATTAATAAGGGTTGATATGATTAAATTTTTTTCCTTTTTTTCAGATACGAAAGGAAACGCACACACCCATTAATTTCGACCCTAGCGAGGTTCGAAGTTTGGTTTTCCATTGGGTAGTCATGTTAGAGTACTCTAGTGGAAACCACTAGGGCAATGTACTTATACTTGATATGATTAGATGATTTGTGTATTTATTCATTATATATATATATATATATTATTTTTTATTTTATTTGGCTTCACTTACATTTAACTATTGATCATAGCCTTCAAGTAAGTTATAATATTTTGTTTTTTGTTATATTTTTTTTGCTGAACATCAACGATTATAATATCTACACGATTTACTTGCTGCAGAGTCGGCCTAATACAGTGGTGGTAGATTATAACTTACAGGGATTCGAACCCACGACTTTTGCAAAATTCTTGTACCATAATTAAATAAGTGTGCAGGCAAATTAACTTTAGTCAACGAGCAGTACAGCTTCTGGTCTGAGGACTCTCTCTCTCTCTCTCTCTTTATATATATATATATATATATATATATATATATATATATATATTTCTATTTATTTATTTTTATTTTATTTTTGTTATATTGAGAGGGAGGACTCTATATATATTCCAGGGAAAAAGATATTTCAGCAACCAATTCTGATTCTAATGAATATTGCTTCTTGTTAGGTTTTCAGTATTCCTTAAACACTTCCCATTATATGCATTTTATTTTGTTTTGGCCTTTCGATCGGTCTCATTAATTCTGAACTTTCTCTTTACCAAAACCGCATGGCCGGCGCGTGCAACCTGGCATGACATTATGTGGAGGAGATGAGTATTATTCTTGTTAGTTGTTGCTTGCAGGTGCAGCACCATCACGATTCACACGCTTCTTGGCTTAGCCAATTGAGTTTGAAAAGAAAAGAATTAAATTGAGAATCCTGATGATGCTGCATCAGCGATCAATGACTTTTTCCTTCTGATGGATGGAACTGCTGGAATGTCATATATATGTCAGTATGAATGAATCTCGATGCTGTATCTATAAGCGGCCTATCGTCCTCCTGCCATTTGTCTGGTCCAAGGTGATGACTAGAACCAAACCATCTGAACATGTTATCACGCACCCTTGACTCAACCCTTTATGGCTTTATCGTTATTACATTTGTGGTAGTTTTATTTATTTATAATTGTTCCAAATGTCATCCCGCAGGAAGTGAGAGGTCGGTTATAAATTCGAATTTTAGACCGAGAGGCGTCTCTGTTCAAATTTAGGTTTGGGGCCAAATATTGTTTTAGGTCCTTCAAAGATTGCCTCAAGCCGAGATTGAACCCTAATCACTTGTCAAGTTATACCATATTACTCACCATTAGGGCAATGCCTGGTTAGAACAAACAAAACTTATATATATGCTACGAAGGTCAAGAAATCAGTGGACATGTCTCCAAGATATGACATAGTGGTAAAATGCTAGGATGCTTTAAAATGGAAGCCGGACCTTAAGTTGGAGTGTGGAGGTTCGAACTCGTAAAGGAGACTTCTTTCAGTTCTTTGATATAGTAGCAAACTCATTACTGTGACCTACTAGGTTCCTAACTAACATCTCCTCTCATACCGTAGGATATGGGGAGTGGGGACCCTCATAGTTAGGATTTAACCATTTTGGGTAGTGCTGTAAACGAGCCGAGTACCTGATGTTCAAGCTCGAGCTCGTTTATAATCGAGCATGCTCGGCTCGGCTCGTTAAGACAAACGAGCCTAAAAGCCTGTTCGAGCTCGGCTCGATAAGAAAGGAAAATGTTCGAGCTCGAGCTCGAGCTCGAGATCAAGCTCGCGAACAGGCTCGAACTCGAGCTCGGCTCGTTCAATAGCAAATTTTTTTAGGGGCTCGTTCAATAGCTCGGCTCGTTCAATAGCTCGTTCAATAGATATTTGATATTTGTTTTATATATTTATATATTTATTATTTATATTATATATAATATATGTTCACGAACACGAACAGGCTCGTGTTCGTTTGTTTACTAAACGAGCAGGAGAACCTGTTCGAGCTCGGCTCGATAACATAAATGAACGAGCTCGAACGAGCTTAAACGAGCCGAGTTCGAGCCTTGTTCGCGAACGTTCGGTTCGTTTAACACCTCTAATTTTGGGACATGGATCGAAGAGAAAGTATATAAAGCAAGATTGAACAGCAGAAAGACAGACATTCATCGAACACCGTTCCTAACAAGTTAATTATACTACTTCCGTCTCAAAATATAAGTCCGCTTGGATTTTTTCCACACAAATTAAGAAAATTAGTTAAATTGGTTATGTGTCACTAAGTTTGATGGAAAAAGTAGTGAAAAGTGGGTAGATATATAATAAATTAGGGGTAAAAGAAGAAATATGTAATAAATACTTCATTGGTATTCTAAATGAATTTATATTATGAGACAAATTTAAAAGCTAAATGGACTTACAATTTGGGACGGAGGCAGTATCTATTTACTTGTTTTAGTCCATCAGCTGGCAGGCAATTATCTTGTATATTTAGCTGAAGAGTTCCGCGTTTGTAAAATTAATATTGATTGAAATATAATTTTCACTATGAATTCGATATCTTCTTGTTCATAGCTGCGCTTATATATTCTTGCATTGTGTCGCATTTATGCAAGTTTCTGTGCCTCAAAACTGGTTTCCATATCATCTTGGGAGTTCAAGGTTCAGACTTCAGTTCAGATAGCAAGAAGTTTGTGCTTAACCAAAAAATATTGACATAAGGTTTAGGTGTGTATATGATGGCAAAATTAGGATTTTAGTCCTCTAAGTTGGCCTATTTTGGATTTTTTCTCGCATTCTTCGCTCAGGTGAGGAAAATAGTCCTCTAAGATGGGTTTTTGGATTTTACCCTATCCCAGTGGTTTATCTTTTGACACCGGAATCATAAAAAATAACTTATATGGACGCCACATCATATTCCATGTTGGATCTACATGGCGGTGGGTCCCACTTCTACCTCATTTACTAAAAATAAAAAATTGATGAATGAAGGATTCGAACCAAAGAACCAGCCAGTAAACTATCAAGACTTTGCCATCTAAGTTTATAACTTTAATGTTTATACTATGACAAGATTTATTACTTATGCATAATATGGTTTCCTTTGGTTTAATTTTCCTTGTTAATTTGATGTAGTTCTTTTTTATTAAAAAAAAAAAACGATCTACGTCCCTAAATGTAAGTGGATTTAGAATTATCAAATACATTAATAAAGTGATTTTTTTTTTTGAAACACAATGATTAATTTTTTTTTTTTAACACAGTGATTAAATATATTAGACTATAATGTTTGGTTCTCAAAAAAGACTATAGTGTTTGATATACAATTTGATTATCATTAATTGTAATAATTATGATATTAAAAAAGTTGACCGAAAATATACAAATTAATAGTAAGATAAGAAAAAATTTATAATTATTACTTTTTACAGTAATGTAAGGATTCGATTTACATTAATAATAATAATAATAAGAATAATAGGTTATAAAAAAAACTAAAAAATAAATAAATTATGCAAGAGCTCTTATATATATATATATCATCTACAGTTAAATTAATTTTGTAAATAAGTTTATTTAAATTAGGCACATACAATGTTGGAAGAAATGTTATTGTGGATAAGTAATTAATTGTGTCATAATATACATATTGAAGTTATAGCTTGGATGGCAAAGTCTTTCAGATTTTACTACACGTCGCTGGTTTGAATCATTCTTCCTCAACTTTTTATTTTTAGTAAATGGAGGAGAAATGGGACCCACAAGCCATGTAGATCCCACGTGGCAGCCTCAGTGGCAGCCACGTCATCAATTTTAAAATATTAGGTGCCAACAAGAATATCCGTGGATATGACTAAAATCAAAAAAAAAACCAACTTAGATGACTATTTTCCTCACCTCACACAGCAGAGAGTGACTAAAATCCAAAATAGGCCAACTTGTATGACTAAAATCATAATTTTGCCTGTATATGATCCTTAATTTTGTGCTTTGTGTGTTTAAGTTTTCCTTTAATCCAAGGCATATTGTATAAAGAAATTTCATTGATTCTTGTCTTATACAAGATTTAATCAGCTGTATGAAGATTAGATCTATCGGTTAAGTTAAAGGTCTGCATATTTAGAAGTCTATTAAGCCCAACTGTGATGTGCTTCAATCATTTAAACAATATTGTTTTAGTAAAACTGATTCTAATCCTTGTCGGGATTATAACGCGTGAGGAGTGTTTTACAGAATGTATAAACATGGGATCAATCCCCGTAATTACCGAGAGAAATAACGGAATAAAACACACATTCAATATCACGAAAATAAAATCCAGAAATATGTGGATCGGTTAGAACAGATACATCTAAGCAATACGTATATTGAAAGAAACATATCTAAGACAGTACTGATACAACATAATTTTTTTAGGGGGAATGAGAGAGAAAGACAAAAATATTTCATCAATTAAGGAGAATGATAGCGTTTTGAAACTTTTGCATAAAAGACAAAACTATTTTTTTTATTTTTCTGGCGCATGTTTTTCTATAAATAAAAAAAAAAGAAAAAAAAACCCCAACACATTTTCTCTATTATCCATATTTCTTAAACACTCATATCTCTCAATCTAGAACTCCCAATTTGAAAATTCTTTCACCAATTTTTTTTTATTTTTTCATCCTCTTTATTTTGAGACCACATTCAACATGTTTCGACATAATTTCAGAAAATCCGCTGTCGAAATTCACTATTGTTCGAAATTCACTATCGATATTCACTGAATTTCGGGATTCACTGGGGAATTTCACTGAGTGAATTTCGACGGGGAATTTCACTGAGTGAATTTCGACAATGAATCTCACGAAAAAACGATGTAATGATATCGAACCAAGTCTCAAAACGAAGAGCATCAAAAAATAAAAAATTCAGTGAAATGTTCATCACATTTGAAAATCTATATCAAAAGATATGAGTGTTTGAAAATTGAAGAGGAAAGAGAAAAAAAGGAAACAAAAAAGTTAGAGGTAATTTTTTTTGGTTTGTTCTTCTGGCTATAAAAAAATATAAAATTGTCCTTCTTCCAATAAAAAATGTGTGGTTGTCATGTTACTAAAAAAATATTCTAAAAGCTGTCATTATCCCTAATTCTCCATTTTTTTTACTGACTATAACAACAACTGATGCGAAACAATGAAAGAAAAACGATCCACAAAACAGAAAAGAATTCAAACCAAAACAAAGAAAGAAACACGATGCTGAAAAATTGGAAAGAAAAAAAAACGTGTCTTTGCTCTATCCTTAAGACAATATTGCTCCAATCAAGTGCTCACGGTTGTAGCAAATGTCTTCAATTCCAAGATACAATGGATTTCGTGTTGAAATTAGCAGCACTTTAAAAAACTCGAGCTCTGGCGAACAATAGATGCCCCGATTTCTTCTTGACACGACAATTATGAATGCATAATGCATGTTTGTAGTCGAGAAGATGGGAAAATTCGATGTACCGACGCGTGTGGTGAACCAAGAGCCAACTAAGTCCTCCATGTGGCACAATAGTGCTCGTGCCCCTTGGGACACATCCTAAAGAGCCAACCTAGCTCTTATTAGTAGAGCAACTCACTCTCAAATGAGCATTGTGGGATTTAGGAGTTGATGCTCCCTTCAACTACTCTCTTACACGCATTTCATTAAATTTATGTATTAATTTTTCATTCATCAGATATCTGAATTGGGTGATTCAATAGCCTATAATCAACTACTCCGTACATAGTATTTAATGATATCATAAGTTCTCGATGATACACATTGTAACCAATCCAAAATTAGCTCTAAAGTAGGCTGTTGAACAGTTTACCAAACCTATCTCATGGGCCAAATTCTCCAACCATCCCCCACGTGAATGAAAATTAATTCAAATACGAATGTAGACTCTAAAGAGAAGTCTGACGGAAAAATATTACATCATGAAAGGTAGTTTCTATAAAATTATGTGATAGAGAAACATTTTACATAGATTGATTTTCCCATGAACGATTACAAGAGTAGTACTATCTTTAAACAGATCCTATAGGACATGTGCTAAAAATACAAGTCAAATAAAATGTGCGCTAAAATCAAGTGATTCCTAGAATCATGTAGAACAATTATTCCATGAAATCTTCAAAGTTATTATTTCCATTGGCAAGTTGACTCTGGACCGACTCTACAATAGTTTCTGGCCTTGAACCTGCCTTAGTGAGGTACTTTCAGTTTTGCTCGGCTAATCATTGAACTATGTCTTGACTATTTAGCCTTGACTATTTAGCCTTGGTGTAAACCAAGACAATAACATTCACACAATACTTTCCCTAATACATTTCAGCTCTCATGGTTGTGTCCATTTGGCCATGGACAACAAGTGGTATCCGAAAGTGCTTTAGAGTATTCAAGCCTCAAAATTTTCACAAAAACTGCCCTACTTCACACTTACATACGATACCTCCTGTCATGAATATTCTGTCATACCCATTTTGATCTCCAAGATATAGGAATCATTAAAAGTTTCGCTTAACCTCATAGTCTCTGGAAACATCGCTTTTACTCTAACAGAATGGTAAGTGCTCAACAACTCCTCGTAAGTTGTCTCATTTGAATATGATTGGGTTGTCATTACAAGGGTTCATGCGTAATAGGCTTCAATCCCATTATGTGCGTTAAGCTTGACATCTCATTTCTACCTAAACCTTTTGTAAATGGATCTACAAGAGTCTTATTCTACTTTACATAATCGATAGAAATCACACCATTAAAAACCAATTGTTTAATTGTATTCTGTCTGCGACGTATGTGTCGAGACATGCCATACATTATACATACTATTACGTGCCCGATTTATTCCTGACTGACTATCACAATGTATGTAATAGCCGTTGTTACGAATTCTCAGTTTCGATGATGGCTAAACTAGTTGTAATAGAAGACTGATAGGTATTAGATTGACTTGTATCGGTTTTATTAATTACAAGTCTGATATTTTATAGATTCATCAGACTTAACACTGTAATAGAACAACATGTAGGTTTCAGCCCTGATAGAGTCAGTTCCAGACTTTAAAATAATTTCACAGTTTAGATCTAGATCAATTCTAGACAGACATTATGGTGGTTTGAAGGCTAAGGGATCACACTCAGTATTGAAGACTGAACACTGATGGGCACATACTCAGATTTGAAGACCTAAGTCGAGGTTATAAATTTATCTTCAAGTAAGTCTGTGAAGGCTTGAAATTGTTGAAATAGTGTCCTAAACCCAATCGGGTTGGACCGGATCCAACCGGGTCGGATCATTTCTACTATTTCTTTATGTTTATACATATATTAAATGGCTTTTCTGTTGTCATATATTTGTTCTTTTAAAGAACCAATTGTGAATTGTTATATGATAACATCATTAGTATTAAACTGTGATAGAGAAACCATGATAGACGATTATGGTTGATGAGATCTCTAATCACTTAAATAAGTTTGATACTTAAATGTCTCTAAGATGATGTACTATTAAACAGGGCATTGATAGTGGCTAGCACGTATTAGATGTCTTCTGTCTTTAAGGGCAGGGATAGATCTCGTCTATCGAAGTGTAGAGACACTTGGACTGTATGTGGACGTGTATTAGAGAATGCGTATGTTAGACTAACCCACTTACACCGTTAAGTGTCACACTATGTGGCAGTTGTGTAATTATCCTTAGGACTGGAGTCTACATGGCATCACGGTGTGGATTGTCATGCTTTGACACTATTGAGGTTTCCCCTAGCCATGGGGCGATCATGCGGTAGTGATTGGGTGTGATACTGAAGCATGCGGAGTATACATGTTTGGTCGTCTGGAAATCGCGTACCATATAAGTAGGGTGAATATCCGAAAGGGCCTTTTTATAAGGAATGTCTTACTCTCGTGAATCTTTGCAAAGTGGAAGTAAATGAATTACTTTGAGAGAGCATGATATCCAGATTATAAGACACGGTCGTTAACGTTTGACACTCAACGTACGACCGTATGGATATTATTACAGCGATAGGATTGTAATTTACACGGTAACTGTTTCACATGAAAGGTAGTAGTCAAGGCATTTGACTCTTCCGATGATTGGGGGTCACGGTGTGTTGCTAGACGCTATCCCGTGATCGTTAGGCATGAAGGGCATTTTCGTAATTTGCACTTTGTGTCTACGGCCAACATATTCGGAAGCCTATCGGGTCACAAACATAAGAACATCTAGTCGGATTAAAATGCGGTTATAGCTGATGACCAAATAAGGAAAGTTTCATCTCACGACTATAAAGGTTATAGTGGTAAATTAATATGGTGGTATTTATTTATTATGAATAAATATAATACAAGATATTAATTATGTTGATTAATTAAATATACATATGATGTATATGTATGTCGAAATTTATGTGTATAATAATACACATGTATTTTGAAAATTAATTAATTATAGTATTATATTAATTGATTAAACACATATTTGGGTATGTATGTGTGGCGCCACTTTCTAGCTATATATGATATAATTAGTTTGTGCACATCAATTAATAATAAAAATAGTATTACCTTATTTTAATATTATATATTAATGAATATAGATTTGCACACATGTGTAAATTGATTTATGGTAATAAGATAAATATAGTCAATATAAGATATTGACAATATATTAGAAATATTTAATATAAGATATTGAATATTAATGAGATAAATCAATCAATTATATTTTCCATATTGTACTAGTAAAAGGTTTTCTTCCTCTCTACTCTACATTGGAGCGCCACATCCATTATAAATAGGAGGTGCCTTTAGTGCATCATAATTCCAAGAGCTAATAGTTCTTGTGAAAATAGAAAGTTTCTTAGAGAGAGTTTTGAGAGAGAGAAAATGACGGTCTAGCAGCCGGATTTTTCTAGTGGCAATCCAATGGTGGATTCCGGCGGGTTGTTCGTGTGGACTAGCGGTAGAGGCCGAACGCTTGGGCGGCTCCGTGCATCGCTACTCTCCTTAGACGGTCAAAGCGTCGATCTTTTAGATCAAGCAAGGTAACCACCGTCTTTAGCTTATTTGTTTATTGCTTAAACGAAGTCGATCTTGGGTAAAAGTAAATCAAAATTTTGAATTCCGCTGCGTTCCCGCATAGATTTCTTAACAGAAATAACTCTATAAACCATGTGTTGAAGGCTTGAAGTTAAATGATGTGATGAAACTTCATGTTATATAAACTATGGTGTACTCTGATCTCACTAATCAATATTAGAGAAATTCAAAGTCAGATCAAGAACTAAAAACATATCTAAAAGAATCAACAAATAAAATTCAGATCTAGAGAATCAGAAGTAAAGAATTCATATGCAAATAAGTCAAACCTGATACAATCAGAAGAGAAATCAGAAGATGCAAAAAAGACAAGTGAACGTTTATTTCAAGAGATAAGGTTGGGCAAACAATTAATGTTAATAGCTATACATTTAATGCAGCCATGATGAGAGATACTAGTACAGTCAGAAATTTGAATTATGGACATCCAACCAATCAAACAGAGACAACACCTTATCTCTCCGTACTAGCAACGTTCAAAATCTTGTCAGAGACAATGGCTAAATCAGCAGATATATTTCAAGTAATGACAAGAATTCATGAAAAAATTATAACGTTTAAATTAACAAGAAGGTTCCAGAATAGATCAGTTATGAAGAATCAGATCTGAAAAGATGAATTCAGTCGTGATCAGGGACATCAAATCTGAAGAATGCCACTACTATAAATAGAAGACTTGGACATTTATGGAATAGGAACTTTTTCACACTGTTACGATTGATTCTCTAAGTCCTTAAGCATTCTCTTTGCATCTTCAAGTATTCAAGAGCTTCAAAGCAATATCTAGTAACTCAAGAGTTAGCAAATCTTCAAATGTTCAAAGATAAATCAAGCTAGCTACTCTTGAAGAAAGTTGAGCAAACACAAAACTTCATCTACAAATCCAAAAAAGCTCAACAACCCTTTGAATAAACTTCTTGATTCGGGACACTTTACTTCAACTTGATTCAATCAACAAGGAGAGTCAATCTGTTAAAAAACAACAAGCTTAAAAAGACTAAATCAATTGTAGCAGAAGACTTTCTGTCTAGGAACTGTGTTAATGGTTGAGTTGTTAAAGGTTACTCCGAAGGAACAATAGAGCAGAATCAGTGAAGCATCTTAAGCTCGAGTTGTAAAGGATTGATTGCTCAGATTGTGAAGCAGCTTAGAGTTTTCAAGGACAATCATCACTGTTGTATTGGTGTCATTGAACAATAGTGCATTCCTTCAACATTACAAGAGAAGAGTTGACAAAAGGATTACACCAGCCTGAACCATTATAAACATTGTGTTCTTTACTTTTCTGCTGGTTTATTTTATGTGTTCATACAATATATTCGTATCCCAACTTTAGAGAAATTTTTTTAAAGGCTTTTATCCACCGCACTTTAATTTTGATTGTTTAAAACTTAGAAAAGAATTTAAAATCTAACAAGTTCATATACCCCCCTGAAATTGTTCTTTCTTTTCTTTGGGACCAACAACAACAAATGGCTTAGGCCAACATGTAATATCCTCAAGGAAATTCGAAGCCATTCAGCTTCTTTTCCAGCCTTATTCAATGCTATAAACTCATATAACATCGTAGAATGAGCTATGCATGTTTGTTTTGTAAACTTCAAGGGCATAGTTGCACCATCAATCGTGAATATGTATTCACTGGTAGATTTTGAATCTTCCGTATCTAATATCCAATTTGCAACAAAGTATCATTCGAATGCTAGTGGATATCTCGTATACCGTAATCCCAAACTCATATTGTACTTCATGTCCTCAACAGTCTATTCAAGACTTTCCAATGATTATGATTTGGATTACTCACGAACCTACTCATTATGTTCACAGTACAAGCCAACTCAGGACGTGTACAATCGGTTATGTACATCATACTCCCTATCATTTGTGAATACCTCAACTGATCCATGGGTTCACCTCGATTCTTGACTATGTGTAGACTTAAGTCAAGTGGAGTTCTTGCTGGACTTTTATAAAAAAATGTTAATATTTTCAAGCCAGGCTCTATGTAACGAGACTATGACATCACAAGTCCATCAGACACTTTAAAGATCTTAATCCTTAATATCACATGTACAACTCTTAGGTCCTTCATATCGAAGTTCCTCATCAACGTCATTTTTGTATTCATGATAATATCATGAGTACTTCCCATTATCAGCATGTCATCAACATATAAACACACTATCACATATGCATTTGGTGTGTTCATAACTTGGAAGCTATGGATTGTCGAATTGCTTTGAAGTGTAAACTCTAAGTTTTATAACAATCGACCTGAATAAAAAGAATCAACTAAAGGGATTTTAGAATAGCCATGATTTAGATACACCAATGGTGTGATCGAAGAAACAGAAAGAGAAAAAGGCATGTTCGTCGCACCACCTGTGGCGGCCAGCTGGTGTTGGTGGAGTCCATCCATTCTTTTGTTTCGTTTTGAATATTCGTGGATCTATATGGTTCAAATTGATGTGTTGATTGGTAATTAATTCTTGTTGTTTTGTCATGACCATTCGGATAGTCAATGGCTCAAAAGGTTTGAGTCATGTGGCATGCCATATGGCCTACCCATTGTTCAAAAAGTTTGAACCAATGGGTTAACCTCAACCTTCAAATTTTTTAGTCAAAAGGTTCAATATATGGTCCCACGTTGTGGACCAAAGGTAACCTTAACCTTTCAAAGACATCATAACATAAGAATTTATATTTGACTTTTATTTTAGAATGCTTCTAATTATAAAAATCAAAATAAAATATTGATTCGTTAATTTTATATTCAAATTATAATTATTTAATTATTAATTAATTGGATGGAAAGACGCGAATAATTAGTTCTTCAAATTTTATTCTTTTCGTATAATATGATTGTATGTGTTGAATGGATGATATAATACCGGATTGATCATTGACTCAACTAATATGATAGATGTTGAATGTATTTATTTTCTTTTGGACAAAAGTTGTCCTAGGCTGTTATGAAAACAAGTCAAGTTTATTTTCTTCATTTATCTCATTGCCGTTAGACCTCCCACTGGCGTGTGTGGCGGATGTATTTTATTAGATAAGATAATGTAACACGATGGAGTAGAAGATGGAAACCAACAGAAAACAACATAGACATCCTGTTGGTGGTTGCAACTACTTTTAGTTTTAGTATTGTGACCCACAGTTTTTTCGATTTGTATTCGAAACCACACATTGGAAAAGTCCATAATCATACCAGTTACTTTATGCATTTATTTATTTTGTGCATAGTGTATGTATTTATTTTATTTGATACGATAGATGCATGAATAGACACGATCTGAATGATTGTGTAGGGTGTGTGTCTTTGGAGATAGACATGCAATGATGAGAACAATTAATAAATGAGATAAATACTCTCACCTCAAAAATTAAATCGAAAAAATGTTTCTCAATATTATAGTGACGGTGAAGAGCCCTTGTTCAGATCCAACTGATCAGCCTATGTCGGGGGTTGACCTACCTTCGGTACATCGTTATTATTGAAATATGATCGTATGAGATCTCATGAATATTGGGTTGTGGGTTAACTAAAGTTTTGCAGTGATTGGCCCGCGCCAGGACCGCATAATTTTAGAGACAAGAGGTCGACTAACACATGATGATGTGTAGTGTCAAGGAATTGACTGATCAACCACCAAAAGTCAAATAGAGATGTGATTGTGTTAGAGATAATGACAAGATTGAGTCAATAGTTTGTTTAGATAATGTTATTTGAATTTAAATTATGATAGAGTTGTTAGGATAATTATTTGGTTTAGATAAACAACTATCAATCATTAATTAGTCTATAAATATTGTATTCCTAATCATTATTATTATCTATGAATCAATGCAATTCTATTTCCCTATTATGGTATCAAAGATTTTCGACTAACGTCTTTCAGATCCTGGTTAATCGTAAAGAAATTCCATTGGGTGTGGGTTCGTTACCGTAATCTACACGAACCCTCACCCCTCACTCATCTTCTTTCACATAGTTTTTTTTGTTGATTTTTGTAGTCATCAAAATAAATTTCTCAATAAAAAAATTGGTCTATTGTCATTATGATCTCCCAAACCCTCTGTAAATTTTTCCCAAATCTTTAGGCAGGTCCAACGTCCCTTCCCTCTAGATCACCAATTTTGATGTGATGAGAGCAAGTGGATGAAGGAGAGTAGTAGGTTCAACACAAACACATCCCGCAACAACGGAGCTTAAAAAGCAAAGGAATACGCAATCAAATATTGTTTCAATCATGTTTTCTTTTTCTCCCAGTCACCGAAAGTGTGATTTTACTCCCAATATTTCTTCCTCTTTATTTCTTCTTCTATTCTTTTCTACCATTTATAATCCCTTTATTGTTTTTCTCCAAAAAGAAGTTGTCAAACTTCTTTCCAAATTCGGTATTTTTTTATTTAGGGTTTTTACAGCCCTTAATTTCAAATTTTATTAAGGGTTTTTACAATCCTTCATTCCAAATTTTCTTAATTAGGGTACAACCCTCTATTCTAAATTTTATTAACTTTTGTTCCAACCATGTGTTGATCACCAAGGTGACCGACCACATATCAAATTTTTAATTTTTTAAGGGTATCAAATCATCTCAAGGATAATATTCCCTCCAAACATTTCTTCCTCTATATCACTTCTTCTATGACTCTTTAAAAAAAATTGAGTCATTCATTACAAATTCAAGCAATAGCAGGTTGTGTCAAGCAGTTGTTGCCAATTGATATGAAAAAGGTTGTTGCATGCACCAAGTGAAGGAATCAAGATTAATTCATTACGAGTCAATCTCCATGTTCATTATATTACCATGGTATTGCAGGGGCATATTAGAGATAATGACAAGATTGAGTCAATAGTTTGTTTAGATAATGTTATTTGAATTTAAATTATGATAGAGTTGTTAGGATAATTATTTGGTTTAGATAAACTTTTATCTACCATTAATTAGTCTATAAATATTGTATTCCTATTCATTATTATTATTATTATCTATCAATCAATGCAATTCTATTTCATTATTAGATTGGTAAAGTGTTACATACTTATCAAATTATTCTAGTTGATCGGCCCACGTCGGGAATCGGGATAACTAGATGAGATCGATCTTGGCCACTAAATAATTTCGGAAATTTCTTGAAAGTCGATTGAGAGTAGTTGACTAGCGGGTGCAAAATCATAAAGCATAAATCCATTTTTTATTTTGCATTTATGAAAAACAGCACTCTAATTATCTTTATTATTATGTTGTAGTTTTTAGCAAACTTCTATTTCTACCTCTTATTTCTCTATTGTTAAAACGAAACCATTAATTAAATGACTGTTACTTTATTGATAATGTTCTCAAATACGGTTAAGTGTTTTTAATCATTTTAAAATAAGCAACTACATGAGTAATTACATTATAGTAATTAAAGACAAATAGACTACATATCCGATGTAAAGGTTTCAAAACTTTAACTATTATTACAAAATGGGTAGTCATGATATGATTAAACAACCACTTAAAAAGAGTCTCAGTATATTAATCGTATATTGGATACGATGATATCCATTGGGTTATTCTGTCACGCGATGACAATCAATTATTCAGACATTAGATGATTTGAGTATAAATGACCACAACTAATAATTGAAAAGGTACGTTGTTTTCAAAGTTGGAAAATTTAAGTATCGATTTAATTATTTAATCATTGCTTAAAGGTTAATTAAATGATTAATATTTTGAATATCATTAAAAGGTCAAGAAACTATTTAATAAACTTCGGATTCTCTGTATGAAACAAAATTAAAGACGTAACTATTGTGATTTTCTTATGTCTTGTGAAGGCTAAACTAAGAAATATCCAAGTGCTTGAGGGATTAAATGTTGGAATCGTAGTGTTCTTGAAAGAAAAGAACTTATCGTAGTCACTATTCTAAGCAAGTAGGTTGATATTAATTTATCTTATTTTAAGTCAACTCTTAGATATATGATATCATAGATAATGAGTATGATTAAATATATATAGAATATTCTGGCATATGGAAGATGAAGCAGACGTTGAAACATTTACCATATTATATTCTTAATCTAGTAAACTGATAAAGGAACTAAATAAATGTAATTTTGTTCCGGTTCTTATGAAGAACATTATTTCAGTTATCTGATAGGATTTAATGGAAGATTCAATTATAAGGAATAAATGTTATTCCATTAAAGTTGAATAGTCACTAAATCTAACATACTAGATTTATGTCACTATATAGTTGATATAAGTGATAAAAATCTCAAGAAATAATTGTATGGCTGTTATCCTTAATATTTTTTGTGGTTGTTCTAGACATAGTCTCTATAAAAGAGAAATGTATAATCAAATATCATTCTGATGATGTCTGACCCATGTGATTATGAATCATGTGGGTAATATTTATCTTACCAAAAGATGGATAAAATACCCTTTTATGAAAATGTCACAAAGTCTAGAAAATTTCCTAAAGCCTAAACATACTGATTTTTGTCGGCTTATGATAAATAATGCCACAAATAGAAATCAAAACTCTCTTTGACCATTTTTAGAAATAGTCGCATTTACTTAATGAAGTATTAAAAAGTTCGAACGAGTATAAATGTGAGATTGATGGACCACTTAGGGATTAATTTTCAATTGGATTGCAGTGATTAATACCTGAAGGGTGTTTCATCGTTGTATGAAAAAGAATCGGATTCTACTTTGACGGATAACATTTTGGGATACATTATTAGATTGTGTTTCTAATGTAGAAATAGCACTTTATATGATAAATGTGCGGCGTAAGCCATGCGAAATATCTCTTACCTGTTTTGAGATATGGCATTTATTCATAACATAAGCTTAACCAAGTTCCAAATAATTAGGTTGAATGAATTTCATTTCAGATATGGAAAGAGATGACATCAATTCTATCTTAACCGATAATTTAGGGTTGTCCTGCTTCTTGAAAGCAAGCATACCTAGAAAGGCTTGAAGCTTATTATGACATATACAACTTTGTGGAATATCTTAGTAAGTATGTTGGATGTTGTTTACCGGCCCGCGGAGCAAAATGTTTGCTACTAGATATGTTGTCTTATAGATGAAGTGTTTTCCTTCAAATGAAAGAGTGGGATTAAAATTAATTCTCAAAAGAGTTTGTGAACCACAAAGAGATATTCAACCATTGGATCATGAGCAGGCTCCACGTAGTGATGAGGTGTAGGACACTGCTCAGTGTACACAAGTGTTCTATTAGTCTAGGGATCACCGTAATCTTGAAAAGGTTATTGGTCTGTTCATCTTGGAGAATGAGGATCTCATAACTTATGTAGAATGGTTGAGAGGCAAGATCAAATGATGAGGCTTGGAGCTATAATATATGAAGTAGATTCCATGTGTGACAATCGGGTTATATGAATCTAGTCTGTCTAACCTGGAGGGAATGTCTATTAAAGGTGTAACAAGTCTTTGCGAGACTGACATGGATGGTAATTCAATTACTACTTAAGTTGAGTTGATGGCTAAAAGTTGCTTGCTGAAAACCTTGTAAATACCTTCATGATACCAGCTATGCTTAAGTATACTCAGATTATGCTTGTTATTGTTATGTATCATGACAATATGATAGTGTAGAGGATATTGGGCCAAAGGCTTGATGTCCGTAGACGTTGGATGATATGTGAGCTTGTGATATCCATTTATGGACTCAAACAAGTTTCTTTAATGGATTCTTTATTTGATAATCAAAAGAATTTGATTTTCCTTATAAAAAAAATTTGATATAATCAAAAGTAAAGATATGTCTAGTGTACAAAAAGGTTAGTGGGAGTGTTATGATTTTCCGAGTGTGGTATGTCTTGTGTATTATCCTTAGGAATTGACATCCCATGTTAAGGTCAATTAATATTTGGTAGTTCAAGGTCTTTTTGAAGGATATTGGAAAGATTAGTTCTTATTTTAGAAATAAGGATCTACAGTGAAAGATCTAAATACTGCTTAATTTCTATAGTTCACATATATAGATGAGATGCTAAAAGAGTTTAGCATATAAGTGATCAAGAGATGCTAAAAGAGTTTACCGTAGATCAAATCAAGAGATGCTAGCCAGTGCTCTCGGGATCTATCTATGTCAGAACTATAGTCCTGAAAATAAGGTGAAAGATAATGTTTATGGAAAGTTCCTTATGCTACCGCAATAGGATGCATTATAAGTGTTATGAGTAAAACTAGATGTTCATACTTCATGAAGAGTCATGAGTAAGTATGAAAAATATTTTGGAAAATGTCGAGAATGTCCTTAAAGTGTAAAGGATGGAATCCTAGTTTCTTGAAACTTAGAACTGGATGTACGTGGAGATATAGATCCGGACCCTGAGTCGTATGAAGGGAGTTGCAATCCAGGTTTTTTATCACTATAACCAGTGACATAGTGAGCTGGAAATGTTCTCAGCAAGATATCACCGTAGATTTTTTACAACTAGGCCAAAACATAGTGCTGCCTCAGAGGTATAGTGGAAACATTACGTGGATCTAAGAGGTTCATTCCTGAAGTTGTTACGGTTCTTCCACATTTGTTGTATAGCTGATACAATAGCGGATTCATTGCTTAAAGCAATGACCAGAGTCTCATCAGAGATTAATGTATGTGTTGAGGCGTCACCATTTAACTTGGTCATTTGGAGTTTTTGATGTAAAGATAGTCCGAGTCCCCGCAGATAGTGATCCGGGTGCGCCTATGGTTGGTTGCGTGTATCGCATGAGATTCTGTTTGATCGATAATGGCGCAAATAAACACTCTAGAGGGGGGTGAATAGAGTGTTAACCAATTTACAAACTTTTTTTCGATAATTCAACACAAGTACTAAACAACTAAGGCGGAAGCAAACTTAGTCGGTTATTCGTTTGTGTTATAAAACCTTAGTGATCAAGAGTAATTAATTTGTTGTGATAAAAACAAAGTGGCACGATGCAGGTAGTCAACAAATAATAAAAGCAATACAGCACTTTGCAAACTTGGTTCAAATTTGATCAAACAAGAAAACAGCAAAAAGTTACAACTTGTAGATTAGTTTGATTAACCGAATAGGTTGCAAGCAGATTTTGGAAGAGACTTATAGTGACATTTGTGGAACTGTCACTAAAACTCAATTACAACAGATTGGCATAAAAATAGATAGAAAACAATGGGCAGGTGACTAATCTAATTGATCTAATAAACCAAATGATCAACTAAGTATAAAACTGAATAGCAGAAAGGGATATATGACCAGACAGAAAGTATACTATAATAAAACTGAATGAAAGAGCTGACCGAATATGATAGACGGTTCAGCAACAAATCAGTTCAGGAAGGGCAGGTGTACAAATACAAGAAGGCTACTTGCTATAGAAAGAATTTAGCTAGTTCAATACACAGAACTACAGATCATGGTCTAAAATTATAAGATCAGAAACCTGTCCAAGATAATCTAAAACAAGATGCAACAGCAATGTATGTAAATTACACTTCAGATTATCAGAAGAGGACTGAACTTTCAGTCAGGAACAAGTAGGGATAATCAAGTTGAATTCACAAGATTATCAGACCTTAGTCCTTCACAAACTGAATACAATGTTCAGTAATCTACAGCTACAAACTAACCCTATTACAAGTTATTTTCAAGCTCAAATGCAAGATTGGAAAGGCAGGATCAAAGCAAGTTCAGATTCAGCAAGAATTCAGGATTTAGCAAACAAATACAAACAGACTTGCAGACTTAATTAAACATCAAAAAGGGGTGTTTCACACTATGAACAGCAACACAGAAAAGTGTGCTAATGATCAAGGTTGAAGCCAACAGTTTATGGGGGATCAAAACAAAACACTCAGACCAGAATCAAACAGCACAAAGAAAAGAATCTAAGACACACGACTTCTGTCAAAGTGCAAGAACTAAGCCTTAAGGTATTGGTTCAGATTAGACTCACAATCTGACAATGTAACCCACTGGTCAGTCCTGATTTGGTGTTGCAGACCTATCAGACCGTTGTCAACTACTGTGATCAGATTAGAACCAATCACCAAAAACAGAGTTCACACAAGAACAGACTCAGACACCAAAATGCAAACTAGTATCAAGGCAAAGACTACTGTAATGCACACTTTCAAGGCAATCATAAACATTCACAGATCATAGAAAAGTGCAAGGAACAGAGTCAATGTGTTACTTTCACAAGAGGAACACCAAAGACCTCAATCCTCAGATTCTGTCAAGGGCTATTGATTGGTGCACGCTCCTTCCGATAGCCGAGAGACCGTAATCAAAGCTTTGATTTTACAACATGAATATCAAAGCACCAAAATCTACTTCTGTGTTTCTAGACACGAACACAAAACATAAAAACTTTAAAGTGAAAGGAATGTTGGATTGCTCAAGAAATTGGAATTCTGAGTTGTCGCAATCCAGTGTGATATGACTGGATATTTATAGCCTTGAGGTATGACTTGAACCTCAAAGGATTTGGTGTGAACAGTATCAAGAGAAATCAGGGAATCCGAGGCACATTTATTAGGTGATTATCCGGCCTTGGTCAATCTTGAAATGTATTTTAGGTCAATGGACTATGTAAACCCCTTTTGGGAGTAGTACTAGCCAATGAGCCTCACATTATATTGATTGAACCAAGCACTCACCATAAACGGAGGTGACTATCCAGTCATGGTAACCATAGTTTAGGTTTTATGGTCAGTGAACCAGATATGTTAGGTCAATGAGCCATGAGATTATTTGGTTAACCACACAGTCACCTTAAAAACTGGTTTGATTTCTCTAAGATAGTGTTCTAATAGCACAGTGTAAAGGCGCCCGGTTTGGTCTGGGATTCCTAAAATAGCTAGTCATGTCACACTGGATTGCAACACCTAATAAATGTGGCTCGGATTCCTTGATTTCTCTTGATGCTGTTAACATCAAATCCTTTGAGGTTCAAGTCATACCTCAAGTCTATAAAATAGCTAGTCATGTCACACTGGATTGCATCACCTAATAAATGTGGCTCGGATTCCTTGATTTCTCTTGATGCTGTTAACATCAAATCCTTTGAGGTTCAAGTCATACCTCAAGTCTATAAAATAGCTAGTCATGTCACACTGGATTGCAACAACTCAGAATTCCAATTTCTTGAGCAATCCAACATTCCTTTCACTTTAAAGTTTTTCTGTTTTGTGTTCGTGTCTAGTAACACAGAAGTAGATTTTGGTGCTTTGATCTTCCTGCGTATAAATCAAAGCTTTGATTCTGGTCTCTGGCTATCGAAAGGAGTAGTACCAATCAATAGCCCTTGACAGAATCTAAGGATTGAGGTCTTTGGTGTTCCTCTTGTGAAGGTAACATATTGACTCTGTTCCTTGCACTTTTCTGTGATCTGTGAATGTTTATGATTGCCTTGAAAGTCTGCATTACAGTAGTCTTTGCCTTGATACTAGTTTGCCTTTTGGTGTCTGAGTCTGTTCTTGTGTGAACTCTGTTTTTGGTGATTGGTTCTAATCTGATCACAGTAGTTGACAACGGTTTGATTGGTCTGCAGCACAAATTCAGGACTGACCAGTGGGTTACATTGTCAGTATTGTGAGTCTAATCTGAACCAATACCTTAAGGCTTAGTTCTTGCACTTTGACAGAAGTCTTGTGTCTTAGATTTTGGTCTTTGTGCTGTTTGATTCTGGTCTGAGTGTTTTGTTTTGATCCCCCATAAACTGTTGGCTTCAACCTTGATCATTAGCACACTTTTCTATGTTGCTGTTCATCAAAGTGTGAAACACCCCTTTTTGATGTTTAATTAAGTCTGCAAGTCTGTTTGTATTTGTTTGCTAAATCCTGAATTCTTGCTAAATCTGAACTTGCTTTGATCCTGCCTTTCCAATCCTGCATTTGAGCTTGACAATAACTTGTAATAGGGTTAGTTTGTAGCTGTAGATTACTGAACATTGTATTCAGTTTGTGAAGGACTAAGGTCTGATAATCTTGTGAATTCAACTTGATTATCCCTACTTGTTCCTGACTGAAAGTTCAGTCCTCTTCTGATAATCTGAAGTGTAATTTACATACATTGCTGTTGCATCTTGTTTTAGATTATCTTGGACAGGTTTCTGATCTTATAATTTTAGACCATGATCTGTAGTTCTGTGTATTGAACTAGCTAAATTCTTTCTATAGCAAGTAGCCTTCTTGTATTTGTACACCTGCCCTTCCTGAACTGATTTGTTGCTGAACCGTCTATCATATTCGGTCAGCTCTTTCATTCAGTTTTATTATAGTATACTTTCTGTCTGGTCATATATCCCTTTCTGCTATTCAGTTTTATACTTAATTGATCATTTGGTTTATTAGATCAATTAGATTAGTCACCTGCACATTGTTTTCTATCTGTTTTTATGGCAATCTGTTGTAGTTGAGTTTTAGTGACAGTTCCACAAATGTCACTATAAGTCTCTTCCAAAATCTGCCTGCAACCTGTTTGGTTAATCAAACTAATCTACAAGTTGTAACATTTTGCTGTTTTCTTGTTTGATCAAATTTGAACCAAGTTTGCAAAGTGCTGTATTGCTTAAATTGCTTTTATTATTTGTTGACTACCTGCATCGTGCCACTTTGTTTTTATCACAACAAATCAATTACTCTTCATCACTAAGGTTTTATAACACAAGCGAATAACCGACTAAGTTTGCTTCCGCCTTAGTTGTTTAGTATTTGTGTTGAATTATCGAAAAAGAGTTTGTAAATTGGTTAACACTATATTCAACCCCCCCTCTAGAGTGTTTATTTGCGCCATTACCGATCCAACAATTGGTAGCAGAGCAAGGTCACCTAGTGATCAAATCTTGGTATTAATTTTTGTTATCAATTCTTTTGTAAGTGATTAACTGCTCTATTTGTCTATTTTGTGTCAGACACTGTGCTCATCATATAACTATATTTTAAGTGTTGTGATCTCTCCTTGGTTTATATTCAAATTGTCTCTCCTTGTCATATTTAATTGATTGATATAAACCAATTTTCTGTGATATAATATACTTGGTTTTTTGAGCTTGGTATTTTGCAGAATTTATTAATTTTGCCAATCACATACTCAATATGGGACGCAAAAGACGTTTGGCTCGATCTAAAACCTCTTCTAAAAGTCCTATGCATGAGTTGGCCCTTGGAGCTAAAATTGATGAACATTCGGGCAATAAAGCACAATCAAATTCGGAGGTCTCGGACAACCAATCACAATCTTCTGAATCAAATTCAGAATCAAGCTACGGCTTAGAATCTGAAGAAACTCCTGACATCTTTGAAATTGCTAATTTTTTCAAAAATAAATGTAAGTCTCTATTGAAAACTAATAAGGGACTCAAAAACGACATAGTTGAGAAAGACCAACTCATATGTTCCTTAATGAGCTCCTCAAATCAACTCGAATCAAAAGTTAAATCTCTTGAAGTTGATTTGAAGAAAAAGGCTTCCGACTACGAGACTGAATTAGAATCTTTAAGAAATGAGAGAAATAAAATAAAATAAGTTGTTCAACAGCTTGAAAACAATCTTGCTAGATT
The DNA here is from genome assembly GCA_026214975.1 of Gentiana macrophylla. Classification (NCBI taxonomy): domain Eukaryota; kingdom Viridiplantae; phylum Streptophyta; class Magnoliopsida; order Gentianales; family Gentianaceae; genus Gentiana; species Gentiana macrophylla. The sequence goes on from CM047815.1 coordinate 87,693,967, forward strand.
GGAAACTTCTCTCTCATCTCCTAAAGGATCCCCAGGTCACACTGAACCCATTCATGGTACTTCTAAGGAAGAAACATTGAATGAGTCTGTAGTCACGGATCTCGAGTCTCAAAAGGAAACTTTTGTGCCCTGACCCATTACACTTGAACATGCATCACCGGCACAAAATATTGCACCCAATAACACATCTAAGTATGCCTCATCGTCAAAATCACACACTTCACAGCATCCTTGGAACACTAGAAATAATGCAAAAAAAAATTGAAGCATCACGCATATCAGTATGATAGGAGAGGTTCTAGGAACTACACTCCAAAGAACTACTCTTATCAGTCTCGTTTTAAGAATTTTAGCTTTTCTGAAGTAGAAAGTTGTTAAGTCATATTACCCAAGGAAATCACAAAAACAGCTGAAGATGTGTGTCTTAGAAGTGTTGTTCTACTTAGAAAATGAAGATAAGATTAAACTTGTTTCATTGCTCCAAATGTTCCAGAATAACATCATTATATCAGCCCTTAATTCCTAACAGAATAACAAACTCATTCTTATCTAGATACTTGGGCTTATGTGCTTATCTATCTTATTACAAACCAGATCATAATAACTAGGCCCAAATATACCACACAAGCCCAAACATATTTCAACTAAGACTAGGCTTATACTTGGCGGCACCCCCTCAAACTAAATGGGAGTGTTCCACATTGAGTTTGAATCTTGAAGAAGTAAACGTGCTCCCGACCACTTTGGTTTAGTAAGGCAATCACCGGTGATCCATGGATGATACATGTGAGACTTGTAGATGACCGGCTAGAACATGGTGTCTGACAAAATGAACATCGATCTCTATATGTTTTGTACGGGCATGGAACACTGGATTTCGAGCAGGTGACTCAGCTCCAATATTGTCACCTTTGCACAACCGTGGTTTCTTTGGGAAGGAAGATATGCATTTCTCTCGAGTAAGACCTGGAGCCATAACACTTCAGCTGCCAAATGAGCAAGAGCTCTATATTCTGATTCAGTGCTGGACCTGGACACCACCTGTTGTTTCTTAGATGACCAGGATACTAGAGAATGCCCCAGAAAAACACAATAACCTGCTACTGACTTTCTGTCAAAGGGATTGCAGCCCCAATCTGCATCAGAGAAGCCTTGAATTTGCAGGTTACCAGAAGATTTGAACACCAGGCCTAGATGAACTGTCCCTTTGATGTATCTCAGCACCCTCTTTAGAGCCTTCCAGTGTTCAGTGGTAGGAGCATGCATGAACTGTGACAGAGTGTTCACAGAAAAGGATAGGTCAGGCCTTGTAAAAGTCAGGTACTGCAGCCCTCCAATAGCACTCCTATAAGGTGTAGGATTCTGTAATGGTTCCCCTTCATCAGGCCTCAGAATCTTCCCAGAGATCATAGGAGTTGGACTTGGTTTCAGATTTCCCATATCCATCTTGTCCAATAACTGTAATGCATACTGTTTTTGAGAGAGAACAAGTGTGTCAGCAGTCCTATGAACCTCCATCCCTAGGAAATGTGAAATAGGACCTAGATCTTTGAGGGGAAATTTTGAATTTAGCACCCCAACAAACTTTTGGATAGCATCTGATGAGTTCCCTGTGATCAGGAAATCATCTACATAGACAAGGACATACAGATAGTCTGATCATGCTTGAATATGAACAAGGAGCTATCTGATACTGATTGTCTGAAACCCCACTTCAATAATTGATTCTTCATCTCATCAAACCATGCCCTAGGGGCTTGCTTAAGGCCATATAATGCCTTGTTTAGTTTGCAGACATGTGAGGGTTTGTTAGGGTTTACAAACCCCTCTGGCTGAGCCATAAAGACAGTCTCATGTAGAGTACCATTCAGGAATGCATTGTTGATGTCTACCTGTTGAATTGGCCAGTGTTTTTGAACACAAGAAGTGACAGACAACCTCGATTGTAGATGACTTTGCAACCGGGTGAATGTATCATTATAGTCTATTCTGGTCGTTGATGGAACCCTTTGCCACAAGTCTTGCCTTATGCTTCAAGATAACGCCATCGGCTTGAGTTTTAGTTTGTAAACCCACTTGTTGCCCACTATATGTTGTGAGGGATCCGGTGGCACTAGATCCCATGTGTGATTATCACTCAGTGCCTTATATTCCTCCTCCATTGCCTTTTTCCAATCTGAGTTAGCAAGAGCATCAGCAACTTTTGTGGGTTCAACTTGACTTGAATAAGGCTGTCTTTGAGCTAGTCCAGAGAACCTCTTTGGCTTGTAGATCCCACTTTTTGCTCTTGTTTGCATAGGGTGGGACAGTGCCTGCTCGATTGACACAGTTGAGTGGAATAGAAACCTCATTAAGCTGTAACTCTGGTCCTGCACTGTCAGTGCTACTAGATGATGTGGAACCACCAGATGGTGTGTGACTGCCTGAATTAAGTCTTGGACCAGATGTTTGTATACAAGGAGACTGAGGCAGTGGTGAAGATGTTGTGCACTCATTTCTCTCACTTGTAGTATTCCCAACTGGTGACTGCTCCAAGTTGTTTGTATCAGGATCTAAAGATGCCAGCACATGGAATTGGTTAAGAGTAAAACCAGAGTTGGATTGTTCTGTGACTTGTGGTTCAGGTTCTGTCTGAGGTATGTTTTGACTTTTATGGGGAAAAACTTTTTCATTAAAGGCAACATCTCTAGAGATATAGATCCTACCATTAGGATCAAGACATAAATGACCTTTGTGATGAGAGCTGAGCCCTAGGTAGGTACACTGCTGTGTGTGATACTGGAATTTGTGAGTATGATAGGGCCTTAGAAGAGGGTAACAAGCACAACCAAAGACTCTACAACTGGAATAGACAGGCAGCTTTTTATAAAGGATTTCAAAAGGAGATTTGTTCAGTAAGACAGGAGTAGGGAGGATGTTGATTAGATGAACAGCATGTTCAAAGCTGTTCCACCAATACTTCATGGGCAGAGAGGCTTGAGCTAGGAGACTCAGACCAGTTTCTGTAATATGTCTGTGTTTCCTTTCAACAGTTCCATTTTGTGGATGTGTGTGTGGGCAAGGATGCTGAAATGTATGCCAAACTCGACTAAGGTGAGACTCAAAGGACCTAAACTCTCCACCCCAATGATCGAGTACATTTGATTTTTAAATTCAGTTGGTTTTCAACAAGGACCTTAAATTTGAGAAACATGTCTAAGAGCATCGATTTGTACTTGAGTGGGTAAATCCAAGTAAATCTGCTAAAGTTATCAACAAAGGATATATAGTAGGAGTATCCATTTACAGATTTGACTGGAGATGGCCCCCACAAATCTGTATGGATAAGCTCCAGAGGCATGGTAGACACAGAATGTGATGATGTGTAAGGTATGGAGTGCAATTTGCCCATTTGACAAGCTTCACAGAAAGGAAAAGTTTCATTGATATCAAAGGATTGATTACAACTTTTTAGAACATTCTTTAGCACCTTAACTGAAGGATGCCCTAGCCTTCTATGCCAAAGTTCTAGAGACTTGGCAAAGACTAACTACAAAAAGCAGACTTATTGGGTGATTTGGACCGAGACTCGATGGGGATTGGAGAGAACTGGCACCTCTTGAACTTGATACAAACCATCTTTAAGTTGTCCTTCCAGCAGGGTAGTTCTGGACTCCTTGTCCTTCACACAACAACCAGAATCAGTAAACTCAACATAAACATCATTATCAGTAAGTAATTGAGATATACTCAGCAGATTCTTAGCAATTTTAGGGACACATAGCACATTGCTCAAAAACAGGGTTGTGTGTGGTACTAGAATACTAGCAAAGCCAGTGTGTGTTATTTGTAGCTTCTCACCATTACCAACAACCAAACCATCTGATCCATCATAGGGGGTGCTCAGGCTCAAGTTATTCAAATCCGATGTCACATGGTTGCTAGCTCCACTGTCAAGGTACCAAGATGGATCAGGTACTGTTTCTGGAGTGGCAAGATAAGCAGACACTTGCTTGGCTTGTGGAGGTGCTGCAGTAGGTGCTACAAAGTCTGTTTCAAACCGATGCCAGCACTCAGCAGCAATGTGGCCAACCTTCAAGCAGATTTGGCAGGTTGGTCTTGGACCTTGACTCCCATTGGACTGATTTGTCCTTCCATTAGATCGTCCACGGCCCCTGCTACCTCTGTAAGATCCTCCTCTTCCTCTATTACTTCCAGGTGGTGATCCATGTGCCCTAGACTGATTTCTGCTAGCATTCGACTGTGTGAATGCAGCATTTGCACTGGGATTTGCAAGGTTGACTGCTGGAGTGTTATAGCGCAAAATTAGTCGTTCATGAGTAAGAAGTTGAGCTTGTACCTCTGGCCAGGACAGGGAGGTGACTCTGGAGGTGATATTCACAACCACAGATTCATATTCTCTAGGGAGGCCACCCAAAGTTGCAAGAACAAGCTCAGAGTTAGGAATGGGAAGACCTGCTGCTGCCAAATTGTCAGAATAACTCTTCATCAGCGCAAGATAATCGGCCATACTCTTTGTTCCTTTCTCCGATTTGGTCAGTGCGTCTTTATACTCAAGAATCCGGGCCTGGGCTTGGCTATTGAACAAGGTTTCCAACGTTCGCCAAACTTCAGCAGCTGTTGTGCAACCTATAATCTCTTGCAGGGCTTGTTCGGTCATGGATCCAATAAGCCAACCAAGTAAGAGTTGATCGGTGGTGTGCCATGCTTCAAACGCTGGGTTGATTTCAAGGCCGGTGGTGCCTTGGACAATCTGTGGCGGCGGTGGTGTTGTTCCAAACAGGTGACCATCAAGCTTGTGACCACGAATCACTGGAAGGATTGAATACTTCCACAGTAGATAGTTTCGTCGATCTAGTTTGACACTGCAGGACTGATTCAGTGTCCCGCCAAAGGGTGTGATCACATGTGTAGGAGATGAAGGCAAAGGAGAAGGATGAACGCCGACAGTTGGGGTTAGTGTGGGAATAGTGAGCTGAGCTGGTAGAGAACCAAACAAGGAAATGGTACTAGGATCACTCAAGAACAGATGGTGCAACTGTTCGGTGGAGTGTGGTGGTGTAGGAATCGGAAGAGAAAGATCAGCGGTGGTGATTGGCTCTGATTGGCCATTTCTGGGCGGAGGTGGATCTCCGGTGGACATTTCCACCAGTATGCTCTGATACCAACTTAGAAAATGAAGATAAGATTAAACTTGTTTCATTGCTCCAAATGTTCCAGAATAACATCATTATATCAGCCCTTAATTCCTAACAGAATAACAAACTCATTCTTATCTAGATACTTGGGCTTATGTGCTTATCTATCTTATTACAAACCAGATCATAATAACTAGGCCCAAATATACCACACAAGCCCAAACATATTTCAACTAAGACTAGGCTTATACTTCAACAGTTCTCAAAGTTTTTACAGATAAACCGGTGAAGTTTAGGGGAATGGAGAACATCTTGAAAATAATATGGGATTTCACAAGAGGTTTCACGCTTACAAATAAATTTTAAGTGTTTTTAATTCTTGTGAAGATGTTGATCGAGTCATGGCTGGATGCCCCTGGTTCTATGAGAACTTCCTAATGGTTATTAAAAGATGGAGAAAAAGAAGTCATTTTATTTGCTCAAAAGAAGCATGCAAAATGGATCTCAAAAGAAGCAGTAAATCATATTTGCTCGACCTTTGGAAAGGTAATATATGTTAAATCTCCTTCTTCTAGTAGCATGCAAGGAAATCAAATATCTTCAATTGCCTCGTTGAGATTGATATTACTAATCCTTTACTGAGAGGAATGTTTGTCACAAAAGACAATGACCGAATCTGGGTCGATTTAAAATATGAAAATTTGGCTTTCTTCTTCTTTTACTATGGAGTTATTGGATATGTTGAAATAGTGTCCTAAACCCAATCGGGTTGGACCGGATCCGACCGGGTCGGGTCATTTCTACTATTTCTTTATGTTTGTACATATAATAATTGGCTTTTCTGTTATTATTTATTTGTTCTTTTAACGAACCAATTATGATATTGTATATATGATAACGTCCTTAGTTTTAAACTGTAATAGACAAACCATGATAGTGATTATGGTTGATGAGATCTCGATTCATTTTAAAAGGTTTGATACTTAAATGTCTCTAGTCATATGTACTATTAAATATGACATTGATAGTACGGTTAGACTAGCAAGTATTGGATGTATTCTATCTTATGAAGATAGGGATAGATCTCATCTATCGAAGTGTAGGGACACTTGGACTGTATGTGGACGTGTATTAGAGATTGTGTACGTTAGACCAACCCACTTACTTTATTAAGTGTCGCACTATGTGACAGTTGTGTAATTATCCTAAGACCCCAGTCTTCATGGCATCACAGTGTTGATTGCCATGCTTTGACACTATTGAGGTTTCCTCGTTCACGGGGCGATCATGTGGTAGTTATCGTGTGTGATACTGAAGCATGCGTATGATTCATGTCGCTCGTCCGGAAATCACGTATCTCGATAGTAGGAGTAAATATCCGAAAGGGCATTATTATAATGAATGTCTTATTCTCAAAAGTCTTTGCAAAGCGAAAGTAATGTGTTACTTCGAGAGGATAGGATATGCAGATTATAAGATACGGTCGTTAATGTATGACACTCAAGATACGATTGTATATATATTGTAACTAAGATTCTATTTATACGGTAACCGTTTCACATGAAAGGTAGTAGTCATTGCATTTGACTCTTCCGATGATTGGGGGTCATGACGTGTTGCTAGACGCTATTCATAATTGTTAGGTATGAAGGGTATTTTAGTAAATACACTTTATGCCTACGGCCAACACATTCGGAAGCCTATCGGGTCACACACATAAGAACATCTAGCCGGATTAAAATGCGGTTATAGTGATAACCAAGTAAGAAAACTTTTTTTATCTCGACTATAAAGTGTTATAGTAATAAATTAATATAGCAGTATTTATTTATTATGGATAAATATAATACAAGATATTAATTATGTTGATTAATTAAATGTATATTTTAATATGTATGTGGCGCATTTTATTGTGTATTTAATACACATTGATTTCACAAATTAATTATTCATAGTATTATATTATTATGTATTAATATTGGATATTAATATATATAGATATATGTGTGGTATACACATGTGGTATATACACATGTAGAATTGATATATATATTTATGGTAATATAATATAATAAAGATATATACATTATTAGATATTGACAATATTTTGAAAATATTTAATATAAGATATTGAATATTAAATGAGATAAATCAGTCAAAGATATTTTCCTTATTTTGTTAGGAAAAATTTTCTTTTTTCCCCTCCACGCAGGAATCTTTTCCCATTGGGAATGGGCGTACAAGGGGGCACAGACCACTCTATATAAGAGATGAGTACATGGATCTTTTGTATCATCATAATTCCAAGAGTTTTATAATTCTTGAGAAAAATAGAGAGTTTCCTATATAGAGTTTGAGAGTGAAAAAATGTCGGTCTAGCAACTGAGTTTTTTAAGTAGCAATCCAAGGCGGGATTCTGGTGGGTTGTTCATATGGACTAGTGGTAGAGGCCGACCGCATGGGCGGCTCCGTGCACCACTACTCCTTCATAGACGATAAAGTTTCGATCTTTTAGATCATCCAAGGTAACTTTATCGTTTACTTCTATTATTATTGTTGTTGCTTAAACGAAGTCAATCTTGGTAAAGGAAAATCAAAATTTAAAATTCCACTGCGTTCCCGGGTTCATTTCCGAACAATGGTATCGGAATGGTCCTCGAGCTTAAGCAATTAGCATTAGAAGTTTACGTAGTTAAATTTATCGTTTAAATCACACAAATTAAAATATAAATGATTTTGATTTGCAAAAGTACATGAAAAGAAGAAAAACAAAAAAATTCGGCCTTGGTGGTGCTCGGCCGATCGGCGGTGACACCACCACCGTCTGATCGCCGGCGGCGGCGTCGGCGGCCTTCAGGCTGTCGGCGGCAACTGGTGTGATGCAGTGATCCTTCCGTTTTTGTTTTGTGTATTTTGTGTATTTTGTGTTTCAATATGATTCATAGTAATGATTATTTCTTTTGTTTAGGCATACTCCAATATGGAATAGGTCTAGGCCTTTTTTCAAATTTTTGAAAAAGGCCAAAGTCAATGCCTTTTGGTTTTGGAGAAAACCAAAGTCACCTTTTTTTTTATTATGAACCAAAAGGGGAGTAAAATAAAAGGAAATTGTGTTTTGATTTTAGATCTGAATAGTGAAATTAAAATTAAAATTGAATTTAAAATTAATCGTTAATTTTAATTACGATTAATAATTAGTTTATTGATTAAATGTTAATCAATTGATTAGTTGGATGAAAAAGACTCAAGTGGGTAACTTTAGATTTTATTGTAATAAATATAATATGATTATATGGACCCCGATTGATCATGGACCCGATCAATAGGATAGATGTGAATGATTTAAATTTTTCGTTGGTTTAAATATTTGTCCTAGGCCGTTACAAAGAACGAGCCTAGTTTATTTTCTGCATTATCCCATTCCCGTTAGCTCCCTCCCGTGTGCGGTGGGTGTGTATAAATTTTATTAGATAAATTTTATTAACAAGATGAAGTAGAAGATGAAGGCCAAAGAAGGAAGACATAGAGATCCTATTGGTGGTTGCAGTTACCCTAAAATTTATGACCCGCAGTTTCGTCAGTTTGTATTTGAAACCACACTTAGGAAACTCCATGATCATACCGGTTACTTTACGCATTTATTTATTTTGTGCATTTATTTATTTTATATGATACGGTAGATTAATGACTAGGCACGATCTAGATGAACGCGTATGATGTATGTCTATAAATATAGATATGTTTGATGAGACCGTAATTAATTAATTAAGTGAATTAATTTAAAATTACTCCCACTGTTAGTAATACCATCCGCAACGGAAGCGATTTAAGGATCTAGATCTATAAAATACACGGAATAAAATAACTAGATCTATATCTACAAGGGGGTTGTAGAACATACCTCTTGGATCTCAAAATCCAAGTAGAAGAGCCGCAATAGAAATAACAAACGAAGATGTGAAGAGCACCACGATCTTCCGTACGTGTGATCCAAGCAACTCCCGGTGGAAGGAAATTTCGCTCGAATCCTTCCGATATGCTACCGGAAAATCTCCAAGATTCTCCCCTTAACTCCCTTGGTGAAAATTTTCACCTTCTCCTCTCTAAGAGGTGTAGGTCGAAATATTGTAGTGTGTTGTAAGGCTTAGGAGAACTCTCTTTATATAGGAGAGTAAAACTTAACCTCCAATGATTTAATAATTAATACAAAATCAATTATAATAATCCCATTAAATAAAAGATAATTCCATAATATTCTAGAATAATATTTATCTTTATTTCTTTCCATAAATATTTATCCAATAAATATTTTATGCACATGTCTTATTAATACACAAGAAAATAATTTCTTGTTCCAAAAATAAGGCTATGGCCGAAAATTGTATTGTGACCTAGTCACTTATGATTTTCGGCCAAACACACTAATTGGGCCAAGATTATGAAAAATGTCTTTTCCACATATTTAATTATTTAAATTTAACTAATTTAATAGTCCACTAAACAATTAATTCACATATCGTTTTAATAAAGTCCAACAAGAACTAAATTAATATTATTAGGATTCGACGTCCGAGAATAGCTATGCTATATTAGGAGGCACGTGGGGACCATGGACTAATAATCAGCGGCTCCGATAAATCAAATAAATAATTATCTTACGAATGTAATAATTATATTCGATAAATCAATCACAGAATATGCCACCATAATCCCGTGATTTGCACTCCTCCGATTATGAGATTATATTTATCTCCTCACGAGAATGATAATAAGCGCCCATTGATTTAATCATTACATATGGATTAATCCTCCATAGACTGTTCATTCTAAATCGGGAAGTTACCGTTAACCCTTTTTAGAACCTCTTATCCTTATTTATCATTAACCTCCTGGTGATCAATTAATTCATACAACTCATGGTAGCTAATCGGTGTAATATGAACTCCATGGATCGATCGGTTTTAGGATTAACAAATAAGAGAATCTGTTTATCTACTTCCATAAATGGAAGGAATGGATTCCGTGATCTGTGATAACACGTACTACTCACTCAATCCAAGACAATGCCAAGATGGGGTAATTCGCACCACAGACTCGATTGTAATCCTTAACCGTCAAGTCAAACTTCATATCGATTCAAGCGCTTGATCGTGATCACCCTCAGATTAAGATATATCCATAAATATGATCATCCATTGATTCGATAAGAATTCTCGATTACGGAATTATATCGTGAACTCTAATCAAATCGGTCCAGCCCTATATGATATATCTATCATATATAAATGCCCCATTAGGTTCTCTTAACCGAAAGTCCGGATAAGACAATCACACCAATTGAGTGTTGAGATTTTCCATTTGGCAACAAAGAACCTTGTTGCAGCATCTTGATCCATGGGAAATCTTGATAAGAAATGAATGAAGGTAGAACCATCATTCTTTATATCATTTGATGTAGCCTGGGTTGAGTGGCTATCTGGATGAAACTTCAGATTGAGTGCTAACTGTAAGGATCACATCAATTTCATTGCTATCCAAAGTGACAGTTTCAGTGTCCATAAAAGGAGTAATAGTTTTAGTAGTATCATTTAAGGCTTGCTCTTCCTGATTAACATGAATTTCCTCATTTTGATCATTTGTTGCTTGGGTCTGCTCTGATGAGGATATAACTTCTTCATTGTTGTTTGGGGCCAGGGCATCAACATGTAGAGGTGGGGCATGATCACTTTGGTGTCCAGACATCTCTTCATCCACTACTTCAGTGATAATAAAGTCATTGTTTTGTTCCTCAAAAGTCCTTTGTAGGATAGTACTATTTCTAGCACTCCATTCAAGCATCAAAGGATGGTTAAAACAACTTAGTAGGTTTAAAGAGGCCTCTATTCGTAGAGTAGGAAGACTACTGCCGCTTTTAATGATATCAAGCACAAAATCAAATATAATAAACATGCATGCAAGTTCAGAGCTTTGGTTGACCCCAAAAGATTGTCCGGACTCCATAGTATTCCCTTGTTCAACTATACCACTGCCAGAGGTAAAGATTTTGGGTTGATCAGCCATGTTTTGTGTCCTCCCTACCTTTTCCTTAGTGCCAAAGTCATTGCTTGATGTTGCCTTAAGCCATATGCTAAACAAATCATCCTTATGAATATCTCTTTTCAAGTCAAGACCTCTAGCATATCAGGACCTAGAAGCATGTCCTGTTAGGAAATGAATGCGGGGACGCAGTGAAATTTGAAATTTTGATTTCCTTCTACCAAGATTGACTTCGTTTAAGCAACAAGCATAATAGAAGTAAACGAGAAAGTTAATTAACTTTCAAGCAATAATTAAAAAATTAAGTCGATACTTAAATCTTACAATTTTGAAAACAACATTTCCAAAAATCGGTGTGGTCATGCATATTCAACACATCTAATTTTGAATTAATTTTTATCGTATGACAGAATGACCAATTGGACATCGTCGTATCCAATATATGATTAATTTGTTGTAACTCATTTCAAGTGATTTAATCATATCATGAGTTATCATTTTGCTTAGTAATTAAAGTCTTAGAGCACTACATCAAATATGTAGTCTCATTGTCTTTCACTACTAAAACGTAGATGCTCGTGTCATTGCTTATTTTAAAAGGATTAAAATTACTTAATCATACTTGAGAACGTTTCTCAAAAGGTAACAGTCACTCATGGTCTACTGGAGCAATATGGATCTGGTAGTAACCAGAATATCCATCTAAGAAACAATAAAAAGCATTACCGCTTAATCTCTCTAGCATTTGGTCGATAAATGGTAGGGGAAAATAATCTTTTCGAAAGTTGCGTGCGTTCGGTTTCTGAAGTCGTCTGCACTCGATGTCCGATGAATTAGTCTTACAGGGATCAATTCGTCAAACTCATTAGGTTGGACCGTGAATCCTCCTTTCTTAGGCACCACATTAATTGGGCTTACCCACTCACTGTCAGCAATTGGGAATATGATTCCCATTTCTTGAATTTTTATGATTTCTTCCTTAACAACATCTTTCAACTGCGGTGTCAACCTTCTCTGAGGTTGAGCCACTACTTTCTTCTCAGGATCCACAGAGATCTAATGCATGCACACCGAGGGGCTTATTCCTCTAATGTCTGCGATGGTCCACCCAAATTATCCTTTATGCTCCCTCAGTAATCTTAAAAGTTTCTCCTCCTCTAACGGTGATAAGGATGCTAAAATAATCAGGGGGGAGTGTCATCTTGTAAGTACACGTACTTTAGATGAGAGGACAAAGTTTTAAGCGTTAAATTTTTTGGTGGTTCTTCCAATGATGATTTCATTATCTTTCCAGTCAATTGCAAATCAAAGAATCTGTGCCATGAAGGTCTATGAATGGGTACCCCTATATCCACAGAAGATATAGGTTCTATTTTTTGCACATGACCTTCGTTGCACCCAGGCCATACTTTCTCCTCATCTTCTTCTTCTTCTTTCAACATCAAAGTTTTTGCAACTTCAGGATCAACTGCCAATTGATGTTGTAACTTCAAAACTAGCTCATCGATGTCATCTAGCATATAGCATGCTTCTCCTTCATCTCACGTGTAACCCATCGTCTTCATCATATTGAAGACCACACTGTCTTCGTTCACTCTTAAGACTATCTCTCCTTTATGAATATCTATTAAAGTCTTACTAGTCACTAGGAAAGGTCTTCCTAAGATTAGCAGAACATCGTTGTTTACTTCTATGTCCAGCACCACAAAATCCACTAGGAACACAAACTTATCAACTTTTACCAGAACATCCTCAACAACCCAACATGGTTGTTTCATAGACCTATCTGCCAATTGAAAGGTTATTCATGTCTCATTTAATTCCTTCATGCCTAAATTATGAAAAATAGAGAGTGCATTGCCTCTAGATTACACAGTGCTTTGTTTAGGCATACTCTCCAATTGTACATGGTATGAGGAAGCTTCCAGATCTTTACACTTAAGAGGGGTTTGCGTTGCAAGGCGCCGAGCATTCTTCATTCAAGAAAATAGTCTCAAGGTCTAACAACTTTATTTTAGTAGAGATTGCTTCCTTATGAAACTTAGCATACTCTGGCATTCCTGCCAGAGCCTCTACCAAGGCAATATTAACTTGCAGCTTTTTAAGCATTTTGATAAACTTTTTATATCTAGCATCATCACGATTTGGCTTCGATTTCCTAGGGGGATAGGGTAGAGTAGAATGATTAATAGTTATAGTTCATTTAGACTTACCTGCTGCCTGCTGCCTGCTGCTGTGCTCCATGCTCGTCTATTGTTTTTGCAGATTGCTGCAGCTGCGGACTGATGTCGCGTGGGCTCGGTATCCCAGATGCTTCTGATTCTGTTGCTTGTTGCTCATCACTGATCTCTGGTTCTTCTCCGATGATTGGTCCAGGTAATTCATTTCCACTCATTGTCATGATAGAATTCACGTCCTTCGAGTTCTTTTCAGTGTTGCTTGGCAAACCTCTTGTAGGACGGGCTGACACTTGTTCGGCAATCTACCCCACTTAGTGTGATAGATTCTGCACTGAGGCTTTTTGATTGGTCAGTCTTGTGTCTTTCTTCTGACAATAAGTTGTGAAGTTTGCACTGAGCTCACTCATGGTTTTGGTTAATTGATTGACCGTGTCGGTCACAGTTGAGCTCATTTTATCCATGGATGCTTCCCAACCACTGGACTTATTGAATTGAGGCATGAATCCACCAATTTTATTTGTTCTCTCCCCACCAGTAGGATCACTTAGTCGAAAACCAGGGTGGTCATGAGAACCTGGGCGATATCCGCCCTCATATGGATACTCTTTCTTTCCTAAATAATTCACGTCCTCTGTGTTGGATATCTTAATTCCTTGGACCTTCTCTACTTTGGCAATGCGATCTTGCATGCCATCCATTTTCTCATTCATTACCATCAGCCGGTATAGGATCTTTTGAGAAGTGTCTGCTCCAAGTCAGCCTTCATCTACTTTTACACTCTCAGTCTGGTATGTTCCCCATTGGCTAGTAAGTGCGATTTGTTCCAGTTTCTATTCAGCTTCTTCCGGCGATCATAGTGCGAAACATCAATTGCTTGACGCATCAACTCTCATTTGTTCGCTTGGCCTCAGTCCATGATAGAAACTATGCATACGGTTAGGTAGAGTAATATCATGGTGAGGGTATTTACGTTGCGCCTCCTTAAATCTTTCCCAAGCTTCTTCAAATGTTTCGGCCAGTTTCTGCTTGACATCCATATGTCTTGTCTCATTTGCAAGGACTTATTGTTGAAATAGTGTCCTAAACCAATCGGGTTGGGCCGGATCCGACCTGGTCGGATCATTTCTACTATTTATTTATGTTTATACATATATCAAATGGCTTTCTGTTATTATATATTTATTCGTTGAGCGGACCAATTACGATATTGTTATATGATACCGTCCCTAGTGTCAAACCGTGAAAGAGAAACCATAATAGTGATTATGGTTGATGAGATATCAACTCACTTTAAAAGGTTTGATACTTAAATGTCTCTAGCCGTATGTACTATTAAATAGGACATTAATAGTACGGTTAGACTAGCACGTATTGGATGTCTTTTGTCTTTTGAAGATAGGGATAGATCTCGTCTATCGAAGTGTAGAGACACTTGGACTGTACGTGGACGTGTATTAGAGAATACGTACGTTAGATTGACCCACTTACTTTATTAAGTGTCGCGCTATGTGGCGGTTGTGTAATTATCCTTAGACCGGAGTCTTCATGACATCACGGTGTGGATTGTCATACTTTGACACTATTGAGGTTTCCCTTAGCCATGGGGCGATCATGCGGTAGTGATTGGGTGTGATACTGAAGCATACGTAGGAATCATGTTGCTCGTCCGGAAATCGCATATTCTATGATAAGGAGTAAATATCCGAAATGGCCTTCTTATAAGGAATGTCTTATTCTCGAAAGTCTTTGAAAAGCGGAAGTAATATGTTACTTCGAGAAGTAGGATATCCATGAAAGGCAACCGTTTCACATGAAAGGTAGTAGTCATTGCATTTGACTCTTCCGATGATTGGGGGTCGTGGACGTGTTGCTAGACGCTATCCATGATTGTTAGGTATGAAGGGCATTTTCTTAATTGCACTTTGTGCCTACGGACAACATATTTGGAAGCCTATCGGGTCACACACATAAGAACATCTAGCCGGATTAAAATGTGGTTATAGTGATAACCAAGTAATGAAAGTTTTATCTCGACTATAATGTGTTATAGTGATAAATTAATCTGGTGGTATTTATTTATTATGAATAAATCAAATACAAGATATTAATTATATTGATTAATTAAATATACATATATTGTATATGTCTATCGAAATTATTTGTGTATATTGATACACGTGTATTTTGCAAATTAATTAATCATAGCATTATATTTATTAAGAATATTCCGGAAGCCAATTTTTTGGGATATGGGGCGGAGAACACTAGTGTATCAAGATATACTTGAATTGTGCAATTTAATTAATAGTATTACCATATATTAATTAGATATTAACAGATTTGCATAAATTGATTTATGATAATAAAATAAAGATAGTCAATATTAGATATTGACAATATCTTGGAAATATTTAATATGAGATATTAAATTAAATGAGATAAATCAATCAAATATATTTTTATTATTTTACTAGTAAAATGTTTTCTTTCTCTCCAAACTACTAGGTGACGCCATATACACTATAAATATAGTGTGGGTGTCAAGCTCTTTAGTATCATCACGATTAGAAGAGTTCTAATTTCCTAGAAAAATTGAGAGCTTTCTAGAGAGAGTTTTGAGAGAGAGAGAAAAGGTCGGTCCAGCAACCGATTTTTTCTAGTAGCAATCCATGATGGGATTCTGGCGGGTTGTTTGTGTGGATCAATGATAGAGGCCGAATGCTTGGGCGGCTTCGTGCAGAAACTACAACCGTAGACTAAGCGTCGATCCAGTTGGATCAACCAAGGTATACTCTTGTCTTCTTCTTTTATGCTTGTTGCTTAAACGAAGTCGATCTTGAGTTAATAGGAAATAAATTTTAAATTTCGCTGCGTTCCCGCATAGATTTCCTAACACTTCCCAGGTGGGCAATACTTATTCATAAACTTCTGCAGTAAATCTGTCCAAGATTGGATAGATCCTGCTGCTAGAGACAACAACCATATCTTTGCCTTATCTTTCAGTGTGAATGGAAACAATTTAAGCTTGATGTTATCTTCGGGCACGTCTGATGGTTAGATTGTGCTAACAATTTCCAAGAAGTTGGTGACATGTACACTTGGGTACTCCATGGAATGTAGTGTAGTTCGTCACCATTTGTATGGCATTGGGCTTTGGATGAAAAACTTCGGCCGCATTCTCCAGTTGAACAATTGCGGGCACAAACTGCTCAATCGTTGGCATCGCATAACTCTGTAAAGTCCTTCTGTCTACTTGCACCACTACTCATGCTTCGTTCCTTCTTTCATTAACCCCGTTCTGTGTCATTGTCTCCTCTAGTTCCTCTAGATGTGGAATCTTCTCATCTCTATCTTTCTCACTTCCTTCGTGCGATCTTACCTCGTCAGCCAGCCTCTTCATTTCTTTTTGTTTCTTCTTTGCTAACTTTTCTATTTCATCAATAAACTCGAGCCTAGCCGCTGATCTTCGTGTACCGTACTACAAGACGTGAAAAAAAGGTTGGTTAGTTACTTGCCCTGTCGGCTGTTACACACGCCCTGGAAGACTCGAAAACAATGATACAGACTCTGATGGAACATAAACGATTTTTTTTAATTTCCAGTCGGCACGGCTGCAGGAGTAATTCTCACGCCTTCCTGACTGAAATTTCCCAGAATCCGATCTGAACAGACACTATACAACTCAGTTAATCACAGACTCTAAAACAGACATGAAAACAAAATATATACAGACTCTCAATCTAAATTAACAAGTATTTTTGACACGAGTCACCAGCAACGGTGCCAAAAATCTTGATCGCGCCCGCAATGTGGTATGGGCTTCTACAAGCAATAGGACTAGGTTTATCATAGCAGAGTACTTGCGAGTCAAGGTTGAATCCCAAAGAGACTAGTAAAAACACAGATTAATCTAGATCGAGTGTTACAACTACGGTCTATGACCAAATATAAACCAGAGAAGTAAAAGTATTGGTGCCAATAAACACACAAGATCAAACACAAATATACCCTTATGAGTTTTATAAATATTAGTTCTAACTATGAGTGATTAGTTATTCCCCCCACATCATGCATCAATCATCCCCGTTGGTAAATTTCTGATCTTTGACAGCTATGGGTGCTAATCCCTAATGTTACGCTAATTCCATTGAAAGGACAGTAGGTGCCTATGTGCAATTAGCCTCCTTCGTTGGTTGTATTAATTCAGAAGAAATAAGAACTAGGACTAGCCGGTTCATGACCGAGGACCTCCCTTAGCAGCTATCGTGGATTGACTAGCACGTTCCTAAGGATCGATCAAGACATCGTCCGAACTAGCACTTCACTTTATCGTCCTTCATGTTAATTTAGGAAGACATGCATATAGTTGATCCGGCATGTAAATTAAATCTGCCGATCAGACGTAGCTGGTGCCGGTTATCATAAATTAGGGTTTATTAGGTATTCATTCGCCTTGATAAAGACTCGCCGCAGCTCGAAGAACGCAACCTTTAATTTATGATTTCTTCACCAATGGTTCAGATCTAATAAACATTCATGGGGGAAAATAAACTAACTACTACATAACAGAACTAAAATAAACATTCAAACCATACTAATCACAAGGAAAATAATGACAGATCTACATCTAGAAAGCTGGAAAATCATACACTCAAAGATGAGTGCAGATCCTCCTCAGATCACTCCCTAGGCGGCGAATCCGTCGGATCCGTGACTAGAAATCATAGAGAAAAAGAACAAAAGAGAACTTTTATTGAATATAATGTATTTGTCTTGTGGAAAATTGTACATTGTAATTCGGTGCTGGTGCCACTTATTTATAGTGCAATAAACCGACTTAGTAACACCTAGATCTACCCCTCGTCCAAGAAAATGCGGTTTTGAAAGTTCTGGATTCTCGAGGTGGCGGCGGCACTTCACGCGGCATCCAGGGCATTTTTTTCTTTTTCCGCTTTGCCAACTTAACTGAAGGTTCTGGAACACCCTAGGTCCGTTTCTTCACGGCCCATAATCGCTCTCTAACACTTCGCCCAATCTTTCTAACCTGAAAATAGTCCAATAATGCACAAAATAGTATCAAATTGGGGAAAATAAACGTTAAATGCAAATTACTCGACTCATGAACCCTACTTAAGACATTCAACTGAAATGGCTCATATAAAGCGTCGAAAAACTACTACTTTTAGCTTAGAATGGGTGAAATGTTGATGTCGTAAGGTATATCATTTTGAGCGTCATCGGTTGTAGGGTGAGATAGGGAGGGGTTAGGTTAGGTGGGTGGGTGGGGTAGTTTTACCCACCATCCACCTTACCTTACGACACCACACGTCATACCACTCATCTTACCCTACCTTACCACCCCACCAACCTACCATGTCACACCTTACCCCACCCACCCTACCCTAACCTACATTATCTCACATTGTCTTACCCCACCCACCATTTCCTACCCTACGGACCATACCCTACCCTTTCCTGCCTACCACCTAGCTTAACTATCACCCCATCCTACCCTACCTCTCCACACACAATACCATACGCTACCATAACCCTACCCGCACTACTAGACTACCCCATCCTTATGTACCTACCACCACCATACTCATCACCTTATCGCACTCTACCTTTTCACCCGCCATGCCCTACCTTGGCCCACAACCCTAACCTACCAAACCCCACCTTACCTTACCTTACCCCACACTAGCTACCATGACCTATCAATCTTATCATAACTAACTTACCATACCACTCACCCTACCCCACCCTTTCTCACCACCCACCCTACCCTACCACCTACCTAAACCAACCCATCCTACCCCACCAGTCCACACTACCCCACCCACCCTACCACCCCATGCCACATGCCTTACTTTACCACATTCCTTACGATATGTAACCCTGCCCCACCCTACCTCACAACCCACCCTTCTCATCCTACCTCACCCCACCCAACCCCATCTACCCCGCCACCCACCAACCCCATCTCATTCTTACAACATCACATACGTGTTTTGTCGATTTTCATTTCATTTCCATCTATTTTTAGAAAGAAAGAAAATGGATATTTTTTTCATTTCATTGGAATCAGGGACGAAACTAGCCCATGGCTCGCCCTCCTGGTTTTTATTTTTGGTACACCATAAACCTTATATAAATCGGTCTAACACAGTTAGTTATTTTAATCAAACCCACCCGACCTTATGAATACAGTTCATTAACCCGTCCGACCACTAATTCCAGGTTCCGTCCCTAATTGGAATATATTTTAAATTACTTGAATTATCTTATAATCATATTCAAACATTCAATTGAAATGAAAACTCATTTCATTCTTCATGCGAATCAAACAAGCCGTTAATGCATTATGTGCCTTTAACGCATTATGTTCATTCAATATTATTCCACACATAAACATCTATGTTACGAAAAAAAGGTCAATATAGATTGATCAGGAAATTTTATGGTGGTCAATTACTATCAAACTCAAGGGACATGTGTCATCACATGATTGTGTATATATAGATAAATTCTCAACCATCTAAATCAAGATTGAGTTTCGTTGTTATTGACTACATAAAACCTACTAATGTTGTACCATAAAAAAAAACTCATTTCAGAAAGTATAATAGGCAATGTTTTTTGGAGCAAGTAGGGTAATGATACGGGCGCAACCACTCGGCCACAAAAAGCGACACAAATTTTATCTACACCGTTGATTGTGTTGGGACAGATTGTCCACACTCTTGAATGCCTAAAGAAATATAGTTGCGTATTTACTAACACCAATTGATTTAAGTACAATGGTAAGCGCTTGATCTTAACATGGTATCAGAGCCAAAGGTCACGGGATCGAACCATGGTTGGAACATTATTTAAAAAAACTAAAAATTGTGCAAGTGTTGGACAGATTGCCCACACTTGGGGGGTGTTGGGACAGATTACCCACACAATTGAATGAAAATTGTGCAAGTGTTGGCCAACACTTGAAAAAGTGTTGGGACAAATTGTCACACTCTTGAACGCCAGAGAAATATAATTCACGCATTTATTAACACCAATTGGTTTTAGTACAACGGTAAACGCTTGATCTTAACAGATTATGACGGCAATGCATCATGATCAATGGGCCTATGTACATTACAATCAACGGTGTAGATAGAGGTTGTGTCGTTCGTTGTGGCCGAGTGGTTGTGCCCGTATCATTGCCTTTTCTTCCAGCAAGTATAATGGACAATTAATCCATGTTATTGATTGAAACAGGACTTTAACTATTGTCAAGAAAGAATGGATTTATATGGCTTTGGTCAATTCAAGGAAGATTCTCAATCCTACATGCCATATACACAAGTTTAATTATAGATTATCCACCGATTTAGTTATTCCATCCGCAACAAATATCAACCACTTAAATTAGAAGAAAAAAAAAATGTCTATATCAATATTTACAAAGAAAACCAAATTTCGTCTTGCAAATGAAGTCCAAACTCAATAAATAACTAAGTGGAGCTTCGGGTTTCTGCACATGGACAGCAAGAGCTTTGATCTAGATTTAATGTGAGAAAAGATCAAAGGGGAAAAATGATGGGGTGAACAATTTCCTTATGCAAGTCTGTGGATTTTTATTTGCGTTGTCGTGGTCAAGATCATGTTGTCTGACGTGGAGGGATTTTTTTTTTATATTAGTAATCCAGTGTGACATTATTAAATCACACTAAAATAAACATGGATTTACCAAGTCAGTAATGTGTTTATTTTAGTGTAGCATCCCGTTCCCGGATACCGAATCTTTATTCGAAAAAAAAGGGTTTGGCATGTATAACATTAAATAAATTCAACATTATACGTAAGCCTCTATGTCATCGTATCGAGTTAAGCAAAACGGAAACTAAAAAGACTCGGGTGAAGTCATAAATGCTACTAGAGTAAAGTGTCATCCTAAACTTACAACAACGATATTCAGTCTTACATCATACGAAGTCTTAATACATTACAACAAGTCTGAAAACAAAAGTACAACATGTCTTGAATTAGGAAGTACAACATAATCAAATGTGTAGTTTAAAAGAAAACATATGAGACTCTAGCATAACATAGCATCAAGGAATCAAATGTCATCCTCGAATTCCTCATCAAATTCCGGTGCAACATCCTCATCTTTTCACACAAAGAAACAAAACAAGCATGCAACAGAGTTAAGTACAAAAGTACTTAGTAACATGTAGAAGTTATTGAACAATTAAATTTTATAATGAAAGGTACACATATTATTAAGTAAGTTGTCTTTCATGAATACGACTCAAACTCTAGGATTCTCTTCATTCTCATCAACATGTCATGAGATCCTACTTGTTCCTAGCTTAGCTTATCTTTGTTACATCAGTATTCAAGGGCACTACGTATGGTGCTACTCACCACGAAGCAATTGGTTGCAACATATTAGTGTGTTATACTGATAGTCACAGGCTAGTCCCAATAGTGTGTGTGTTCGGCGAAATCCTTCCATACTTGGGGTCTTAGTAACCTATGGAATTATTCACTTTATACTGGCCACACACATCGCGATGTAGACTTGTGTCTTACCAAGAATAACATGATGTTTAAGATTTTAACTACACAAGTACGTACATTATTAATCATTAAACTTCTACTCCCTCACTTAGACAAGTACTCACTTAAACTTTTCAAGGCATGTACTTACTTAAACTTTGAAGAGTTGCTTTGTTGTTTTCAAGGCAAGTACTCCTTAAACTTCTATTCCCTTGCTTAGACAGCTAGACACAACAAGCCTAACACATACACAAACATTGATGGATACTAATTCATCAAAGCACAAGGCCAATCATTCTCTTTCGACGGTCCCAAACTTCAACTTTTAGGAAGAATCCATTCGGTGTCAGGACTAAACACATCAGAAGCTTAATCATGGCTTGTTCATGTTTATATCATATTATTAGATCAAGGAACAACATTTAAAACTCAATCCGTAGCTTAAAACGCTCAAAACAGCCAAAACAGGGACGCAGGCAGAACCATCATAGAATTCTACTACTATTTTGGTGCACTCTAAGCCTTCTCGACGCGCGCTAAAACTGAACCAGGGTTCTGCCTGCTTTACGTTCCTCTTCGGCGTGCGCTAAAGCTAGTAGGCGCGCGGTAAAACTCTCTGTCCAATATGCCTACTCTCTGGACACCTTCGGCACGCACTATAGGGTCGAAACATCCCTAAAAATGATTTTCTCAACACTTTATGATTTCCAACCAAGAGATACAACTTTTGACAGCAAAATACACACAGCAAAGCAGACTCTTAACATATCATAAGATAACATACTTCAACAACAACCTTAAACATGGATTATAACAACAAGAATAACCTAAGTTGCACAACCCAACATCATAAAACTTAAACCGTTCAATATGAAAACCCACTTACTTGCTTTAAAGAAAACCAAAGCAACTCTTCAAAGCCAATAGCAGCACTTCTTAAGTTTCAGCCCAAAACCTAATTGATAATCAATCAAGAATTAATTGTGACCAAGGGTTTCAAACGATTATAACTATGAATTGATCAACTATATTCAACGAAACATGATCAAATCTTGAAGATACCGAAAGTAGGGCAAACCATTACCTTCTCAAAACTTGGAACTTTTGATGTCAAAACGATGCTTGTCCTCTTACGATTTCGGTGCTCTACTGGAATCTGAAAACCGATGAATGCCTTGTGAGAATTTGGAAGAATTATCTATTGCCTTTTCTGTTTCTCTCAATAGAAGAAGTTCGTACAAAGCCGATGAATTTAATTTTCTGACAACTCCCTTACTTAATTGGAGGTTACTTTTGTAGAAATTAACTCCCAATAATTCAGATTTTCCTTTTCCTTTTTTTTATGTAACTTAATCCATAATAATCAAATATAATATTATGTAAAATGACACATCTGCCATTTCCCAAATATTCGGAATATTAGATTTAGTAGTGTGATAATCAGGAGTGTGGCACATATAACCATTTGGGTCTCTTGACACAAATCCAAAACAAAACAAAAATCAGTGTATTTTTTTACATTATTTAAAAAGTTTATGTACTAATATCTACTCAATGACCCGTTAAAATTCTAAAATATTGACTCTTGACCCATAATTATACATATTTTTTTTTATATAATGCATTAGAAACTTGTAATACGATGTGTTGTTGCATGTTAAAGACAGTTGGATGAATGAGCATGGAGAGCAAACTAATGAATGGAGCTATGGAGTTCTTTATGTAACAATAGTTTCATTTTTAGTCAAGTTGAGTTGTAATTGATGTTAGTTGTCATTTATGATTCAAGTTTTACATCAGTTGTAATCCGTTGATTTTGATACTGAAAGATCTTTCAGTGGTCATTGTTTCTTTTCTTCTATGCTTTTTTATATAACATAAGGCTTACGTGAGATTTAGGGTTTACTCTAAATATCACGTGTCGAACGTTCATTTTTTGGATAATGACTTGGTATCCATGACATGGGGGGCTATAAATATTGTGTTTGTCAGCAAAGTGACTTAAACTCTACATCTAATAGAATTAATCTGAGAAGTCAGTAGAGTGATGGTCAGCTGAGCAAGTCTGTGAAAATCAGCTGGTGACGTCAGCTGAGTTTCTTCTAGGAGTTAGCGACTTCTTCGAGGTCTCTGTGAGGTTTTGGATACAGCTGTGTTCTATATTTGGGCAGTGATCAGTTGAGTTGGGTCAGCAGAGGGACCCACGTCTGGCATTTATGGCAATCCGACAAAGATCCTTTGGCAGTTAGGGTTTTAGGGATCTGTGCCTATAAATACCAACTATAATGATCATTGTAAAGTGTGTAATCCATCCGAAATTCAGTGCATAATAAAATATCTCTTTGCTTTCCGTGGATTAGTCGGCACAACGCCGGAAACCATGTTAAATATTGTGTTCTTCTTGTTTCTGTTATTTCTATGATTATTACGTTAAATTGTTTCTGTGTTTATCTCTTGTCATCTGGATTCCCTTCCTTGGTTATAACAAACTAGTATCAGAGTGAACAGGTTATGGGAATCATCTGTACGGACAAAAAATTTATCTTCACCAAGACCTTCACCGGTGCTAGGCTTCTGTGATAATTTGTTCTTTGGCAAGAAAGATGTCTGCAGTTAACATAAAAATTGATAAATTTACAGAAAGAAATAGTTTTAGTCTGTGGCAAATCAATACGTAGACCTTGTTAAAACAACAAGTGTTATGGACTCCTTTATCTGGTAAAGGAGATGCCAGTTCTACAGATTATGCCAGTCTGGAATAGAAAGCACATTCAACCATCATGATGTGCTTATCTGATGATGTTATCTTTGACCGGTTCTTTGAGGAAGACACAAGCGGCAAGTTGTGGTCAAAGAGTGAAAGCCTGTATATGACTAAGTAATTAACCAACAAGTTGTTGCTGAAGCAGAGACCGCTAAGACTGAGGATTCATAAAGGAGGTCGGCTGAGGGAACATCCTGATCAGCTAAACACAATATTGCTTCATCTCAGGAATATTGATGTTAAAATTGAAGATGAAGATGCATCACTTATTCTGTTGGTGTCATTACCTGCATCACATAAGAACTTTGTGCAGTCATTCAAAGTTGGGAAAGATACAGTGGCTTTAAAGGATGTAAGTGTTAGGAAATCAAACGAGTAGCGCAGCGGAAAATAAAATTTTGATTTCCGATCCAAGGATTGACTTCATTTAAACAATAAACATATAACAAGGAGGACAAAGATTATACCTTTCTTGATCTTAAATATCGAAGCTTTGACCGTTCGGTAGTAGATGCGTGTAAGCCGTCCAAGCGTCCGTCCTCTATCAGTTATCCACACGAACGCCTCACCGGAATCCTCCCGCATTGCTATTAGAAAAATTCGACTGCTAGGTCGACTTTTTCCTCCCTCACAATACTTTATCTAAGAAGCTCTCTATTTTCTCAAGAAATTAGCTCTTGGAATAATTGTGTACAAAAGAGCTAGCCAACCCCTTTCTTTTATAGATGAAGGCGGCGCCCCTACGTCTTCCCAAACTGATTGGGATTAGAATCTAGTAGATTGATGAGAGAGAAAAACATTCTCCTAATAAAATAAGAAAAATCTCCATAAATGATTTATCTCTTTTATTTTAATATCTTATATTAAATAAAACTAAATATTGTCAATATCTTATATTGAATATATTTATCTTATTACCATAATTCTATTTTCCAAAAATCAATTAATATCCAATATTAATATTATGGTAATCTTATTAATTAAATTGCAAAATCCAAGTGTATCTTATACACTAGTGACTTGCGTCCCATATGCCAATTAATTGGCTTCCGGAATATTCTTTAATTAATCATATAATTAATATCTTGTATTTAATTTATTCATAATAAATAAATACTTCTATATTAATTTACCACTATAACATTTATAGTCTTCAGATAAAACTTTCCTTATTTGGTCATCAACTATAACCGCATTTTAATCCGACTCGACATTCATATGTGTGTGACCCGATAGGCTTCCGAATATGTTGGCCGTAGATATAAGGTGCAATTACGATAATGCCCTTCACCTCTAACGATCATGGATAGTGTCTAGCAACACGTCCATGACCCCCAATCATCGGAAGAGTCAATACGCAATGACTACTACATTTCATGTGCTCGGTTAGCATGTAAATAAAATCCTATCGCTGTAGTAATATCCATACGATTGTATCTTGATCGTATCCCATAATCTGGATATCAGGCTCTCTCGGAATAACTCATTTACTCTCACTTTGCAAAGATTCATGAGAACTAGACATTCCTTATGTGAAGACCCTTTCGGATATTCACTCCTACTCTTAGGGTACGTGATTCCAAACGACCTTACATGTATACTCCGCATGCTTCAATATCACACCCGATCACTACCGCATGATCGCCTCATGGCTAGGGAAACCTCAATAGTGTCAAAGCATGACAATCCACACCGTGATGCTATGTAGACTCCGGTTCTAAGGATAATTACACAACCGTCACATAGTGTGATACTTAACTGTGTAAGTGGGTCAGTTTAATGTACGCATTCTCTAATACACGTCCACGTACAGTCCAAGTGTCACTACACTTTGATAGACGAGATCTATCCCTGACCTTAAAGACAGAAGACATCTAATACGTGCTAGTCTGTTCGCACTATCGAAGCCCTATTCAACAGTACATCAGCCTAGAGACATTTAAGTATCAAACTTATTAAAGTGATTAGAGATCTCAACAACCATAATCACTATCATGGTTTCTCTATCACAGTTTAATACTAAGGGAGTTATCATATACACAATATCACAAATTGGTCTAATAAATAAACAAAGTATATAATAACAAAAGTGCTTTTATTAATCATAATAAAGTTATTACATGAACTTAAATAGACTGTAAATGACCAAACCCGGTCGGATCCGGTCCAACCTGATTGAGTTTATGACACCTATTCAACAATCTCCCACTTGGCCTAAAGCCAATCACTCATATGCCTAAGCCCATACACGTGAACATGTTTCTCATGTTTAGCTTGTGACAATGCGTTGGTTAATGGATCGGCTATGTTATCATCCATGTGGACTTTCTCTATCCTTGCATCTTCTCTATCAACTATTTCTCTAATCAGGTGATAGCGCCGTAATACATGTTTGGACTTCTGATGAGACCTTGGTTCCTTTGACTGAGCAATTGCCCCATTATTGTCACAGTACAGTGGAACTAGACCTTCAATGGAGGGAACTACACCAAGTTCGGTAATGAACTTCTTCATCCAAACTGCTTCATTTGCCGCCTCCAAGGCTGCTAGGTACTCGGCTTCCGTTGTAGAATCTGTAGTAGTCTCCTGCTTGGAACTCTTCCAGCTCACTGCTCAACCATTGAGCGTAAAAACAAATCTAGATTGTGACTTATAGTCATCCACGTCAGTCTGAAAACTGGCATCTGTATAACCTCGTAATACCAGACCATCGTTCCCAAAGACTAAGGGGCTGAAGTCTAAAATTTGAAGTCTGAATACGTTAAGTAACTGAATCATTTAAGTGCTGAAACTGGTTAGTGTGTTTTATAACATTACTCATTTGAAGTCTGAATTATGTTAAATCTACAATTTGTCTTTCTCTTTGATTAAAAAAATGCATATAATAAAATAGAGCGATTTTCAATCACATATTATCTCCACAATATTTTCATGTATTTTTATTGCATTTTCAGTATGATACATAGTTCATAACATGTAAAATAATGAGAATAAAATATTAGAAACTTTGATATATTTTTTTTAGAAACTTTGATATATTTATGAATAAAACATTAACTATATCACATTTTAATTTAATTTGGTTACGATTGAAAGTTTCATAAGTTTATTGAAGTGTAATTTTTAATATATTACACTGCCGATAAATATGTGAATAATTTATTATCATTCTATTATTACATGTTATTATATGTATATTAAAATCATATCGTTGACGCGTGCTATAACACAAATATACTTTTACCAACAGTCAACTTTTTTTTGTTTTATGATAATGGTACTTAAACCAAATATTTTATAGTAACTTATCAAAAACATAAACAAAATAAAAACATAAACAGCCTTTTTAAAAAAAGAAACAAAAAAATTACAAACAATATACAATAAACAAACAAATATATCATGCGCTCACGTTCCTGCTTTCGGATAGAAGAGCAATTCAGACATAAGTGGGCTTTATGTCACTTAAAATTCTTTAGGTAAATTTAGAGCATTTTCAGATCATCTTAATTAATTAAGAGGTGTCATAAACAATTATCAAACAGTCTTAATATTTTAGTCACTTAAAATTTTCAGAATAAGTACTTAATTGGTTTAACAAACAGCCCCTAAGAACATATCCCTAGTACGCTTCATGTACTTGAGGATGTTCTTGATAGCAACCCAGTGACCATCACCTGGATTCGCCAGGTACCTATTTGTCATACTAAGAGGGTACGAGACATCTAGTCTTGTGCACAACATGGCATACATGATAGACCCTATAGCCGAAGCATAAGGGACATTGGACATGCGTGCCCTTTCCTTCTCTGTCTTAGGACACATTTTCTTTGACAGGTAGACCCTATGTGACATGGGCAGCAACCCTCTCTTGGATTGCTCCATGCTGAACCTTTTCAGCATCTTGTCTATATAGGTGGATTGTGACAAACCAAGCAACCTTTTAGACCTATCTTTGTAGATCTTAATCCCCAAAATATAAGTTGCTTCTCCCATGTCCTTCATAGAGAAGTACTTGGATAACCAAACCTTAACCGACTGTAACATGGGTACATCATTCCCTATCAGCAGTATGTCATCTACATAAAGCACCAAGAAAATGACTGCACTCCCAATAACCTTCTTGTAAACACAGGGCTCATCTTTGTTCTTGATAAAATCAAACTGTTTGATTGTCTCATCAAAGCGAAGATTCCAACTCCGAGAAGCTTGCTTTAGTCCATAAATGGACCTTTGCAACTTGCACACCATCATGGAGTCATTGGTTGTGAAACCCTCAGGTTGTGTCTGTTGGATTTAATATCGCCGGACGGATCTAGATCCGCCCGATTATGCAGCGGAATAAACAAGAGGATCACGATCATATAAAATTAAACTACATAATTTAAGATCTACCTACAAGAAGGTGAGATCTACTTACCAATCAAAAAGGATGAACTCCAAGATTGAGAAGCCGAGATCCGAATAGTTGAGATGCCACGATCTTCCAATGTGTATCTCCAAGCAACAACCGGTGGATGTTGATCCTTGATGTTTGATCTCCTTGATATGCTACCCGGAAAATCCCTAAAATTTTCCCAACTCTAAACCCTAAGCTAGGCCGAAATTCCTAGCTTATTTTGTGTGTATGTATGCGTGTATTATGTATGGAGAAAAATCTTAGCAGAACTCTCTTTATATAGAAGAGAAATCCTTGTCCTCTAAGGATTTAATAATTAATACAAAATCAATCATAATAATCATTTCCCATAAAAGATACTCCTAGAATAATCTAGAATATATCTAGAAAATTTAAAGATCAATTTAATATATTTTCCTTAATTAATTATTTAACAAATAAACAATTAATCACATGTCTTATAATTATCAAGAAAACTAATTCCTTAATAATTACAAGACATAACACGCCAACGCTAGTCAAATAAGGCTAGCACACGACTTCCACACTATTGGGTCGAGTCCACGAAAAATGTATTTTCCATGTATTTTATTATTTAGTCCTATAAATAATAAATCGCACATCAATTAAATAGTCCAACTACTTAATTATTATTTGAGGCCCAACGTCAAGAAACATATGCATGTTAGAAGCCACATCGGGGACCATGGACCTATAACCAGTAGCTACAATAAATTAAATAAAATTATTTATCAAACATCACAATTCTTATTCAATCTATTAATTCCGGGATTACGCCACCATAAACCCAAAACTTAACTCTATCGATTATAGATATATACTTACACTCTAATCATTGAGTAAAAGCGTCCATTGATATAATCATTACATACGGATAAATCCTCCATAGACTGTTCGTTTTGATTCGGGATATTTCTGTAAACCCTTCTCAAAACATCTCATCATTATTTAGCATTAACCCCCTAGGGATCAATTAGTTCATAACTAATATAATATGAACTGGGCTCATCGATCAGTTTCTAGGATTAACAAATAAGGGAATTGTCTGTCTACTTCCCGCATGAAGGAATGGATTCCATATCTGTGAAGTCACAGACTACTCACTCATTCCAGAATAGAGCCAACGAGAAGTGTTCAGATCACATGTATCCAAGTGATCCTTAACTAACACATCAAACCCTACTTTGAACCAAGCGGTGAGATCGTGATCACATCGAGATTGAGATTAATCCATATATGATCATCTTATGATTCGATAAGATTTCTCGATCACGGAATTATATCGAGAATTCAAATCAAATCGGTCGATCTATATGATAGACATCATATATAAATGCCCCCACTAGGTACCACTATACCGACGGTCCGGATAAGGCGGTCACACCGTTAAGTGTTCTGGGCGCATTATGGTATATTAATCATGAGACCCACACTCTGATTAAATTCACCACGGACTAACTAAGCATATTATCACTAAATCAATCCTTGTGTGTATGTCATACACTGAGTTATGTGATTACATACCGATATACCTAATCTTCAACAGTGTATAATATAAGCATAAATGCAAATATTAAGATGAATTATAAATCCTATCAAAAACAATTACAGAAATTATCTTTCGCCACTACACTAATGATGTCATATACACCTCCTCCATTGAGGTTCCGTTAAGGAAAGTTGTTTTCACATCCATCTGCCAGATTTTGTAATCAAGGTATGCTGCAATAGAAAGCAGAATTCTAATGGACGTTAACATGGGAACGGGCGAAAAAGGTTTCATCACAGTCAATACCTTGTCTTTGCTAATAACCTTTTCCCACTAACCTAGCCTTGTAGGTGACTACGTTACCATCCATGTCGGTCTTTCTCTTGAAGACCCATTTGCACCATATAGGAACTATTCCTTCAGGTGGATCAACTAAGTCCAAACTTGGTTGTCTTTCATGGACTCCATTTCAGAATTCATTGCAGTTATCCATTTCTCTTTGTCAGGCCCCAGTAGCACCTCCTCGTAAGTTTTAGGGTCATCATCTTCCATAAGGTATACGCCCGTGTACCTATCGGGTCCATGGCATTCCCTGGTGGATCTTCGAGGTACTACTGTGTTCGGAGCAAGGACTTGTGCCACCTCATCAGGTGGTGCCTGCTCTACCTCCATCAATTGATTGTCGTCCGTAAGTGGTTTTGAATTTCTTCAAGATCAATTTTACTCCCACCGGCCCTCTCCAAAATAAAATCCTTCTCTAGAAAGTGGCCAGTCCTGGCAACAAACACTTTTTGTTCTCCAATGTGGTAAAACTGGTATCCTCTAGTTTCTCTAGGATAGCCCACAAATAGACATTTATCAGATCTGGCTTCTATTTTGTCATGCATCATCCGCTTCACATAAGTCGGACAACCCCAAGGTTTAAGATATGCCAGATTTAGTTTCCTCTTGGTCCATACCTCGTATGGCGTAGATTCAACCATCTTTGATGGAGCACGGTTAAGTACGTAGGATGCTGTTTCGAGAGCATACCCCCAAAACGATTTTGGAAGAACTACAAAGCTCATCATGGATCGCACCATGTCTAACAAGGTGCGGTTCTTCCTCTCAGATACGCCATTCATCTGTGGCGTTCCGGGAGGGGTCCATTCAGGTAGAATCTCATTCTCCTTTATGTAATCTTAAAACTCTCCATCTAGGTACTCACCACCTCGATCGGATCGAAGTGTTTTAATTTCTTTACCTAGCTGTTTCTCAACTTCACTTCTGAATTCCTTGAACTTTTCAAAGGCTTCAGACTTATACTTCATTAAGTATATATAAACATAACGAGAATGGTCATCAGTGAAGGTGATAAAGTAAGAGTATCATCCTTTGGCTTGAATTGACATTGGGCCGCACACATCAGTATGTATGAGCTCAAGCAATTCATTGGATCTTATCCCTTTGCCACTGAATGGTGACTTTGTCATCTTGCCAAGTAAACAAGCTTCACATGTGTAAAACGATTCATAATCGAAATGTTCCAATAATCCATCTTTATGGAGTTTGGAAATGCGATTCTTATTTATATGGCCAAGTCTACAGTGCCATAGGTAGGATTCATTCAAGTCGCTTGTTTTAGCTTTCTTATTGTTTACATTAAGTACGTCAACATTCACATCTAATATGTAGAGACCATTGCTAAGTATGCCAGTACCATAAAACATTCCATCACGTGAAAAAGAACAACATTTATTCTCAAACGTAAAAGAAAATCCTTCAACATCTAATGCGGAAATGAAGATAATGCTCTTCGTAAGAGCAGGAACAAAATAACAGTTATTAAGTTCTAGTACTAGCCCACTGGGCAATGAAAGAAATAAACTTATACGGCTAGTGCAGCAACACTTGCTTCATTCCCAACGCATAGGCCCACCTCTCCTTTCTTCAGAACTCTAGTCCTTCTTAGTGCCTGCATATTCGTACAAATATGAGAACCATAACCAGTATCTAATACCCAGTGGTTAGACTTAGAAGAAGCAATATTGATCTCAATCATAAACATACCTGAAGTTGAAGCATCTGTATGCCTCTTCTTCGTGCTTAAGAAAGCCTTGCAGTTGCGCCTCCAATGACCAGTCTCACCGTAATGGAAGCAAGCATCCTTCGACTTGTCTATAGCTATCTTAGGCGTTGGCTTAGGGGCAACCTTCGCCTTCTTGGACTTTTTTTGGGCCTTTCCTTTGCCCCTTTAAGAAGTGACGAGCAACACTTGCTTGCTCTTTTGTACGGTGCCCTCAGCAGTTTTCCACGTGTTCAATAACTCCGCAAGGGAGGAATCTATCTTGTTCATGTGATAATTCATCACAAACTATGTGTATGAATTAGATAAAGATTGCATGATTAAGTCAATACTCAACTCGTGTTCCAACTTGTGGACAAGCTTCTCAAGCCTCTCAATGTACCCGATCATCTCTAGCACATGTGACCCCACAGCAGTCTCGGGAGCCATCTTAAAACCAAACAAGGCCTTCGAGACTTCATGCCTCTCAGTGCGAGACTGAGAAGCATAGAGCTCCTTTAGGTGTACCATGATTGTGTAGGCGTCCATAGACTCATGTTGTTTCTGCAATTCAGGTGTCATGGAAGAAAGCATGATACATGTAGCATCAGAACTATCAGAATAGGGCTTGTTGTACTTCTCGACAGCATCTGAAGCCACGCCCTCTGCGGGTTTTTGCGGTATGGGTTCGTCCAAGACATAGCCAATCTTTTCATGCCTCAAAACGATTTTGAGGTTCCTTTCCCAGTCGAGAAAGTTGATTTCATCAAGTTTGTTATCGATGATAAAACGAAGGTTCAATTTGTTCGACATTCTACAACAAATAAATAAAGATAGAATAAGTAAAATTCATGTATACAAAACCTAAAAATTACACTTTAAATTTTATATAAGGTCTTGCTCCCACTAGCCAACTATTCTCAATTGGCTTTCAAGAATTCGATTAATTCTTTAGTGGCTAGAATCCCATCTAGGTGACTCGATCCCCGACGTGGGCCGATCGACCGGGTCAATTTCGACGGGTAAGTACAAATTACCAATCGCGTCCAACGCGACTTCCAGTTGTTTGATTAGTCAAATCTTTGACAACTCACATCGTCTATGTGATAGCCAACCTCATGTCTCTAAAATCAAACGGTCCTGACATGGACCAATCACCGCAAGATTCTTAGTCGAGTCGTAACCCAAATATTCGTGAGATCTCATAACGATCATATCTCGATAATAACGATATACCCGAGGTAGGTCAACTCCAGACGTGGGTCAATCAGTTGGATCCGAACAAGAGCTCTTCACCGTCATTATAATATTGGGAGACATATTTATGACTCGATTTTTCTTTATGGGAAATTTTTTAAATTAATTCACTTAATTAATTTTATTTAATTACGGTCTTATCTACTAAGTGCATATTACTACGATATGGAATAAAATAAAACATACACAACATTCCACGCATAAAATAACTGGTATGATCATGGACTTTTCCTAAATGCGGTTCCGAATACAAACTGACGAAACCGCGGGTCACAGGCTAAGGGAAGCCGCAACCACCAATGGATCTTTGACATTCACCATCTCCATGGATCTTTTATTTTTCTTTCCTTCTTTAGATCTTCGTCTTTTTCTTCAATGCATCATTACATAAAATCTAACTATTAAATTTTACACCTGCCGCACACCGGAGGGGGGGGGGGGCGGAGATAACGGGAATGGGATAATGTAAAAATAAAATTAGGTCACGTTCTTCATAATGGCATAGGACAACAATAAAATCTAGGGCTGAGCAAAAAAACCAAACCAACCCAAAACCCAAACCGAACCAACCCGAAATAACCCAAACCAATTGAAACCAAAAATTTTGGGTTGGTTTTTTACCCAACCCAAATGTCATTGGGTTGGTTTGGGGATTTTAATTTTTACTTCGGTTCGACCCAACCCAACCCGAAATACATTAAAATAGGCTATTGTATTGATAACCA
Organism: Gentiana macrophylla; assembly: GCA_026214975.1. NCBI lineage: Eukaryota > Viridiplantae > Streptophyta > Magnoliopsida > Gentianales > Gentianaceae > Gentiana > Gentiana macrophylla. The sequence goes on from CM047815.1 coordinate 87,728,567, forward strand.
ATGAAATGAGTTATTGTTATTCATTATCATTTTCGATAAATATTTATTCTTATGCCGTGATAGTTGAAATTTGAAGAAACATATATTAGACAGTCAAAATCAAATCAAAATCAATCATCCCACTGATTGCAGAATCAGATTAAAAAGACTAATTGATGAATACTGTATAATATTTTTCCGAATGAATCATAGATCAATTTTTGAACAATTAAGTATTCATGCTTTCCAGATTACTGAACATGTGATATAATGTCATTTTAACTATTGTTCTTTGTACTATCTTTATATGTTGTTGGGTGTTTCATTGATTATTGAACTCGTGATATAATGTCCACAAAAAATTGTTGTCTTTGATTATTGTTCTATTTAATGATTATTACTTGGACATGTGGCTTAAAATTGAATTTCGATGGAATACGTGTATGGATTTTATAACATAGAAGTTTGATTATAAATACATTACTTATGGATTAAAACCCGAAACCCAACCCAACCCGATTATTACTTGGACATGTGGCTTAAAATTGAATTTCGATGGAATACGTGTATGGATTTTATAACATAGAAGTTTGATTATAAATACATTACTTATGGATTAAAACCCGAAACCCAACCCAACCCAACCCGAAACCAACCCGAACCAAACCATTGGGTTTTCTAATACTTTGGTTTGGTTTGGGTTTATATATTTTTAAACCAACCCGACTAATACTACGTAAAAACTCAACCCAAACGAACCCAACCCGACCCAAGCTCACGCCTAAAATCCAACAGAAAAATAAACCATTCACATCTATCATATTGGTCGAGTCCATGATCAATCGGGGTACATATAATCGAATTATATCTACTATCTAATCCATACAATCATATCTTATGAAAAAGATTAATTTTAAACTACTTTCGTCTATATAGCATCCAATTATTATGTAATAAGTTTTGAATGTCAAAAGTCTCAAATTAATGTACCACTAATTGTACATGTGTTGTTTCATTTCCATATTGTCATTATATATAACCCCCATCCCCATTGGTGTTGTGGTGAGGTGAAGAAAGAAATAATAGAAGCATTCCATTTTCCTTTGACATCCTTTCATTTCCTTTGTCTTAAACATTCAATTGTTTTGTTATTTGGTTGCTACTACCTCAAATATAAGCAATCTACTTTTCCCTTCAATCATATAATATTTCTTATATAATACGTTATCAAAGATGAAGCTCACCGGACGGAGTATTCCATTGTTGGCGTTTCTTCCGTGGTTTAGGTAAAAATCTTATTTTGCTCATTTACATTATTTTCTTAATGGCTAATATCACCAAACAAGAGTTTATACCCTTAAACATATCGGGAAAAAATTATTTATCATGGGCCATGGATGTTGAAATGCACTTGGAATCAATGGGGCTTGGTAAAACAATTGTCGTGAACAATACTGAGACAAACCAAGACCGTGCAAAGGCCATGATTTTTCTCCGTCATCATCTTGATGAAGGGTTGAAACATGAATATTTGGCGGTGAAAAATCCGTATGAATTATGGAACCATTTAAAAGAAAGGTTCGATCACTTGAAGGCTGGTTGTTTTACCAAAAGCCGGTATGATTGGCTCCACTGCATTGCAGGATTATAAAGCTATCACGAGAATATAATTGACCATGTTTAAAATTACATCACAACTAAAATTGTGTGGTGAAAATGTATTGATGAAGACATGTTAGAAAAACTTTTTCCACCTTTCATGTCTCGAATGTGCTATTGCAACAACAATATCGAGAGAAAGGGTTTACAAAATATTACGATCGATTGCATGTCTATTCTTGTTTGAACAAAACAATGAATTCTGCGATGAAAAATCATGAGTCCCGACCTCTCGGTGCGATCCATTCCACGAGGTGAATGCGGCGTATTCTTCAAATTTTGGTCGTGGGCGTGGGCGTGGGCGTGGTCGGGGTGGAGACCGTGGTAGAGGCATGATGCGTGGGGGCTTGATCGTGGAAAATCTGTGGCATATCATGCGACAATCGAGGCAAGAAAGCGAAATGATCCACCAAAATTGGATCATGATAATAAAAAAATCTGAAAAGAAAGTTCGTGGTGACAAGTGCTCTGAGATGTGGAATGGATGGACATTGGTCAATACATGCCCGTCACGGCAAAGCATTTGGTCGAACTTTACCAGGCATCACGAAGAAGTCGAAATCGAGGCAAATTTAATTGATCAAAAGAATGACAATGATATCACGGATATTGATATGCCACTAATGTCACACCTGGATGTTGCGGATTTTTTTAACGATACCGCTTGATGGCTTTTCGGATCGTTGTGTCTTTTGCATTTTCTTTTATGTTGTTTTAATATGAATAAAGTTATCTAGTATGGATGTTGTTGGTTTTTCCTCTTTTGGTTTTTTTAGTAATTTATGATGTAATACCGAACTTTTACTAATAAATAAAATGGTAATTATTCTATGTTGTTAGCCTTATGACTATATGTTTTAATGTTGGTTAATTGTTTAATTATTTTGCATAATAGACAAGGAAAAATTTGCATGACCCATACGTATACTCTACATATATATAAGATAGAGCATTTTATTGCAATCTTTAGATGCTTTATTGTAAAAGTTAAGCTTTTAGTTTGCTTATGCACTTTCGAACACATTAGCACAACATATGAAGTTTTAGGCCACCGTTATTTGGAAAAAGAAAATGTAGAAGTTTTGCAGTTAATGATATAATATTTCTTATAAGAAATAAAGGCACAATATACATATAAAGCGTATGTGATAGATGCATCATTTGGTTTTATCCGTTTTTTTTTTTCCATTATTTTGGAAACTATAAACAATTAAAGAGCGATAAGTGTTATTCATTAAGTGTTACATACATATGTTTATTTTGTAACTATGCATTTATTAAGCGATACATAATTCTTATTCTTAATTTTTTTATTTTTTCCCTCTCGTCTCTTTCGGAAGAGAAATGGAAGCTAAATATTTGGGTACATCTAATGGTGATGACGATATATGCCTCATTGATAGTGCTACATAGACGCACACTATATTGAAAAACAAAGATTATTTTTTTGATTTGAAAATGGGAGAAACAAATGTCAATACAATTAGTGGTAGTGCAAAATTGATAGAAATTTGTGGAAAAGCCATTGTTTTCTTCGAGAGAGGCGAAAATTATTATAAACAATGCATTGTTTTCTCCCAAGTCTCGAAGAAATTTGTTGAGTTTTAAAGATATTCGTCAAAATGGATATCATATCGAGACACAAAATGAGTTTCGATGATGAATATTTATTGATTACAAATACAATTTACGGAATGAAATGTGTATTAGAAAAATTTGCATTCTCTATCTTACGGCTTATATTATACGAAAATAACGGTGATTTGAAATTCATCACGTAGTAGACCAGAAATCTATTGTTTCTAATGATTTTATGATATGGCATGATCGCCTTGGGCATCCGGTTCCACAATGATGAGGCGTATAATAGAGAATTCACATGGTCATTCGTTAAAAGGTCAAAAAGTGTTAAATTCTAGTGAATTCTCATGTGTTGCTTGCTCACGGGGCAAATTAATTATTAAACATTCACGGTTAAAGTTGAGGTGAATCGCTTTGCATTTTAGAGAGAATCCAAGGTGATATATGTGGACTATAGATCCACCGTGTGGACCTTTTAAATATTTTATGGTGTTGATTGATGCATCGACAAGATGGTCACACGTATGTTTATTATCTACTCGTAACCATGCATTTGCTAGATTGCTAGCTCAAATAATCAAATTCTGAGCACAATTTCGACTATCCAATTAAGAAAATTCGTTTGGATAATGCCGGTGAATATTCATCGCATACATTTGATGATTATTGCATGTCAATTGGCATAAGTGTGGAACATCCCGTGGCTCGTGTTCACACACAAAATGGCTTAGCCGAATCATTTATTAAAAGAATGCAATTGATTGCAAGACCATTACTAATGAGGTCTCAACTTCACTCATATCGGCAGGGACATGCTATATTACATGCAGCAACACTTGTGAGAATTAGACCGACAAGTTATCAAAATCATTCTCCCCTGCAATTAGTATTTGGCCATGAGCCGAATGTTTCACATTTGCGAATTTTTGGATGTGCGGTATACGTTCCAATTGCACCACCTAAACGTACAAAAATGGGACCTCAACGAAGATTGGGGATATATGTCGGGTATGAATCACCATCTATAATTAAATATGTTGAACCATTAACAGGTGATTTATTTACTTTGCACGATTTGCAGTTGTCATTTTGATGAATCACATTTTCCGACATTAGGGGGAGGAAAAGATCAACCGAAAAAAGAAATTAATTGGAAAATATCATTGAATTTCCTTGATCCTCGTACAAAAGAAAGTGAACTAGAAGTTCAAAGAATTGTCCATTTGCAGAAAATTGCGAATCAATTGCCGGATGCCTTTAGTGAGACTAAAAGAATCACAAAATCTCACATTCTTTGAAAATGTTCGGTTAAAATTGATATTCTGAAAGACAAATTACAAGTGCTAATGAATCGATTGCGCGCTGAGCGTGGTAGACCTCTTGGTTTAAAGATAAAAATCCTCGTAAGAAAAGAGGAATGAATAATAATATTGTATGTGAAACCAATGATGGTCAAAATAATGTTAGTGACAAAATTCAACCTCATGAAGAGGTATCTCACGAAAAGCACGATCTGAAGAAAATGAAATTGTTGAAAATTCGAGTCAATTTTGTCACTTTACAAGAAAAAGGTGGAATCGAAAGATACGATTATTGATAGTATCTTTGCATATAATGTAGCACTTGATATTAAAGAAGATGGCGAGGATCATGAACCAAGATCGGTTGATGAATGTCGGAAAAAAAAGCGATTGGCCAAAATGGAAAGAAGCGATTCAAAGTGAATTGAATTCACTAGCCAAAGAAGTGTTTTTGGGCTGTAGTGCGAACACTGAAAATGTGAAGCACATCGGATATAAATGGGTCTTTGTAAGAAAAGAAATGAAAATAATGAAATTATGAGATACAAAGCGAGATTGGTAGCACAAGGATTTTCACAAAGACCCAGGGCTTGATTATGATGAAACATATTCGCGATGATGGATGGAATAACGTTCGATATCTTGTGTGTTTAGTGGTACATGAAAAACTTGATATCGTCGATGGATGTAGTTACAGCGTATCTCATGGATCATTAGATACTAATATCTATATGAAAATTCTGAAGGATTTAACATGTCACGAAGCATGTAGATCAAGCCCCAAACAGATGTATTCCATCAAATTTACGAGAAATCCTTGTATGGACTCAAACAATGCGGGCGTATGTGGTACAACCGCCTCGGTGAATGTTTAGTTAAAGAAGGTTATACAAATGACCCAATATGTCCATGTGTTTTCATAAAGAAAAATGGGTGAATATGTGATTATAGCCGTATATGTTGATGATCTCAATCGATTGGAACTCACGAAGAGCTACAAAAGCGGTTGAATACTTAAAGAAAGAGTTTGAGATCAAAGATTTTGGTAAGACTAAGTTTTGTCTTGGTTTACAAATTGAGCATTTACATAATGGAATCTTTGTTCATCAAACTACTTATACCGAAGTTACTAAAGCGGTTTTATATGGATAAAGCGCATTTTTTAAAGTACTCAATGGTCGTCAGTCGTTAGATCTGTTAAAGATCCGTTTAGACCTCGAGAGGATGATGAAGAGATAATGGGTCTGAAATACCATATCTCGAGTGCAATTGGCGCACTTATGTATCTTGCTAAGCTTGTACTCGACACGATATATCATTTGCGATAAATTTATTGGCAAGATTTAGTTCATCTCCTACTAAAGCGACATTGGAATGGTATTAAACAAATTTTTAGCTATCTTCAAGGAACAATTGATCTAGGTTTATTTTATTCATATAATTCTAAACACGAAATAATTGGTTATCTTTGATCTGGGTACTTATCGACCGCGTAAAGCAAGATCTGAGGCCAGTTATTTGTTTACATGTGGTGATACTGACTATTTCATGGCGATCAACAAAACAATCAATTTCAAACAACTTCTTGAATCATCTTTGAAATAATAGCGATGCATGTAAGCTAGTCGGGAATGTGTTTGGTTGAGATCAATGTCCCATTTTATCCGTAAAAGCTGTGGGCTATCACATGAGAAAGAAAATCCTCCAGCGTGTTGTATGAAGACAATGCGACTTGCATATCTCAATTAAAGGGAGGATATATTAAAGGAGATAGAACAAAACATATTTCACCAAAATTCTTCTTTACCCATGAATTACAAAAGAAGGGTGAAATTCTTTGTGGAACAAATCCGATCAAGTGACAATCTGGCGATTTATTTACAAAGGCCTTGCCCATTTGCAGCGTTCGAAAGACTAGTGAAGAATATCGGGATGCGGCGACTAAAGGATCTTAAGCGATATTTGATTCGGGGAGAGAATAATACACAAAGAATGATGTACTCTTTTCCTTACTAAGATTTTTTTCCCATTTGGTTTTTCTTAGTAAGGTTTTAACGAGGCATATTCTTTGTGTCGTTGACATCCAAAAGGGAGTATTATGTAATAAGTTTTGAATGTCAAAAGTCTCAAATTAATGTACCACTAATTGTACATGTGTTGTTTCATTTCCATATTGTCATTATATATAACCCCCATCCCCATTGGTGTTGTGGTGAGGTGAAGAAAGAAATAATAGAAGCATTCCATTTTCCTTTGACATCCTTTCATTTCCTTTGTCTTAAACATTCAATTGTTTTGTTATTTGGTTGCTACTACCTCAAATATAAGCAATCTACTTTTCCCTTCAATCATATAATATTTCTTATATAATACCAATCAATTAATTAATTAACTTTTAATCAATTAATAATTCAATAGATAATCATGTATTATATTGAAATCAAAATATGCAAAACAAAAACGAAAAGAGGTGGCATCGGCCGGCAGCCGCCGACGTTGCCGGCGTGATTTTGGGGCGGCGGCGCCGACCTTTTTTTTGGGTTTTCTCTTTTCGTGCATCTTTAATTAATCAATATCAAACATGATTTAATCTATTGGATCTATTTACTATGCCAATAAATTAAGCTTATTGCTTAAACTCGAACATGTCTCTGATACCACTATTAGAAAATCAAACGAGTAGCGCAGCGGAAAATAAAAATATGATTTCCGATCCAAGGATTGACTTCATTTAAATAATAAATATATAACAAGGAGGACAAAGATTATACCTTTCTTGATCTCAAAGATCGAAGCTTTGACCGTCCGGTAAAAGTAAATGCGCGTAAGCCCGTCCAAGCGTCCGGCCTCTATCAGTTATCCACACGAACGCCTCGCCAGAATCCTCCCGGATTGCTATTAGAAAAAATCGACTGCTAGGTCGACTTTTTCCTCCCTCACAATACTTTTTCCTCCCTCACAATACTCTACCTAAGAAGCTCTCTATTTTCTCAAGAATAATTAGCTCTTGGAATGATGGTATACAAAAGAGCTAGCCAACCCCTTTCTTTTATAAATGAAGGTGGCGCCCCTATGTCTTCCCAAACTGATTGAGATTATCTTCTAGTAGATGGATGAGAGAGAAAAACATTCTCCTAATAAAATAAGGAAAATCTCCATAAATGATTTATCTCTTTTATTTTTTTATCTTATATTAAATAAAACTAAATATTGTCAATATCTTATATTGAATATATTTATCTTATTACCATAATTCTATTTTCCAAAAAAAAAATTAATATCCAATATTAATATTATGGTAATCTTATTAATTAAATTGCAAAATCCAAGTGTATCTTATACACTAGTGACTTGCGCCCCATATGCCAATTAATTGGCTTCCGGAATATTCTTTAATTAATATTATAATTAATATCTTGTATTTAATTTATTCATAATAAATAAATACCTATATATTAATTTACCACTATAACCTTTATAGTCTTGAGATAAAACTTTCCTTATTTGGTCATCAACTATAACCGTATTTTAATCCGACTCGACATTCATATGTGTGAGACCCGATAGGCTTCCGAATATGTTGGCCGTAGACATAAGGTGCAATTACGAAAATGCCCTTCACCTCTAACGATCATGGATAGCGTCTAGCAACACGTCCATGACCCTCAATCATCGGAAGAGTCAATACGCAATGACTACTACCTTTCATGTGCTCGGTTAGCATGTAAATAGATTCCTATCGATGTAGTAATATCCATACGATCGTATCTTGATCGTATCCCATAATCTGGATATCAGGCTCTCTCGGAATAACTCATTTACTCCCACTTTGCAAAGATTCACGAGAACTAGACATTCCTTATGGGAAGGCCTTTCGGATATTCACTCATACTCTAAGGGTACGCGATTCCCAGATGACCTTACATGTATATTCCGCATGCTTCAATATCACACCCAATCACTACCGCATGATCACCCCATGGCTAAGGGAAATCTCAATAGTGTCAAAGCACCGTGATGCTATGTAGACTCCGGTCTTAAGGATAATTACACAAACGTCACATAGTGTGAAACTTAACATTGTAAGTGGGTCAGTCTAACGTATGCATTCTCAAATACACGTCCACGTACAGTCCAAGTGTCATTACACTTCGATAGACGAGATATGTCCATGCCCTTAAAGACAGAAGACATCTAATACGTGCTAGTCTGTTCGCACTGTCAAAGCCCTATTCAACAGTACATCAGCCTAGAGACATTTAAGTATCAAAGTTTCCTGGTCTATTTAACTAACTGAAGCTAGCCGGGATCAAGAGCTTTCTTATCATGCGGATCGAAAAGAGGCTGATGGACTTATTAAAGTGATTAGAGATCTCATCAACCATAATCACTATCATGGTTTCTCTATGACAGTTTAATACTAAGGGCGTTATCATATACACAATATCACAAATTGGTCTAATAAATAAACAAAGTATATAATAACAAAAGTGATTTTATTAATCATAATAAAGTTATTACATGAACTTAAATAGACTGTAAAGGACCCGACCCGGTCGGATCCGGTCCAACCCGATTGGGTTTAGGACACCTATTCAACAGTAAGGTTAGCCCTGCATGCTAGGGAGCTGAGACATAAGGCAGCAGGGACAGACAATCAGCAATAATAGAAAGGGGCATGAACAGTCTAAGTAGAAGAATTCCAAGAAGGAAGGGTTCAAATGTCCTAAACCCACAGATGTATGTAATTACTGTAAGGAGCAATGATATTGGAAGTCCAATTGTCCAAAGAAGAAAAGTATAGCATGAGAGCAATTTTGGCACAACAGCTATGGATGTTGAGCATCCTAATGAGGATCTAGTGTATCTGGCTCTGTTGTTGTGGCATCCTCAGTAGTTCACCAAACACGGCAGACCATGTTGTGGCACATGAGACTTGGTCACATGGGTGAAAGAGGCATGCAGGTCTTTTCTTCAACGGGTTTTCTTATGGGATATAAGGTCAAGACTCTGGAATTTTATGATCTTTATGTTTGGGAAGCTACATAGAAGCGAGTTCTCAACAGGCAAACACAGTACAAACGCATCACTTAATTATATCCATTCTAATTGGTGGGGTCCAGCAAAGGTGGAATCAGAGGGTGGTCATAGATACTTTGTTAGATGACTATTCAAGAATGACTTAGGTGGTGATGATGAAACACAAGAGTGAGGCATTCAATAGTTTCAAGAAGTGGAAGGCTCTACTCGAGAATCAGATAGGCAAGAAAATCAAGAGCCTTCAAACAGATAATGTTCTGGAATTCTGCTGGTCTGAGTTTGATTCATTCTGTAGCGATAAAGGTATTTCCAGACATCATACAGTCAGGAATACACCTCAATAGAATGGTGTAGCTGAGAGAATGAATCAAATTCTTCTGGAGAGGGCAAGATATATGATCTCTAATGATGGTTTATCAAGGGGATTTTAGGCAGAGGCTGTGATTACATCATGCTACTTAATCAACAGGAGTCTTCACACATGGATCAATCTCAAGACACCATTTGAGATGTGGTCAGGCAATCCTGCTGACTACTCAGTTCTAATGGTTTTTTGAAGCACAGTTTACGATCATTAATGAAGGGAAGCTTGAACCAAGGGCCAAGAAGGGAGTGTTTTAGAGTATTTTGATGGAGTGAAAGGTTATAAAATTTGGTCATCAGTAGAGGAAATGGTCATACTTAGCAGAGATGTGATCTTTGATGAAAATTCAATGATTAGCTCATAATTGAGGAGGATTACTGAATCTAAAACTAGTGTTGAATCTGAGAGGGCTAAGAAATAGGTGGAGCTTCAGGTACAGTCAACTGAAATGCAATACTCAACTGATCCAAGTCAGCACTCATCTGATTTGGTAGTTGAACCAGAGTCAGATCCAAGCCAGTCAGCTGAACAAGGTAAGCTGAGCATCAAACAGATATTGGGTAGCAGAGTATACCTGTCAGCGGAGCTAAAAGAACAAATGTTGGGGGGTACCTCTCAAGAGGTATGGTTTTGATGATATGGTTGGATATACACTTCAAGTTGCAGAAGAAGTGGATGGTTTTGAACCTTCTACTTACAGGGAAGCAGTGACATGTTCTGAAGCATCTCAATGGGTTGCTGCCATGGGAGATGAAATAGAGTCATTACTGAAAATCAGACTTGGGATCTAGTTAAACATCCAGCTGATTAGAGAGTTGTAACTTGCAAGTGGATCTTTAAGAATAAGGAAGGAATGGCTTAGGCAGAAGGGGTCAAGTATGAGGCACGTTTGGTTGCAAGAGGGTTCAATCAGCACTAAGGGGTAGACTTTGATGAGATATTCTCACCAGTAGTCAGACACACTTCAATCAGATGTTACTAGCAATGGTGGCACATCACGATCTTGAACTTGAGTAGTTAGATGTGAAGACGGCTTTTCTATATGGTGAGGTAGATAAGGAAATATACATGACTCAACCAGAGGGATTCCAAGTTCCTAGCAAGGAAGGTTTTGTGTGCAAGTTGAAGAGATTCTTGTATGGACTGAAACAGGCTCCAAGACAGTGGTATAAAATGTTTGACAGTTACATGATCCAGCTGGGTTATAACAGAAGTCCATATGACTGTTGTGTGTATCATAGTCAGCTGAGAGATGGATCACACATCTATCTTGTCTTGTATGTGGATGATATGTTGATAGCTGCTGAAAAGAAGTCTGATGTTCAGAATCTGAAGAACCTTCTCAGTGCTGAGTTTGAAATGAAATATTTGGGTGCAACCAAGATGATTTTGAGGATGAAGATCTAGAGAGATAGGAGTCAGAATAAGCTGTTTTTGTCTCAGCAAGGTTATATACAGAATATATTGGCCAGAATTGGCATGTCTGCTGCAAATCCAATGGAAACTCCAATGGCATCAAATGTTCATTTGTCTGTTTATGCTTCATAATTAGCAGAGGCAAAGGAGTAAATGTCAAAAGTTCCCTATGCTAGTGCAGGTGGCAGTCTGATGTATGCTATGGTGTGGAGAAATCTAGGCTCAAGCCCATATAAAAGGAGGGCCTCATCCCCAAAACCTAGGTTATGAGGTGAGGGAAGTCCATTTCTTAATATGGTGGGTGATACAATATCAAGTGCCCAATGTGGGACAACTTTAACACGCCCCCTCAAGTGTGGGCCGAGGACACTTTTAAGGCCAACAAATAGGCCCAACACTTGCACAATAAATGGGTGGCTTTGATACAATGTAGAAATCTAGCTGACACACATATAGAGAGAGGCCTCATCCCCAAAACCTAGGTTATAAGGAGGGGAAGTCCATCTCTTAATATGGTGGGTGATACAATATCAAGTGCCCAATGTTGGACAACCTTAACATGGTGTGCACTAGGCCTGATCTGGTTCAGGCAGTCAGTGTTTTCAGCAGATTTGTGGCTCAACCTGGAAAGGGACACTGGAAAGCTGTGAAAAGAATGTTCAGGTACCTTAGGGGTACATGTGATGTTGGTCTCATTTATGGAGGTGATACTCAAGGTATGATCACAAGGTAGTGTGATGCTGATTATGCATGTGATGTAGACAGTAGGAAATGAATGACTGTTTATGTTTTCACTTTAGGGAATTCAGTTGTCAGCTGGAAAGCAACTCTTCAGGCCATAATGGCATTATCAACTACTGAGGCAGAATATATGGCTCTTACTGAAGCAGCCAAGGTAGGTATCTAGTTGAAGGGGCTAGTCAGTGATTTGGGGCTACATCAGGATCAAGCTGAGATTTATTGTGACAGTCTGAGTGCAATTTTTATAGCTAAGGATCAGGTCAATTTTTCTAGCTAAGGATCAGGTTCATCATGAGAGAACCAAGCATATTGATGTGAAGTCTCATTTTCTGAGAAATGAGAAAAGGGGGTTAGTGAAGAAGATCAGCACCAAGGAGAATCCAGCTGATATGTTCAATAATCCAGTTCAGCAAAGCAAGTTTCAGTTATGTCTGGACTTGCTGAATATTCAAAGCTTATAATCTGGAAAAATTGGATGCTCGCTGAGGGCAGGTTAGCTGAGTGGATTCTGTGGAGAAGTCTCGTACAAGTACATTTTGGCCATTAACGAATGCATCTGGTACACTGGTTATGCAATCCGGTTGACTGTGAATGAGAGTTCAAGTCAAGTGGAGATTGTCAGCAAAGTGATTTAAACTCTACATCTCTTTGAAATAATCGAGAAGTCAGTGAGCAAGTGTATTCATGTCTTTGAAAATCAGCTGGTGAGGTCAACTGATTTCTTCTAGGAGTCGGTGACTCTTGGTCTCTTGAGGTTTTGGATCTGGTGAGTTCTACATCCAGGAAGTGATAATTTGAGTTGGGTCGTGAGAGGACCACGTCAGGCATTTATGGCAATCCGACAAAGATTTTTGGCGGTTAGGGTTTTAGGGATATGTGCCTATAAATACCAACTGTAATGATTATTGTAAATTGTGTAATCCGTCTGATATTCAGTGCATAATAAAATATTTCTTTTTTGTCCGTGAAGTATTCGGCACAACATCGAAAACCATATTAAATCTTGTGTTTTTCTTTTTTCTATTATTTATGTGATTATTATGTTAAATTGTTTCTGTGTTTATCTCTTTTTATCTGGATTCCCTTCCTTGGTTATAACAGTGTCAATATTTTACTTTCACACATATTAAGAAACTCAAATTTTCAATGAAAGGTGGTGTTATAACTAAATCTTTTGTTTAAAAGGCAGATGATATTCTTTAGTAAAGTATTAAGCCGAAGCAAGCGTAAGGTAGTGTCAACTAAATTTATTCAATTGGCATGTGATAACACGCATTATGGTAACGTTGCATGGAATAATTTATTTCTCCCCCACATGTTTTCATCTCTTGTATTGACCTAAATTTTCACGATAAGTTATTTATTTGCATTTTACGTAGATAAACTCCAAGTGTATCACTATTTTAATAATTTTATTTTTTTTGAAAAGTATTTTAATCTATTTTAAACAAAGAAGATACATAGCCACCACAAAATTCTTTTTCAATCAATTTTCTTAGGGATGAACATGTGTTGATGGGGTCGTTTCTCTTGTAGGAGCTCAGTAGTAGGGAAGCTATCTGCGTGGCGGGGATCTCAACAGCGCGATTTCACGAAGTGGAATACTGCGGTCGTGTGTGGAAATTGTGTGGTGAGATCTTCTTGGCGTAGGCGATTCACAAGAGGAAGTCACATATGATAAATTTTCCGTGTTGATGGTGAGACGTGGAGAATCGAAATAAAATCTTTCAATTTACCGACATATAATTGATATATCTCATTATTGCAGAAAGCTTTAAAAACTTCAAGTTGTCATATTTTCACATCTTGTCCACTTGATAGATGTGATACAGAGGATGTTTGTCTGAAATTAATATAGGGAAATGGTCTACCAAAACATCTTTATCCCCACTTATCCCCATTAGGGATAACTATTAACTACCACGTAGTTATGATGTGTAACATCATATATATATAAATTTAATAGTAATTATTTTCCATTTGTGTAAAATATAATTTGCAGCATAACCTTAAGGTTGTGTCATTTTTTATTCTTATATATGTAATTTTTGTTTTGGATCACCGGATGAAAAAACGAAAATGAAGAAAAGAAGAAAAAAAAAAAAAAACCTATAATGATAACATAATTTTTTTTGAAGGGAATAATGATAATATAATTAAATCACAAAGATGGACAGCAAATGGCATATGGACAAACAATCAAGAAAATCCATTAAATTCCCCTCAACTATATATCCACGACAAACAATTAAATGTCATATCATTAATGTAATAAAAATAAAGTTCTACCTGAAGTGACAAATTTTTTTTTTGTGATCATAAATATTTTTATCAGTTTTGGTGACTTGATCTCTAAAGCGATAAATAAACCCATGAACTAATCCTAAAAGCGGGGCGAGAATGATGGTGGTTTCGGTAAAGTATATTCGATTTCGTGAAAGTTAGTTTGATGAAGTGTATGGCGAGTTTTTCTTACGAAGTCGTGATCGATTTTGGTCTCAGCGAGAAGCTTAAGTATAGAAGAGTTCTACATCTGAGCGATTGATTACAAGTGCGGAGAGTCAGTTTAAAGCCGAGATTCATCAGTGGATAGCAATTTTGGAGGTGGGAGTCAGCATCCAGGGTATTTATAATGATTAAAGACAAAGATCTTTGTGGTTAGGGTTTAGGATTTGTCTTTTATAAATATCGATATTTATAATCAATCTGATGTGTATCTTTCATGAGTGTGTATTTCACAAATGTGTGAAATCATTTGTAATTTTGTGCGTAATAAAATATCTATTTTTTACATCAGTGGAGTAGTATTGCCAATGACTTGTAGGAAACGCGTTAAATCACTATATATGTTCTTTTTGTTTCTTTGTTTTATCAATTTTCGTGCATACTTTATGTTTGCATTATTTCTGTTTTATCTTTCTTAAACTACAAGTTTATCATATGTGTTTCAACAACTTTTATAAACTGAATAAATAGCTTTCCTTTACTATCAAAAAAAAAAAAAAATACAAATAATAAATTAAAACCAATACAAAAACAGAAAGGTAAAAAAAAAACACACAGTGATTACCGTGATCTAAACTCTGTCAAGATAAAGAAATGAGAGTATTTTATGTTATAAAAAAATTGATACGAGTTCTTCAAAAAAGAAAATTAATAATGACATGAAAACAAAAACCATAAGAACAAAGTAGGTTAAGCACAAGTGTGAATATAAGTTTTAATATTATATACTCGTCTACTTCTTTTCTTGTATACTCGTCTAAAAACACAAAACGGCGCGTACTAGGATTACAGTAGAAAGCACAAGACTCACTTGTCTTCTTATATCTCTTGTATTTTGCTGATCAACCTCCACCTCCACCTCCATGACCTTTAACCACGAGATTCTTAAATCACTTGTGTTTTGTACATCATCTTTTAGTAAATATGTCACAAACTCAGGACCATGAGGTTTTTCTTTCCTTTATCTCTTACTTTTCTTTGGTTCTAGATCAGATTGTGGTTCTACAATTGTATCATCAATATATTCTTCATGAACTCTCTACTATGGGCTAATGCCATTATTTTCCGGATTATACAGAAGAGGAATTGTACAAAAGTTCAAAAAAATCAACCTCAATCGATTCGATAATTTAACAGGATTCTAATTTTAGAAACTTGTAAGCAATACTATTCACTGCATAACCAATAAATACACATTTATATAAGTTTTACAACCTAACTTAGTGATCTCAGGTTTTGGTTTCTTACGTAGGAAAGACATCCCTAAACCATTAGACGAATAATACTAGGTTTTCGGTTAAACCGTAGCTCATATGGGGTCTTGTTAATATAACATGCAATTAAAATTGCCTCACTTCACCATTGATAAGATAAACCTGAATTGATTGGCTTGCAATTACATACCTATTAAGTTTTGGTTCTTCATTTTGCTACTCCATTCGATTCTGGTGAATATGGTGGAGTAAACTCGTGGACAATACCATTTTCTACACAGAATTTCGTTAATTTTGTTACTTGATGTTATGTCAGATTGTAGGCCCTTAATTTTCCGGTTCAATTGATTTTCCACTTCAACTTTACAAATTACAAGTTTACTCAAGACTTCGTTTTTACTTTTTAGTAAATACACATAGGCATATTTTGAGAAATCATCTATAAATGTCACAAAACACTTATGGTAACTCAGTTGTGTGCTCTAATATTTATGTGGTTACATGTCATTTCCTTACACATATGTACCACATTATTCAACATAGTCATATGTGAATTTCGAAATAATGCCTAAGTTATGCATATTTTTAATAGGTTTGTAATCTATATAACCTAATCGAGCTTGCCAAAATATAAGGATTCAACAAGATAAGAAAATTTATTCTTTTTTACATTCATCTTAATCATTTTATTACAAGAGTAACATTTACCAAAAAAATACATTGTTATTATATACAATAATATTATCAAATTCCTAAACAATCATGAACACTGCCTTGTTGAGGCGATCTCATGAAATCAGGTTATTGGTCATCTCAGACACATGAACAACTTCTGCCAAAGTCAAATTGTTTCATGAAGTGAATTTTAGTTCCATTGATCCCATCCCAACAATTAACGTTGGCCCGAACATTGTCCATTTTGACCTCTCATCCATTAGTGCATTCCATGTATCAAGCTCGGATCATAGACCCGGTATCAAGCCATCATTTTTCTTCAACTCCAACAGAGTTTGTTTCTTCCACTACAGCAATAAAGTTTTGATCGTTGTTACTATCAAAACCATTTATATGATCTTTGTTTTCTTTATCATTCTTTCCTTCCTTGTCTTGTGCGATTTTAGCATTCTCGAGCGGTATGACCAAGTTTCTTACAGTAGAAGCAATTGCTCTTGAACTTTTTCTTAAAGGTTTCTGCATGATCCCTCTCAGAGGCGGATCTACACTTACCTAAATGGGGTCCGCGGATCCCGCTAAAAATAAAAATACTGTATATTTACCTACAGAAAAATATTTCGGGAGGTTTGAAAGTACAAAATGAAGCTCTCTTAGGGAAGTGGTGGTGGAGATTCTCTAGTAAGGAGGACACTCTTTGAAGAAAAATTGTTTGTGGCTTCTACGGAGAATATAGGGGTTTGGGGGTGAGGGAGTCCCAAAAAGAAGAGGTAGGGCGTGGCAAGGTATTATTAACATTGTAGCTAGATTAGAGAGAAAAGATATCAAACTTCAATCTTCAGTTAGGTGGAATGTTGGTGATGGAAGGCCAGTGAGATTTTGGTTGGATATTTGTGCTGGTAATAAACCTTTGGCTTCTTCTTTTCCTAGGCATTTTAACTTGGCGGTTGGTTAAGAATTCCTAGAAGGTGATAGAGGTATTTCTACGGGAGATGAATGGAATTGGAGATGGGATTGGAGAAGGGGCTTGAAGGGGAGGGAGAGTGGGGAGTTTGTTGATATGATAGGCATTTTGCCTCTTCCGTCTTGTATTGTAGGTGATCCGGATAATCCATCTTGGACTTTGTCCAAAAAAAACATTTTTACGGTTGCGGCACTGAAGGATATCATTTTATCTGCTGAAGGGATTAGCATGAGTAGGACTATTAACTTTTGGAATAGCTGGGCGCCCTAAAAAATCAATATTCTTGGTTGGAAAGCCTCTATTGATAGATTACCAACACGGAAAATTTGATGAAGCGGCGAATCCAAATTCAGATTTGGATTGCCCTTTTGTCATACCACGACGGATGATTCACGACTCTCATTTTTTTGCATTGCAGTTTATTTGATCAAAATGGTGCAATGTATTTAGTTGGTGCTCTGTATCTCTTTCAAATGCATTACCTAGGTCAAGATTTTGTACATATGTTCCTTCACAAGTTGCTGGAAAATACGAGACAGAGCTATTGGATGCTATTAGGAAATTGGCGTCGTGGACTATTTGGATCAAAAGAAACATATGTGTATATTCAACTCTATCTCACCATTTGAAGTGTATGAGACTTTTGACGACATTACACAATTATCTTTCAAGTGGATTACGAGAAGGAAAGGAGGCCAAGGTGTATCTTGGGAGAGTTGGAGATCTAACCCGTTCAATGTTCTTCGAATTGATAGCTCTATATAGGTGTTCTATAGTGGCTTGATTGTGTTTCTCTTTTCTAGTTCTATTGTGCACGTCTCTTGTTTGGTGAATTTTTTGACTTGATTGTTATTGTCATTTTGATGTAATAGGTTCTGATGCTTGGATTCTGTTTAGCTCCAGGCTAATCTCTTTTTCAATAATAAACGTGGTTGTTCCGAAAAATATATATTCTATTATTATCTATCAGTTAGGGCAATTGTCGAGAATATTCTTCTCACCAGTGTATACAGCCAGGTTTATGAACTAGATTCATTACAGAGCATCTTTTGAACACGATGCATACCATATTCAGATGATAGATTCACAAAGAGTGTCCGATAAAAATGGCACAATGGGTATCCTGGTGCACATGCACAATCCATTATTATTATAAATAAATACTATAATCATGTTTTCATAACAATATGATTAATATATTAATGAAAACTACTGAAAATAGATTTCGAGACTTTGAAAATAGATTAAAACTTAAATAAAATTCTTATAATCATGTTTTCATAAATCTAAACTAAATTAGGCGGATGTTATAGACAGGATTAAAGTACTTCAGATACTAGATGTTTTTTTCTTGGTTTTTTTTTTTTAAGGTACGATAATTATTTATGACACCACACTGTATGATTATTTTACTCTGAAAATTACTCAAAATTGAGGGTGTCTCAAACATTTAGATGATGCCATTAAAATTCACCTAAACAAATACATCATTTATTTACTACTGTAACGTCTATGTCTTGGTTACCAAGTTCTTATGATCCGGGCATGAAACGTTTGGCACGTGACGTTTAGAGTAAAACATAAATCTCACGTAAGTCTCGTATCATATTAGGTTAATAAAATATTCGCGGAAGAAAACAAGAAAGAAAACTGGGAAAATAGACCTCGGGGTCTTCCACACAACACTCAACCGTAACTACAATTGTATCAAACTACATCATAAATAAGCGAAAGAAAACGAAATATTATTATTCTTTTTAGTGAAATAAGCAGACGTGTCGTTTTGTGAAAGCGAAATATTATTATTGATATTCTTTTATTGGAGTTAAGTATTTTTCTTTATTTTATATATATGTCGAAAATATATATATATTTTGGAGAGGAAAATCTGATTTTTAATGATAAGGTAAAATAATAAGAAATTATTATTTTGGGATTATCTATTTAAGGAAAATAAATCCCAATAGTTCCCATAACCAAAAAGAAATTAGAGTTTCTTCCAACGTTGAGAGAGGGAAAGGTGTGAGAGGCAATTAGGGCTGAGAGATTTTCTATCGGTTTTTAAGTCGAATCTCAATCGTTTTCAGATTCGAGTAGAGCGTTGGAATCGTCGTGAAAGGAGCGTCGTTTCAATAATCAAAGTTCAGAGCTTTGTTAAGGTATGTAATTTCGACCTAGATGTGTTCTTGGATGAGTTTTGAAGATCAAAACTCATACCTTTTGTAGTTTTGTTTCTATCGAAGTGTGTGATCAAATCTAACCCTTTTTGGAATTGATCACATCGGTTTCTGCAGAAAAAGATTCAAGTTTGTTGAGGTTTTCTGAGTTTTTGGATTTGGATTAGCTTGCTAAAAAGTAAGAGGATCTTCCTACAAGTTAATTATGGTTTATTAGGTTTCGTTTTAAGGTTTGAGGTGATTTTTATGCTAGGAATCATACATTCGTGTTGCCTAAGGATTTAGAGTTGTTATGATAGATAAAAGTCATGTTTTCCTGCTTTTTTCTGAGTATTTTGATGTTGAACATGCTTGGATTCGAGTAGAGATCGTAAAAGTGCATAAAAAAACATGTTTAGGGAGTTTTGTGCGCTCAATGTGCATACATTGACTAGCAGTGTCTTACGCACATTTAAAGTGAATGTTGTTTCAGTTGGACAAGTTCTAGAATGTGCACACACTGGCCGGGCTGAATGTATTTTTCGCCCAATGTGCACACATTCCCCTCGAATGTGCACATTGCCCCTGTTTTGATAAATAAGTTGTTTTAAGCTATGTTAGGGATTTTAAACGTTGTTTCATGATCTAATAACATTAAATAAACATGAACAAGCCTCGATTGAGCTTCCGATTCTTTTAGTTTCGGCACCGGATGTACTCTTAAAAGGAGTTGAAGTTCGGATCCGTCGGACGGGCATGAAAGGGCTTGTGCTTTGATGAACTAGAGTTCATCAATGTTTGTGTACTTGATAGGATGTGATGTCTAGCTGTCTAAGTGAATGAGTAAAGTTGATAAGGTGAGCTTTGCCTTAAAAACACTTAGGTGGCTAGTTAATACACAATAAAATTACATACGTGGTAGTAAAAGATAAAGCGTCACATATTCTCGGTTAGGCACGGATTAATATCGGCGATGTGATACGTTCGAAAGCGAACAATGTTCTTTGGCTATAAGCGGCTAAATGGCGGTGGAGAAATTCGCGAACGTATATGCATACCGGGGAACCGGGACTACGGTGCTATTCACCGGAGTTGGCAAGGATATCTCGTGGCGGATACATATCATGCATAGTGCCGCTTGGATGATGACGTAACCAAGATAAGCTAAGCTAGAAACTTATAGTCATGACATGTTGATGGACATGAAGTGAACCCTAGATTGAGTGGGTCTCACAAAGATAATCTTTCAATTATAAACCTTAAATGATTTGTAGCTTCTACCTCTTATTGAGTACTTTTTACTTACCTCAAATGCCTTGTTTTCTATGTGTTTGGGGAGAGAAGATGAACAGGTTGATCCAGAGATCTATGAGGACTTTGACAACGACGTTTAAGGACGCCGAAGTTGAAGAGTTTATTTATTCATGTTTTCATTTACACTTTAGACTTGAAGTTTGTTAGGAAACTTGTAATTTCCTTTTAGTATACGTTCAGAGGTTTTTCGTACGTTTTGGTTTTCGTTTGGTTCTCTTTCCAATGTAATGTATGTTACATTCCTATCTTTAGTTGAATTTCTATTCTTGGATGTTTGAGGGAAAAAATTATACCCTAGTCTTTTGCTTCCATTTTGCTTATCTCGATACGGCGTAGTAGAGCCTTACGTATAAAGTGGAATTTATTTTATTTTATAAGTGCCGAACGTTTTGTTTCTGGATAAGGACTCGGTGTCCGGGAATGGGGTGTTACAAATCTACTTCATCCAGTTATCAAGCACTTTAAAAGTATAACTTGAGTAACACATAAAACACCTTTAATAGCTTGTCTTATAACATAAGGATCTTCATTTGAAAACCAACCTTAAACCATGCGTAGAAAACATGCCTATTAATTATGTTAGTTCATCTTACACGTACTTGTTCGTTACATTAATTACCTACTTACCTTGTTTGCTTTGTTGATCAAACTTACGTAAGCTATCTACTAACCCATACTTTATTTGTCTACTAACCATAACATGTTCGTGTCTTGCATGTCCGATTCATACTTCATGTCTACTTACTTACTTAACATATCTTCGTTCTTTGTCATTGTATTTGTCATGTCCATGTTTCGTCTTTGACTCTTCATGGGTCTTGGTGCAACACGGGTAGTATGACTAGCGTACATCCAACGTGGGTCTGGGTCATGATACCCTGCTCGGCACATCGTCATGAGGCGACATAGGTAATACAACTAGTCATACATCTGACATGGTCTTACACTCAGTACCATGATACTCCGCTCAGTACGTCGCAAGGTCACTAACTATAAAAAAGTAATAGCACATAAAACACATAAGTTCACGTTTAAGTACTTGTCTAACCTATGGGAACAAACAAAGGCCATAACAACACCATACTCCCAACATGTCTCTACTATTAACATGAAAACCAAAACGCATAAAACGGCTTACAAAGAAAGTAAATGGAAAGCATAATAACGTTCTAAAACCGATGTTTGATAAATACCCGGCAGCACATAATTATGTCTAGTTTCATGCAGTTTAACATAAAGCAATAATCAAAATAACTTATTAGGCATAATCTTTAAACTGAAAGATGGGACCTTTTGATAAGAAAAACTCCTTACCTTTTAGATGAGCCGAACCAAACAAAGGATGACGATTAACCTTCAAAACCTCGAGAACCTACGAACACCTTCTTGAAATGAGTCGAGATTCAAAACTGAACCTGGATCAAGATCTGCCTCAAAACTAAGTCTCTTATCTGCAGACACGTCCTGGACATGGTCAGACGCGTCTTGGACGCCAAAACTGGGCCGCTTAACCAAAAGCGGTGCTCGGTTCTGCGATCCAGAAGTCCTGGGCATGTCCTGGGCTGTCTGGGACACATCTAAGGCACGGTCTGGCTGCTTTACCGAGGGTGTTGCTTGGTTCAATGAGCCACCTCCCCCCCCCCCCCCCACCCCCACAAAAAAAAAAAGCGCGATTCTTAAAAGTCTAGGGCTCCATAAAGCATTTTTATAAATTTTTCAAGGCTTAGATCGATTTTTCATAAACTTAGAGGAAATGAAAACCTGAAAAGAAAAGGAAAAAAAAACTAATTCCAAATAAACGAAAAGATCCTACAAGGAGGTGAGAGATTTTACAACTATTGATTCAAATTTATTTCTTCTTATTAAATGAAAAAAATATTTTTTTTTCAAATTCACTAAAATAATCTTTACCATTCTCTGTTTTCATTTAACTTCCAAAATCATATCATTTCCATTCCTTCTTCCACGTCCAATCCTATGAAGGGATAACCCTCCGAATCTTCAGGCTCCTTTTTTAAAGTGTCTTGTGACAGCGATATCACATATTATGAATTCGGTAATTATGCTATTACAATCATATTAATTATATAAATATCATAACATGACATGCGCTAACTTAACATATGTCATTATGTGGTTTGATTACCACAACATGCAGTTTCACTATTACATTATACAGTGATAGCACATACAGACCTGCGGTTTAATTATACATTTAGACTGTATGGTTACGATCGTTCAGCATGTCATTTCGCTCAAATTACCTCACCACACAATAACTACCCGGTATTGTGAATCGGATGATGCCATTATCATTATTCTTAAGAATTGCATAGTGTATGTAATAAAGATGTATTGTGATAGCACTGGAAGGCTTTTCATAAAGTTGTTCATCATTCTGACCGAGTACGAGTTAGAAAGCGATAACTACTCTGACTTCATTAATTAATTTGAGTAGGTGTGTCTAGACTTAATACAAGTCAGAAGTACATATGTACAGTACGTAGGAGCCTGGCAGTGCGCGAGTCGCAATGTGTGAGGGTCTAAATTAGGACAAATTTTATAATCAACTGTTATAAGAAGATTGTATAAGTGATATACATTACAACCGTTGCACTATAAAATCTCTTCTAGTTTAGACTAGAAATGTTGGTACAGGGAGGAAGTAGAAATGGATAAATTTGTTTTTTTAAGGTATATAATATTATAGATAGTAATTAACTATCATTGTCGAGTGTGTACATCAATTACCATATAATAAAAATAGAATAGTATCGTAAACCGGTTTATCGAGTGATGTATATCGTATTCTTCTTTCTTTCTTATGGTACAAATATCATATTCTTCCATTTTTACTTGTTTTGCATAATATGGATTTAAAAAATAAAGAAAGTGTGATGCATGTCACGTATCCTAATTATCGTTGGGATTCTTTGGAATGTGATAAAATGGAATGAAATGAATTGATATACTTTATTAGTAGTACCCTAAAATAGAAAATATTTTTAAGCTAAATTATGAAAGTGTTCTTATGCTTATACCTAACACAAATCGGCAGTGAAATGGGACCATGAGGATATCCACAGAAGATACTTACGCTAATATTAGTACAAATGATGTCTACATGTTTGTTTATGAGATATACAAATGATGTCTACGACCAACTTGAACTTAATTATTAGTCTTATATAAATGGAATAATATTTTCTTTTCGGGTAGCATTGCCCCGCTTATTTTCCTAAAATACAATAGGTTGTTAATTGCAACTTTTCTTCCGTCCAAAAAAAAAAAAAAAGAGAGAAGAAGGTAACGTTCGGGTTTATCCCCCCGTACGTAGGACTCAAACAACGGGGCATCAGACACCGTCTTCTTATTTATCTTAGAATATAGCTATTAGCTAACATGAATAACGATATGGAGTTTGAGCAAAATACTGCCGGCCTGGAGTGTTAAGATAAAGTCTGATTTGAATTTGGAAAATAAACGTGATTTCGATTCAAACTCTATTTTTTATTTATCTATTTTATTTTATCTTTTCAGTTGAGTCTTATTTGTAATTTAAAGTCGGTCTCTTTATATCAAAAGTCTCCTCTCTCTCTATATAATAATGTGCATGAGAGGAATTTGATTGATTCATTGAATGAAAAATACTTTTTCCTTTTTATTATTTATTTCTTTCATGGAGCAAGGAAGGCAGTAAAAGGAACGACACATAAGGAAATGATATACTGTACTGTTTATTTTATTTGCTCTTCTTTTCCATACATCTCTTAAAAGTAGGAAGGAGGAAGTAATGACCAAAAAACAGGTGATTTTTAGGCAGGGCCGGTCCTAGAATTTTTTAGGTCAAGGCCAAGTCGTATTAGGTATTTTAGTTCGAAATTTTATACTTATCGATTCGAATTAGGTATGTAAAAAAATTTGAGCATTTCTTTTGTCTTTTACCTTTTTAAATGCATTTCTTTTGTCTTTTACCTTTTTACAAAAAAAAAAAAAAAAAAAAAAAAAAAAAAAAGAAGGTAAAAAACCCAAAGATGAGGTTTACGGTTCATTCTCTCCCATTTCTTGAGCATTCCCCCACCCCACCAAAATTTCTCACAAAATCTCACATCCTTCCATCTTTTGATCTAGATAATTGACATCAAGTGTCAAAATCTCACTCCCAAAATCGAGCTCTTATCAGGAAGCGGTGAGCTTGATACATAACTTTAGGAATAAACTTTAGAAATCACGTAAATCTAGCGTCATATTAGATTAAAATAGATTGTGCGGAAGAAAATAAACTATTGAAACTCGGTAAAAAGACCATCAGGGACTAGCAAAGTTCGCGGCCATGAAGTAGGACTTAATGTCTGCAAACTAATTGCATTATAGAGGTGAAGAAACACATCAGAAAGAAATTGTTGCCAACTAATATCATAGATAAACTGAAACAGAATTACAAAAACCTTAGAAACAACATATCAACAAGAAAGAATTGCTAAAGCACAAACTTGGCTCAAATGCGCGTATTGAAAGAAAAGCAGGATTAACAACTACATAAACCAAATTGGGCGCAACCAATCCACCTATCTTTGGCTCATCAATGATGTCAACTTTGTTCTCTATAATACGTAAAACCTTCTCGACCAAAAAGAAAGGAGTGAGCATTCGGACTTCTAGTAAGGAGTAAAAGATATTAGTTGAATTCGACTGCGAGCAAGAAAACTTGATGGCCAAAGCAGTGACATCCAACTTTAACCGGAAGAGTACCGGATCGGAAGTAATATAAGGAAATATAGTAGCACATTTACTAACACCAATTGGTTTTAATACAACGATAGGCGCTTGTTCCTAATATGGTATCGGAGTAGGAGATCCCGAGTTCAAGCCCCTCTTTCAGCAGAATTAAAAACAAAAACAAAAAAACCAAGTGTTGAGTCTCACTCTCTTCTTATAGACCCACACTTCCCAAAAAAAACATGCCAAGTGTTGGGCCTCTCTCCTTTCTTATAGGCCCACACATAAGGGGGCGTGATAAAAGGAAATATAGTAGCACATTTACTAACACCAATTGGGTTGTACGGCCCACACTTCCCCAAAAAAAAACATGCCAAGTGTTGGGCCTCTCTCCTTTCTTATAGGCCCACACTTGAGGGGGCATGATAAAAGGAAATATAGTAGCACATTTACTAACACCAATTGGTTTTAGTACAACCCAATTGGTTTTAGTACAACGGTAAACGTTTGATCCTAATAGGAAACACTACAGTGGACTTCCCCAAAAAAAACATGCCAAGTGTTGGGCCTCTCTCCTTTCTTATAGGCCCACACTTGAGGGGACGTGATAAAAGGAAATATAGTAGCACATTTACTAACACCAATTGGTTTTAGTACAACCCAATTGGTTTTAGTATAACGGTAAACGCTTGATCCTAATAGGAAACACTACAGTGGACTTCCCCAAAAAAAACATGCCAAGTGTTGGCCTCTCTCCTTTCTTATATGCCCACGGCGAGGGCGTGATAAAAGGAAATATAGTAGCACATTTACTAACTCCAATTGGTTTTAGTACAACGATAAGCGATTGATCCTAATAGGAAACACTCTGATGGCGAGTAAGGTTGTATCCCATGAGGGTCAAGCTCGTATTTAGTTTAGGTTCACAAATATGAGTGAAGTAATCTATAACTAGAAAGATAAAAATGCTAACTTTAAAGCGTATGATAAATAAAATAGCTAAACTATGGTCAAAAACTACTCTTAACACCACTCTTGAATCACTAGGAACGATTTTTAACCGAACAACCAACCAATTGTTTCTAATGAATATGTTTGTGGGTGCAATCTCTAAAAGCTGGTCTCTATTCTTTAATACCACAACCTAGCTACCATATACTCCTTACTGCTAGTAAGTAGTAAAAGATCAAGAAGAAGAATTCATTATTTTTTAAATTGGGAGGCGAATCATAAATTCACTTACAGTATTTTAAAGAAAATATTAAAGCAAGGCAAGCTTAACAAAGTACTTTTCGAACCAATCATGAAAAAACCCATTCAAATCAAGTATAGCAAAATGGCTTTACAAACTTACTTTTGATGCACAAACCCATTCAAACTTTTACTTAAATTTCTTCGTTAACCGCTTGTTCATATTCAAGTTACATTAACCGAATAGAACTTACACAAAGAGCACATAACACAGCCTATCATAGCACATCCTATGTGTAACTCAAGTAGATAGACGCGTACATAGTCAAAAAGGTTTAACCGAGTATTCATGAGTACAACGCCATAGTAAAACCCCATCAGAAGGCCATAAAGTGCAACATGGTTGATAACCTTTGAGGTACTCATAACACTATATCGCATTTCCTATATAACCATGAATAGCCATCATTGCAGACACCGGATTACACATAAGTCAGGTTCGTTTTACATCTTGATATTACCTAATTAGCACATAACAAAACCATAACCACTCTTACTTTCACATCCTTACTCCAACTTTGGGACATGCCCGCTACTAAATATTTTCAGAAACTAGTACCAATAGTTCTAGAAAATGTATTATGTTCAAAATAGGTTTGTCTGAACACATAACATACATAAGCATAGCACCTGATCTTGTCAATTGGCTAGCGACTATGAACACATAGTTTATGGCATGAATCAGGACAACATCTTAGGATCGTCTTTACGCTTCATAGATACGACATATGCTAGCATACTGGCAAAACCCCACTGGGAGGCTAAAGTGCAACATGGGTGATAATCTTTGAGGTACTCGTAACCTTTATATCACATTTCCTATCTAACCATGAATAACAGTCATCATGAGACACCGAATAACACATAAGTCGAGTTCATTTTACATCTTGCTATTACTTAATGCACAATGGCTTTACAAACTAACTTTTGATGCACAAACCCATGATCATACTTGCTCAAACTTTTACTTAACTTTTTTCGTTAACCTCTTGTTCATATTCAAGTTACATTAAGCTGAATAGAACTTACACAAAAAAACACATAACACACCTATCATAGCACATCCTATGTGTAATTCAAGTAGATGAGCGCAGCGTACATAGTCAAAAGGTTTAACCGAGTATTCATGAGTACAAGGCCTTGATAAAACCCCATCAAGAGGCCATAAAGTGCAACATGAGTGATAATCTTTGAGGTACTCGTAACACTATATCGCATTTTCTATATAACCATGAATAACCGTCATCATGAGGCGAGCGACTACATCTTAAGGAAAAATGGTCAACCGACCCGCTAAAAAAAATATTACAGTACCCTCAAATAAAAATATTACAGTGAGATTTTTTTTTATGTACACACACACACACACACACACACACACACATATATATATATATATATATATATATATATATATATATATATATATATATATATATATATACTAAACTCGATATATTTTATATATTGATCCGTATTGACCCATATTGACGTATAATATATAAGACTTAGTTTAGTAATTATAAAATATGACAAATTTCCGACCCATATCACTAAATTCCCGGAGCCACCCATTCGTAGACACCGAATTACACATAAGTCATGTTCGTTTTACATCTTGCTATTACTAATTAGCACATACGAAACCATAACCACTCTTACTTTACGTGTGTCCCTCTTGGGTGTTCAATCTAACCAAGCCGATGTACCGGGTCAAGCTGCAGCCTAGTTGGTGAGTCAAGGTCGTATCCCACAAGGAGTGTGTTGGTTAACCACCGATTAGGTTCATATTTTCGATCCAAGTCGCAATTTTTGTATAAGATAAGCGATGCTCAAAATAACTAAACTCAATTGAAATATGGGACTAACCAAGACAATGCTTTGATCAGCGGACTTTCTTGACTATGATAGAGTTGGCTACTACCTTCCTTCCTAAGATGTTCAAGAGTGTGAACCGGTGTGTTCCTCGACTAGTAATCCCCCTTCTTTCGAATGCATGAGATCACTCTATGTCTCCTCCTTGACTTAGGTACCCTAAGTCTAATGATTCAACATGATATGCACTTGAACACAAGCCTAAGCTATCCTCGGATAAGAAACCGAATTCCACTTAAGGTTGGTTTTACCTTCCGATTCTTCTACCTCTTCCTCACACTCAATATACCCTTTCGGTTTCTATCAAGTGTGTGTGTGTTTGTGTGTGTGTGTGTGTGTGTGTGTGTGTGTGTGTGTGTGTGTGTGTGTGTGTGTGTGTGTGTGTGTGTGTGTGTGCAAGCTAGGGTTAATTACTTCTAGATTGATATCAACAATATCAAGTAAAGAAGATTCAACACTACAAGAAACTCAAATGTAAAACTACCAACTCGTTTCACAATCAAAAGAATCCATCTTCACATCACATTATCTTGGCTAGTTGTGAAACTAGCCACTCATAGCTATAAACCTTAACATGTCAAGGTTAGAGTTCCTAACCATAAGAACAATTAAATCAAAGTAAAGGCTAAGAATTATACCAATCACAAGCTAATAACTTGAAAAAGGAAAACTTGCATTTCAACCTTCAAAAAGCTCCAATGGAGAGAGTGTATCCCAAAAGCTACAAACTTTTCCAACTAGAATTCATCCAAGGAATCAAAACAAGAATTCTTAATGTTTACACTTGCAATTTAAGAGCTAAAGTTATGATAATTTTGGCTAGATGAGCCTTGAAAGTGGAAGTGCCTTCAAGATAGAGAAAAAATTGTATATTTTTCGCCTCCTCCTCGGAATGAAGTCAAGAATAAGCTTTAAAACTTGAAATCCGGGTCTTTCGGCGTCCGCCGTCTGTGCACTCGGCGTGCACCGATTTCTGACAGGTAGCAAAGTGAGGCAGAAGCAATAAATGCTACTCAGATTTTCAACTGTCAAATTCCGGCGTCCACCAACTGCACTCGGCGTACACTGACTTTCCACTCTTATCTTGATTCTTTAACTTCTTCAACAAGAAACCCCTCTAAAGCTTGATAGAACGTTCCAAGCTCTTCCAAAACTGATGTCTAACCTGGGTATCTGCAAAACAAAGCCAAAAATGATACCTCGCATAATTCTGATACAAAATGTGGCATAAAAGCCTAAAATTATGGTATTAACTACTTAAAACACATTTACAATATTTGATCTATTTCGTCACATAATTGCATGAATTTGATATCACTAAAAGCTTAAAATTGGGATAAAAATACATCATTCGGTTGACTTACATCACTTTCACATATATATTTACTCCAACTATGGGACATGCCCATTTACTAAAATTTTCAGAAACTAGTACCAATAGTTCTGGAAAACGTATTACGCTCAAAATAGATTTGTACTAACACATAACATACATATGCATAGCAGAATTGTCAACTGGTTAGCGGCTATGAACACATAGTTTATGGCCGCGAGTCAGACAACATCTTAGGATCATCTTTCTGCTTCACAGATACCTGACATATGCAAACGCCATGGTAAAACCCAACCAGGAGGGCATAAAGTGAAACATGGGTGATAATCTTTGAGGTACTCGTAACACTATATCACATTTCCTATCTAACCATGAATAACCGTCATCGCAGACATCGAATAACACATAAGTCAGGTTTGTTTTACATCTTGCTATTACCTAATGCACAATGGCTTTACAAACTAACTTTTGATGCACAAACCCATGATCATACTTGCTCAAACTTTTAATTAACTTTTTCGTTAACCTCTTGTTCATATTCAAGTTACATTATTGAATAGAACTTACACAAAAGCATATAACACACGACTATCATAGCACATCCTATGTGTAATTCAAGTAGATGAAGCGCATACATAGTCAAAAGGTTTAACCGAGTATTCATGAGTACAACGCTATGGTAAAACCCATGAGGAGGCCATAAAGTGAAGCGTGTGTCATAATCTTTGAGGTACTCGTAACACTATATCGCATTTCCTATATGACCATGAATAACCGTCATCGCATACACCGAATTACACATAAGTCGGGTTCATTTTACATCTTGCTATTACCCATTTAGCACATAACGAAACCATAACCACTCTTACTTTCACATCTTACTCCAACTTTGGGACATGCCCTCTACTAAATATTTTCAGAAACTAGTACCAATAGTTTTGGAAAACGTATTATGTTCAAAATAGGTTTGTACTAACACATAACATACATAAGCATAGCACAGAACTGTCAACTGGTTAGCGTCTATGAACACATAGTTTATGGCCGTGAGTTAGACAACATCTTAAGATCGTCTTTATGCTTCCTATATACCTGACATATGCTAACGACATGGTAAAACCCCACCAGGAGGCCATAAAGTGCAACATGGGTGATAATCTTTGAGGTACTCGTAACACTATATAACATTTCCTATCTCCATGAATAATCGTCATCACAGACACCGAATAACACATAAGTCAAGTTCATTTTACATCTTGCTATTACCTAATTAGCACATAACAAAACCATAACCACTCTTACTTTCAGATCCTTACTCCAACTTTGGGACATGTCTGCTAATACATATTTTCAGAAACTAGTACCAATAGTTCTGGAAAACGTATTAAGTTCAAAATAGGTTTGTACTAACACATAACATACATAAGCATATCACAGAACTGTCAACTGGTTAGCGGCTATGAAAATATAGTTTATGGCCATGAATCAGACAACATCTTAGGATCGTCTTTTTGCTTCACAAATACCTGACATATGCACACATCATCCCAAACTAGCAGAAAATAGTTTAACAAAAAACAAATAAACAACTAAAAACATCTGTTTAATAAGAAAATCTCGTTACCTCAAACCCGAAGATTTTACCAAATATGACGGCAATGTAACAACGATCTACGAATGTCGTACGAAGGAGAAAACAACTTCACATAATATATATGAAGAACTCAATTATGCATGAAACCCTAACCATAAAAGCGATAAGAAAAAGGTAGGGAAAAATACGAATCTTTACTAGACAATTACAAAACAAGTGACATATATATGATTGTTGGACTTGAATTAACTAGAAAGAGCTGAAATCCACAAACTCTACGAATAGAAATTACAAATCTATATCACATCTATGAAAAAACCCAAATCTAACATGAAATGGATTGAACATCTAGAAAATAATTAATAGCTTTTACCTCGAAACTACGATTTAGATGATGAAATCACTTTCGGTCAATCAAACAAAACATTGGGGAGATCAAAACTGTTTTTAGAGCTCAAGCAGTTTAGTAGCCACGAAATGGCGCCGTGGAAACAAACCGACTAATCACGGATTTACAAAATTATAAGTTCTAAAGCATTTAAGAACCTATTTATTAGTTTACGGAAATGAAAAGCTGCAAAATCCTTTCAAAAGCAAATAAAAATAACTTAAAGGCCTTATAAGCGTTCTTTGGGACATCGTAGAAGTGTAGTTCGATTTGTCACTATGGCCTTTCAAAGTGGGACTTTCCCGACCCCATATGAATGAAATAGTTGTCTCCCTTATCCCGAAAGAGATAACCTAGAAGTGAGCTCCCATTTCCGCCTTGATTGCTCTTGTGAATGTAATTGTCAAAATCATTACTAAAGAGTTTGGTAACCGCTTAAGCAGCATCTGAACAAACTTGTTGATAAGACTAAACGGTGCTTTTATTCGGATCGAGGTACAACGGAGAATATAATCCCTTACGAGGAAGTTGTCCATTACATATGACAAAAGAAAGGAACATGGGGTGATGATGGTTAAAGTCGACTTAGAAAGGCATATGATCATGTGGATTGGGGTTTCCTCGGCAAGATTTTGGTAGCGTCTGGATTTAATCGAGAAAATGTGCGAGCTTATTATGCCTTTGTATGACCTTGGCCGATGTCTCTTATGTGGAATGAGGAGCGACTCCCTTCCTTCAAACCGAAGCGTGGGTTAAGACAAGGCGACCCAATCGCTCCACATCTTTTTGTTTTGGTAATGGAGGTGCTTAGCTAGAAAATTAAAGCAGCAGTTATTGGGGGGCTTTGGAAGCCAATCAAATTATCTAAGAATGGTCCGCCTTTATCCCACATTTTCTTTGCTGATGATCTACTACTGTTTAGGGAAGCGAGTGAGGTTCAGGCTTTGGTAATGGATGCTGTGTTAGGGGATTTCTGCAATGTCTCTGGAATGAAAAATATTATATGGCGAAATCATAGTTTCAGACATCGGCAAACGTTAATTCCATCCGTAGAGGCATAATTAGCTAAGCACTTGAAATGCAACATACTTTTGACCTTGGGACTTATTTTGGTACCTCTTCTCCAAGGCAGACTTAAAATCTCTACGTTCTCGTATTTGGGGATAAAATGAAGTGGATTAGTTAGTGGAAATCTCACACCTTATCTCGTCGGGTAGAGCAATCTTAATGCAAGCGTCTTTAGCCTCATGGCCTTTTTACACCATGCAAGCGGTCAAACTACCCGATGGGCGTCTATCAAAACTAGAGAAGATTGCGGGGACTTTTATTGGGGGGATACGATTGAAAAAAAGAAGTTGCATCATATTGCGTGGGACAAATTGTGCGTGCCAAAGAAAGCGGGTGGTTTAGGTTTTAAAATTTTGGCAGGTATAAATCTCGCATTTTTAGCGAAACTGGCGTGGCATTATATGAAGGACAAGAATGCGTTGTGGGTTGAAGTCCTCAAAGCTAAATGCGGGAAATCCACCAACCACTAAAGCAAGGAGCTACATAATGTGGAGGAGTATTAAAAGCGGGCGGCAATTATAGATGAGGAACCGAAATGATTGATGGTATTCTCACTTGGAAGGATATTATTAAGGGCCTTACCACGGTCAACTCGGGCTACCACTTTCAATTGCTACCGGCGGTGCAAAATAACGTGGACCCCGATTTGGAAAGAGATTTGGAGTCCGGAAGGGTCCATCAGAGGTAATCATTTTATTTGGATGATATGCCATGATCGTTACGGTTAACGTCGTTTATACGGTGCCAAGTAGTAAGTCGAGACATATCACGAGTTTGCGGCCAAGAGGAGGAAACTTCTCTCCCGTACCTCGGGATTGTTATTCTTTGGCCTAGGCGATATGTGATAAATTCTAGAACACGCTTGTAGAAGAGACTTCTTTCTTTCTTTGAATGAACAAAGGATTGGATTACGTTCTTGTTACATTTGGCCCGTGCCTTCACGAGTCTTCCAAATCCGAATACATTTGGAGGAGATTGTTAATGGTATTTGGATTTGGCGTAACAAACGGATCATTGGAGAAGAGACTTATTATCCCCCACCACACGTCTTCATAGGCCAAATGGTGGAAAAAGCTCAAAATATTAATTAGCGTGGGGAATTGAAAGCAATAGTTAGTATTTTTCTTTGTTGGTTTGGACTCTTTGTAAATGTTAGGCATCCCGGTTTATTGAATAAAGAAAGCCGTTTGTTAAAATAAAAAAAATAACTTAAAGGCAAAGAACCTTGAGTAATTGAGTAATAATCTGGCTTGGCTGTGGTTGTGTCATGACGAGATTCACAAAGTCATCTACGCGTCGATCGCGATGAATTTGAAATGATCATTTGTAAACCCATTACGATCAGCGGTCTGATTTT
The DNA here is from genome assembly GCA_026214975.1 of Gentiana macrophylla. Classification (NCBI taxonomy): domain Eukaryota; kingdom Viridiplantae; phylum Streptophyta; class Magnoliopsida; order Gentianales; family Gentianaceae; genus Gentiana; species Gentiana macrophylla. The sequence goes on from CM047815.1 coordinate 87,763,058, forward strand.
AATTTGTGACGTTGTATTATGACACAACTCACATGAATGGTTGTGCGGCGTGTCATCACTCAAGAACCTTATTTATCATGATTTGGGGAAAAATAAATTAGTTTTTCAAAAGATGATATTTTAACCCTTATAAACCATTGGGGATATTTGACATACATAAATGTCGGGGGGGTGTTCAAGAGGAAATACTTACATGAAGAGTGTATTTGAAGGTAAATTGTGGATAAACAATCGAATCGCGTGGTTTAGATCTGAGAATGAAGCGTGTAGTTTGGATGAAACAATGCGATGTCTCTCAGCGCGAATAGACATAATGAGACAAATATTTCTCGGTTTCAACATGTGTTTGATAATGAAATCTCTTCGCATTAATCTCCAACAATCATATACTACTATATCTAACATTAAAATTTTACCTCAGAAAAGGATGGTGTAATTATAAAAGGACAACCCATCCATCCATCCATCAACGATATTTTAAAGGGTAAATCGACTTGTTTATATAGCATGATTGAGAGATGATATGCCCAAATGCACAACTTCTCCCACGTTGCTATGCTTCTTTTTGCACTAGAAAGAGCCAAAAACAAACCAGAACAGAAGTCCGTAGAACTTTTGAACTCAAATTTCTCCTGCTTTTTCAACCCCCCAATCCCATACACATACTCCTTTCACTAACTAAGTAATTAAAAACGAGCTTCTTAATTCTCTGCATCTCATTGAGTTTTGTGTAAGTTCATCTTCCAATTTCGTAATTTCTGCCATTGTTGCCTAGCTACCATTAATTTACCTTGTAATAATAGTGTTTACCATCCCAGTTATCTCCTACTATCATCTTTGAGTGTGATTGATGGTTGACTCATTAAATTAGGGACCATTCATAGTTCAAACCTGGGCATTTAGCATGGGCCGGGTTGGTTCCATAATTGTATATAAATAAGGAAAATATGCTATTTTCATGATATGTATCTTGCAGCTTGACATGCATTTTTGTCTGAATTATTTTCCTTTTTAAACGATATTATTTTTCTTGGATTTATGTAAATTAAGCTATTTGTTTTCTTTCTTTTTGTTAAAATCTTCCCTCCTGTATAAGTGTGGAATTCAGAAGAATAATATATAGAGATAGAGGAAGATTGAGATGAAGAATTCGGAATCTGGACAAAGTTTTTACATACAGAGTGATGAAGAGCATGAGGATGAAGATAAGGAACATAATGGAGATGGAAATGATTCTGAGTCATCTGATTATTACAGTGACCAAGAATATGTTAAACCCAGTTCAGTCACTCCTTCTTGGCCTCAGAGTTACAGGTTTGTAGTCTACTTTTTTTTTATTTTTTTAATTCATCTTTTATGCCAGTTTGTTTGTGGTCTCCTCTGTCTGTATCCATGGGTATATACTCTCTCGTATCCCGCATGAGGTGAAGTGACCCGTGATCATGATCGAGCATCTGATTTATATCATACATATAAAATATGTGATTGCTCTCCACACTAAATAGAGTGACCAACTAAAAATTTCTCAATTCTGACATAGAGAGTCTTTATTAGATTTAATCGTCGGATCTCTGTCACGTGTGTTGTCTTTTATACATATGACATAAATCTGACGACCGAGTCTAATGAAAACTCCTACATCAGAATTTTCTCCCTGTGAATATGAGTCTGAGAATGATTGGACCATTTGGTGGATGGGATAACTCTGATCACATGGTGGCAGGCACTAGGGGCAGATGATCCAAGAAATATATAGTCATTCAGGATAGGGGTGGATCTGTAGCCACATGACCCTTAGATCCCACTTCTTTTTTCTTTTCTCTTTTTGGTTAAAATAATATAGTTTGTTAAAAACATCAGTGATGTTTGTGATGGATTTTAAATATCATCCGGTGCCCCGGAGTGAACATCACTGATTGAGAGCAATATTCACCCGGGCGGCGGAATGGTGGCTCTGCCCGTGCACAGTGGTAGCTTTTGCACAGGCTCTTGAAGTATGTATTCATTAAATTTTGTTTCCTTTGAAACTCAGTTTTATTTTCCTTTTCAGTAGTGATAATTCACTGCAAAATGATCGAGAATATAACACACGTCCCACTAGCTGGAATGATTCATTTTCTCTCACTGTGGGGCGGACGAGATACCGGGTAAGAGGCGTTAAAATTTTTAAAGCGAAAAAAAAAAATTTAAGAAGTAAGCTATATGTATCGTATAAATTTTAGTGTATTTGTTTAGATTAAGGAGGCGATTCTTTGCATTGTTTTTGTAGGTCGCCACTGCCCTAGCTGTGGAGCAAAGTTAATTTGCAGATGCATGAAATGGATATACACTTACACAATGTTCTGAATTACTGGACTGCCTTGAGATTCTGATATTACGGCGCGTTTTTACAGGCAGTCGATTGACTTGTACAGTAGTGTACCATCTCCCAGTCTTAACTTTCTGGGGTCACCTACATTGGCAAGATTGAGCAGTTCTTTTCTTTCTTCCACAAAGCAAAGTCATGAAATATTGCCTTCTCTGAGTAGACATTTGTTAGACAATGATCAGCTTCCGCCGACACAAGAAAGACGCAGTTCCCATGCTCTGTTGCCTCCTATTCCAACAAGAAGGTCTTTCCTTTCAAAGGAGTTTCTGAACACCAACACCAACCTTCTTCTAAAATCTCTCATGAGCCCTCCATTACCCGTCGAAGTTCATTTGGCCAAGCTGTGGTAAATGGTAAGTTCTATTGTTCTTGTCTTAATGATGTTAGTTCTTGAATTGCATTGTGCACACATGTTCAATTTTGCTTTCTGGGAAAGCTAACACTTGAATTTGGACAGGAATAAATGTCCTATGTGGGGTTGGAATTCTTTCGACTCCGTATGCTATCAAAGAAGGTGGATGGGCAGGGCTTTCAATACTGGTAATCTTTGCTTTACTCGCTTATTACACGGAATTCTCCTACGGGACTGCCTGGATAGCCAACCTGGCATGGAAACTTATCCGGACATTGGCCAGGCCGCCTTTGGTAAAATGGGACGTATTGCTTTATCTGTAAGTTCTCGTCTTTCAATTAAATTTTCTTCATACTGAATTCTAAACAGTCGGTTTTGTAATAGTTTTGTGACCTCTGTTCCTTTGGATGCAGATAGTACTATACGTGGAGTTATACGTAAGTACATTTGACTTCACACGGTTGTTTTTAGTATGTTATTCGTATATTGTAGAATCAACTCTGTTTTCTCATTGCAGGGTTGTTGCATTGAGTATATAATTTTGGAGGGTGATAACTTATCATCTTTATTTCCAAATGCACACTTAAGTTTGGGAGGATTGGAATTGAGTTCTAAACATCTCTTTGCCGTGATTACTGCATTAAAGCGTTTTACTACTACTGTGTGGCACGAGACCTCAGTGTTCTTAGCTACATATCAGGTGAGGACTGAGAGTGCATTCTTGTTACGTGTAGGTCTGCGATATTCCTTAAGTATTGCATTTCTTCTTCTTGTTAATTAAAAAGTGTGCTTTTGCTGTCAGCTGGAGGAGTTATTGCATCGGTATTGATTACATTCTGCTTGTTCTGGATCGGATTGGTGGACCAAGTCGGCTTTCAATCGACTTCAAACACATTAAACCTATCCACTCTACCGGTGGCTATCGGATTGTATGGTTATTGCTACTCGGGTCATGCGGTTTTTCCCAATATCTATTCATCAATGGAGAAACCTAGACAGTTCCCAGCTGTGCTCTTAGCCAGGTTAGTGAAACCGTACTTCACATTGGGTCCCACTAGTTGACGCATGACCAATGAATGATTACTTATCGCGTTTGATGTTATGTTACTGATATGTTTGAGGCCTCTGACAAAAGATAGTAATAAGCTCCATTGCTGTGTGTTTTTGTATATAGCTTTGGGTTTTGTGCTCTTTTATCGGTGTGATAGCTATCATAGGATACTTAATGTTTGGAGATTCAACAATGTCACAGTTCACTTTAAACTTGCCTCATGATCTAGTTGCATCTAAAATCGCGGTTTGGACCACGGTACATGACGAATATATTCAAATTTATTGTCTTTTAGTTTTACTCTTTATTGTGTTCTGTACTGTGTGCTTCATATTGTCTGTAAACTGTAATGATTACTCATTCTCTGCATTTTCTTTTCTGCAGGTGGTTAATCCGTTTACGAAATATCCTTTTAAAATATAAAGTTCAATCTAGTAAATATATACTTATTGAATATTTATGTGGAAAGATGGGTTTTTTTTTTCTTTTTTCCCTTAATTAAGATAATACATATGCATTAACAATGACACCAGTGGCATTGTGTCTTGAGGAGTTGATTCCTGGAAACCCCAGCAAGTCTCGTGTCTACTCGATCCTGATTCGAACAGCTTTGGTCTTCTCTACATTGATTATCGGTCTTTCTGTACCATTCTTTGGTATATTTTCTTACCCAATCGCCTATTGTTTTTACGTACGTACCATTCTTTTTCATTTCAATCCAATGCGTGTGTGTGTGTGTGTGTGTCTGTGTCTGTGTCTATGTGTTTTATACGAAATTGCACCGGTGGGCTTAACATACATGAATTGTTGTTACAGGTCTGGTGATGGCACTAATTGGATCTTTCCTCACAATGTTAGTGGTAAGGCTCCTTTCATGGATATAACCTTAGTTTCTGAAAACGATACACACACAACTCCAGAGACACGACTTTCACACACGACCATCATCATCATCATCCATTAGTTAATCAGCGGCGGTTGCAGATTCTAGTCGTGTCAAAATTGTGTCTCTAACGTTGTGAGTAGTGACTAATTTTGATGTATTCTTGCAGACATTAATACTTCCATGTGCGTGCTATCTTCGTATCTTAGGCAACAAAGCAAATCGCTTGCAGGTAAATTCACAACTTCTCATGGCTTATTATATATACACACTTCCAAAATCCTGTTTTCTAAATTAGGCCCTTCTATTACATTTTCTTAAGAAGTTATCCGGTCCCCCGTGACATCTAGCAACATAACATATCACTAAGAACATTCGTAGCTCGAGTCTTGAAATGGGAGTGCCTAAAACACATCACATTCTTGATGGACACCTTGCATTAAGTTGCCTTGTTTTGCTGCAGGTATCAATATGCATGCTGATCATTTTCGTGGGAGTTGTGTCCTCGATTATCGGCACTTATTCAGCAATCTCCAAGATTATCCAGAGTTTGATCTGAAAAATCCCTATACTCAGTATGTTAGAGATGAAAATTTGCTGCAAGTTTGGACAATGGGAATGGAGGACTTGCCAGGCAAAAGAGATTTTTGTGTGTGAATAATCCATGGTTATTAAGGAAAGAATGAGTTTTGTGTGTGAAAGAGATTTATTTTTTTTTTTTTTTTTTTTTTTTTTCATTCTATATATACCAACCAAAATGCTTCCTTATTATTTATAAAGTGTAATACTAAACCCCTATGAATAAGGATAATTTGGGGTATAAGCGGATTCGATTGAATAAAGTGTTAAATTGAGATATTTGATATTTATTAATTGCAATAAAGTGGATGTTGCTAGGGAGAAGAACTATGATACATCTTATTTCTGAGTTATAACAAATAGAGGCTGAGATGTATATATATTCACTCTCTACCATGATTATTTAAATCATGATAGAATCGTAGTATGAAAGATGAATGTATAAAGCGATATTCGATCTTAAAATTGTCGATTATAATTCGACAATCTTGGAGAAAGTCGAATGTTATGCTTATACATTAAAACTTTCATGAGTCGATTACATATAAAATGTGTGGAGCACTTGGTAGATGTAGGAAAACAGATATATCAGTTTTAGTGCGAATAAAGATCCCTATCTTATTTTATGGAAAAAGAGGAAAATACGCTCTTACACTATGGTCTTAATAACTTCTTTTTCGTTACTTGTTCTCCAAATGTCCAACAAATGCCTATTTATTTTGATCAAATGTTACTATTTATCTTCTGGATTCTTTTAGGAATATTCCTTGTGATTCTTTACACAAGAAGTATTCTAAAAATATTTTTATACCGTACAAATTTAACACTTCCACTCATCATCAACTCTCATAAAATGAGGGTTCTAAAGCAACTTAGCGTGGAGTTCGGTTGAATGACGCCTACTTGAATTTTTATATATATAAATTGATATCGATCTGACTTTTAGCCAAAAGAAGGCACCAGTTGGAGGATTAATTCGAGACAACAATGATAGAATTCTTAATTCCTTTTTGAAAAACTTGGAGGGAAGGTTTGATGTGGTGGTTGGTGAAGTTTTAATGATGTATCAAGCCATTATATATGCTCTTTAAGAGGAATACTTAGAGTAATATTTTAATGAGATTCTCTCTCTCTTATCAGCGTCTTACCATAAATCTTGAAGACCTTTCACGTGTGAAATGATCATTGAAAAGCTGCGCATGAGAATGCTCACTGCTTTTATTCATTTTTTCTTTCGTAAGTCCATCTTCTAGCTAGAAAATATCTTACTCTAATTGAAATTGTGGAATGAGAAATTTATCCATTCCAAATGTTTCTCTTCTTTACTTAGTTGATTGCGAAGAATAAAAATGTCTTATATCTTTTTAAAAAAAAAAAAAAGAAGAATATATTAATAGATTAACAGATTTACGGATAAAGGAATGGTAATTTATTTTTACTACCTTGAAACTTTACGGTGCCGCGGTAGAATCGATATGAGTAATTATACGATCGCTGATGGTTGTCTTGTGACGAATAAACACATGCAGGTAATGTCATCGTTGATCATAATATATCTAAATTGATCGAGATATAAATCACAATGATCAAGTATGCGGATCACCGGCGTTGTGCGCATGACCGTCGTCGTATACGTATAATTACTCAATTGATATTGTGAAAGTTGGTTCGTGAGCCAAATTCAACTTTCCATAGTTGTATCATGAAAATCGATCACGAAAAGTAGTTTTCTTTTTGATTTAAGCCAGATTTTATGAAAATCGATTACGTAATGACAAATAACCTCAGAAAAATAACCTCTATAAAAATAAAATATTAACTGATCTTACCCCACTCATCTCGCTTTTCATAATTTATCCCGCCCTTATTCTTGCATCTGTTTTCTGTATTATCTATTTCATTTCTTTTATCCTGTTATTATTTTCCTGTCGGCAAAATACTTGAAGCCACAATTAATTCTAGCAAATTTTCATTGTTAATTTAGCCGACATATTATCCTGTTTTACCAAACTATTGGAATCCACAAAATTTGTAGCAATTTTAGGGTTTTGTAGTTATTCAAGGTTTGCACGCCTTCTATTGTTGATAATTCATTACGCTCAATTCTAATCTGTCTTAAACTTCGTGCTCACGAGACATATTCATGGCCTGTTATTGGAGTAGCTGATTACAGGTAACTTCTTTCGATTTCATTTATTTAACTCTGAAATACAGGCTGGTTTGAAATGATTGGGGATATTAAAGTTCACATGGAAATATCATCAATTGTTTTGATATTTGTGATTATTTTGTAGTGTTCAGCATTTATTGTACCCTTTGTTTGAGCTTGTCGTTAGTTCCTCTTTCTATTTTGTTAATATGATTCGTTGCTAAGTGCTAACTATATGTCTGAAACAAATTAATTTTCTAAAATTGCATCAGAGTTATGTAATGGAGAATTCTATGGATTTTATATAGTATAATTTTGCATAACTTGCTTTAATAGAATTTTGATCTTCAATGGAATTTGTTAGAAAATATACAATCTTTGGTGGTCTTCCTGCTCTTACTTCCAGCCGTTCAGGCCATTGCAAATGCGGTATGCATGTGCTAATTGAGGCCGTGTGCTAATTGAGGCCGTGTGATTTGTTATTTTTAGGTCATCAATTTAATTCTCATGATGTATTGCATCAGAATTATTTCATGCTATTACAAGATCCATGGTTGTTAGCTTGTTCTAATCTTTTCTGTTTGCAGGCCATTATTATGTGTCATTTACTGCGACTCTCTTCTATCGAGGCATTATGGAACCTTTACGAGTGGTTTTTTTCCGTATAGTCAGTGGGGAATGAGACTTATTGCCGTTTTAAAGTTACTGAGAGAAGATGAATCTATCTGCTTTACTGACTTCTGCTGGGATAAACACAGGAGTTTGCGTGATTATCTTCTTATTGTATTCTATTTTAAGGAAACAAACACGCTTTAGAAATGTATACTTTGGGCAGAAACTTTCTCAAGTGAAGTTGAAGCGCCAAGATCGTTTCCGCTTTGAAAGGTTTGTTCCGTCTGCTGGATGGATATTTAAAGCATGGGAAGCATCTCACGATGGCGTCTATGCTTCTGGGGGTTTAGATGGCCTCGTCTTCCTTCGGCGTTATAATTTTCAGGTAATCTGTGATGTGTAAAAGTCAGAGCTAATTGGCGGTTTTTGCAAGTCCATGATTTGTATTCCTGCAGCTGGTTCTAGTGGTTTTGCATAAACCATGAATCTTTTATGACATAAATAGATTCAGGAAGAGTTGGCCATTTCACAGAGAAAAAACCTACCCTGGATTTTGTTGAGTTCTTTGGACTATATACTGATTGAAATCTCTCACAGAAATCGCAGTGATATCTAGATAAGCCATAATGAGTCAAACCACAACAAAGTCATTCTTACAGATAGTTTAAAAGGAACCAGAACTTCTGGAGGTTTTCTTGCTGTATAAATGAAGGGGAGACCTATGTGTGACCAAAAGTTGCACGTTCGAACTGTGGAAACAACCTCTCATACTAACATCACGTCATAATGCATGCAATAGTCCTAAATGACCCGAATCTTTTCTGGTACCCCTGAAAATGACTTTGGGGCCCGCATTCTGTGAATGAATGCGGGAAGTCAACATGCCTTGAAGTTCTTACTGAATGAGAAACAGTTTTTGTTTTTGTTTTTGTCCTTGCGGATCATTACCTAATTATTTTAGGAGAGGAAAATATCCATATAGATAGCTTTATTGCAGAGTGTTTTGTATTCGTTTTGGAGTGCATTATGGGGATATATCACATGATAAGCCACGACTCCAGGGTAATGTGTCTCTTGATTTCTTTTGTATGAACAGGGAATGTGTTACATCCTATTAGGCTGAAACCAGTCATTAACACGCTTTAGGTGACTCTTTGTTTCTAATGTTATATGCATTCAGATAGTACTGTTTTTCTTTTTGGAAATTTTGGTTTGCAATCTACCCACAACCTAAATTATTGCTTCTGATGATGGTTTTGCAGTATCAGGATATTCTCAATTGCGGCTATTATATGCATGTTTCTTGTGCTTCCAGCTAATTATTACAGGAATAGCAGGCTGCATACACAGATTCAGGAGTCTCTCCAAGTCTTCTCCATCGAAAATGTTGAGACAGGCTCAAGATGGTAGATTATATATGTTTTACTTTAGAGATATTTCTTTGTTTGGCACATGTTAAGCGTGTTCTGTCTTTGCCTTAACACATCTGATGCAGAGTCTGAAGGACTTTTAGTATTTTTAAAAATAAAGTGGATTCACTGCTCACTTATTGTTTTCTAGATGCATGTTCTCTCTGAAGATGTCTCTTTTTTGTTTTCTGTCATGGAAGTTGTTATTCATGCCAATTTTCTTTGTTCTGTTAATTTCTCTTTAGGGCTACTGAGCTCTTTGTTACAGGAAAGCTTTATTTGCACTGTTGAAGATGCAAATACATGTTGTGTCTTGCAAGACCTACTTTTAGTAAAAATCTTAATCACCTATGTTTACTTATTGTTCTACTCGCAATTGGAGCAGGTGAAAAAGCTAAACATGAAACCAGATGGAATACTGCCCGTTCTATACTTAATCACCATTTTATTTCTGTTAATTCAAATATTATTTGATCATTGTCAGAAAAGACTTTCATTTTTACAGAGTTCAGTGGTCCTCTTGTATTACTGTTGTTCAGATGTACTCTCTCTGTCCGAAGTCATTCTAGAGTTTTCACATAATTTAAGAAAGTGGTTAAATTTCATAAATTTATGACTATAATGCCTAATACACTCTTTGACTATCATAAATGCGATAGGTGTAAGGTAAGTAAAAGTGGTTGAATGGATATAAATTTGGGGTAAGATGAGAGAAATGTTAATAAATGGTCTCTTGGTATTGTGAAATGACTTATATTTAGGGACGGAAGGAGTATGTGTTTTCTCCTCTCAGCTAGTATATAATATAAGTGATGTATTGGGTTTAAAGCTTATTTAAAAACAACTGAACACGATTGATTTTTAGATTCAGTTTCATTCTTTGATCTTGGTGTGACACTTAACTTGTCTTTTCATTTAAATTTTTTTTTTTTTTTTTTTGAAGAAACATTTGAAAGTTTAAGGTGTTAGCAAAAAGTGTAATTTATCTATGTATACATCCTGACACGATCCCTCATGCGTGGAACACAGAGCAATAGAGTAAACTAGCAGGTTTAATGAATGAGATAGTAGTGAGGTTTTGTGTCATGACCTCCTACTTCGCTACCTAGATAAACTATCATCTTACCTAAAAGGTAGGTATATAAAAGGCCTGGGCTGACATAAATATAATGCTAGCAGATTTGAACTCATGGGTTAATACTATGATACCATCTTGGGTTACCTCCTTATTTAATAACTTCAACTATTAGGGTGAAGTGCACTTATATCATTTATACTCTATCACACATGGCTTACCGCATGAACAGAACAATATTCTTAAGCAGCAGCAATAGGCGGTAATAGCAGTACATTTTTTCTTTCAAAAAACAGTGTAGTAAATATTTGATCCTAAATTTAACTGCTCATAAACCAAGTTAATTTATCATTTTATTTTAGCAAAAGCTTAGATTTTAAAAAAGAAGTGTAATGTATACATGCTGAAATTTACTTTGCTACTTTGAGACATCCCCTCTTCTGACTTCTATATTCATGCTTTTGTTCAGGTTATGGACTCATTGTATTGCGCTTTACACCATTTCTCTCTTCTCGTGTATTCTTCTTTACCATGTAAGACAGCAAATTGGTGGGTTGTGCTTTTGTTCTTTGCATGAAGGCTTCATAACAATGTTTGATGTTTGGCGTGTATCTATGATGGTCACTTTGCACAGGAATACAAGAATTTTCACGAAAATGAGGTTATCATACATCAATTCATCACTTTCCTGTCCAAGCCACTTCACAGTTCTTGTTAGTGCCGTTCCTAGTTCTCCTGATGAATCTTATAGTGAAACCAGTGGGAAAATTCTTTACTAAATACTACTCATCAAGCTATTTATCACACCAGATGGTTTATCAATCAGGTGCAATTCAAAAGCTGATGGTGAGAATATGAATCTTGTAACGACTGAGTCTGGCTGGTCATCCTTTAGTTTAAGAATGTTATGCCTTAAATAAATGTTACTCCCTCCGCCCAAAACATATTATTTTTTTGGTTTTTGGTTTTGTCCCATAATATAAGGCCTTCTAGAATACCAATAGAATATTTACTACATTTTCTTTCTCTTACTCCTAATTTTATCCATTCAACAACTTTTTATTACTTTATAACTATTGCATTAATGATAGTCAAGCGGTATTTTAGACTTTTCTCCTTGAAATTTATGACATTCTACAACTTTCTTAAATTGTGTGGAAACTATACAAAACCTTACATTTTGAGACGGAGGAGTATGTTTAAATAGGAGCAAGGCGTTTGGTTAAGCTTCCATAAGTATTTGCAAAATAATAACCAAAAAAAAGAGAACTATCTTTAAATCGAGAAATTCTGCATGCTATTTATATGTTTTTCTTTCCCATTTTTTCAAATTCTATCATGCTGTCTGTAATATTTGTGCTTATTCACAAGTTTATTTGGGCACTTTTAGAAACACGTACAGGGATTGCTGTTAAAATGTTCTGATTGCCGCCTAATTACATTGCTATTGGTTGTTATGTTTGAATAGATTGGTCAATTTTGTCCAAAACTCCACAATACTTGTGTTAGAAAAATACAAATAAATGGATAATTCAATTTATAAACAAAATTAAATATTGACGGATAATTAGATGAAAGAAACTGTCTAGCTGCTTATTATCCCTTTAGTCTATCAAACCCTATATGCACAATGATTATTTACATAAATTTACCAGTTTTTTCTCAGTAGAAGTAATAAAAAAATGAGATCAAATGACAACTTGATTTGTAAATCATGTTACCAACCTAACAAGGAAATTTTAGTTTCTCATGAAATGCGGTGTATATTGAAGGACAAACTGTGTATTTTCTCACAGTGTTTTAGTCTTAACAGGATTTTCGATCATTGGAAAAACTCTTCATTTTCACAAGAAATATTCTTAGCATAACAAGGAGAGTTTAGCCTGAAAATGCTGAATGTGAATGCTTTTGGGATTTGGATGTTTTGGTCAAGGATAGTGGTGGCTTGATTTTGATTGGTAGAATGGCAATTCTGAAGTTTGTTCATTCAGTACTGGAAATATAGAAAGAGAGCCTAATAATTTCTAAGTCATGATTAGCCTGTTATGATTTAAGCTGCCTGAAAGAATGCCTTTGGCCGATAATTTACAAAGGAAATAAAAGTTGGTTCGAAGGAGGTAGTTATATGGAATTTTAATAGCTAAAAAAAGTCGACTCTTGGACTTATTTGAGAATTGATTATCAAATCTATCCTATTGAATCAAAGATAAACAGTTGGTAGGAAAATGTCAACGGCTGTTAGCTTATTTGTCAAAAAAAATAGAGTACATTATAAAGAATTAATTGGTCAATTACGTATGCGAGAGACAAAAATTTGTTAATTGAAAAAATTTACTGAGTAGGCTTAAGTTGGGCAAAACCATACCCACCCTTTTGTATATTGTGAAAGGTTCGTGATAAATTAGCTTGTCACTTGAAAGCATTAGCTATTATGGAAGAAGTGCAATTTGTCATGTATACACTGCATCATATCCGGGCATACTACACGTGCACAGCTGACCTTTTAGCTGTAAGAGTAGGCAGCTTAGCGGTAAAGGTGTTGCCCTTGTGACCAAATATCACGAGTTTGAGATGTGGAAATAACTTTTACAGAATTATGAAATAAAACTGCATCTAGTAAGCCTAAGTGACCTCTCCCCATATCTTGTCTAAGCTGTATGTTTCAATGCATGAAGTTTCGGTTAGTACGTAGCATCTCCTGCTCTTATATCATGACAAATTACCGTATCGCCTGAAAGCTTAGGTTAGGTAATGTGCAATTCAGGATTTATAATTCTGTACGCTGTAACAGTTCATTTCCATGGGCTTGTTTTGTTTCTTTATTAGTTCTGATGCTTGTCTCTGTAGCGTGCAGAATGGCGCGGGAAAGGTGTATGATTTATTCAAGTCAACAACTCGAGATCGAAATAGTGGGAAAAGTTTGATGGCGGTTGTCTTTGTAGAGGAAGCACATCATCTTTCAAGGTGCTTTCCTCTGCTTCTGGAATTGAGCAGGGGAGAAATGTTTTGGATGACTCTTATTTGAGGAAAAAGGTTAGCTACTACCAAACACACACACACACACACACATATATATATATATGTATGTATGTATGTATGTATGTGTGTCTGTATGTTTACAGATAGATAGATAGATGCATCATAATGTACTCTGAAATCTGGTGCCTCTTGTTAGATTTTGTGGTTAATGAATTTCGTAAATCTGTCGAATTCATCCTTCTCCTGATGTAAAGCTAATGATTTGGAAATCAGAAGAGAGTCGACACTCTCAATAGTTCGACTACAAACTGGAAAATGATCAAAGCTGCCTAGCAGAGAGGGGTTTTGGGTTTAAATACCCCTAATGTTTAACACAACAAAAGACAAAAATACCCTCTACTACATAAATAATATAAATTGACAAAAATAACCCTCAGATTAAAGTATTCTTTCATCCTCACTACATCATCTCCTCATCGAGGCCTTTTGGATTAAACGCTTAGAAAACATTGCTTATTAAACTTGCAGCCTGACACTTATTTTCATATGACATCTCAAAGGCTAGGTGACTGCACTTATAGTGATTAAAGCTTGTTTTTCTTGTTGTTTTGTTATTTTGTAATATCTCACAAGCACATCAGTTTCATCTCTTACAAAAATGTGATCCACTGATATTTCGTATTTCTGTAATTGTAGTTTTTCCAATTAGTTTCATGTTTCCTTGTCTAGAATCGAGTGTAGGATTTCAAACTAAGCGGTTTCTATTTTCCTAAAATAGAAGCGATTTTATTTTCACATTGAAGAATAGCTGATTTGATTCTCATTTAATAGCTAATTTTAGGAAATTTGATTCTTTTGTAACTGACCTAGAATAGAGCAATTAGATCACTGAAACAGGGAATTATTTACTAGCTTTTGGTGTATATATTATTGTACTAATTTCTTACAGTAAGTAATAAGAAAACATTTCTTTTAGACTTGTCCAACTTCATCAATGGTGTCCAAGTGTAGTTGAGGTGAAGTGAATATGTAAAAGGAGATTTAATTTCTGCGGATTAGGTACCCATGGGTTAAGGAAAGAGGAGTCAGCTACAATATCGTGAACCAAGTCTGTTGCATACAGTGATTTCTGAGATATAACCTAAGGGTGGCTTAGAATATATACTTGTATATATTTTGAAGCATCTCATGGTGCATTAGACTGGCTTTGGGTGTGTAGACTTATGTAATCTGAGCAGGCTGGTTTTTACTATGCTGTAGAGGTTAGAGTGCTTAGTGTGCACACAGCTGAGAATGCTTTTGTCTTCAGGATTGGCAAAGTTACTTCTGCCTTCTTGGAACTTTATGGCAATCTCCTTACCTGGACTGTTGTAATCCTTTATCGTTCCTCTTTCCTACAGTCTGCCTCTTGCTGGCGGCTGCCTGTTTGCCAATCATGGTTATTGTACACCTGGAAATAAATGCAGCATTTTCCTCATTTTGGTTTCTCTTATGTCTGTGTACTTGTTTTCTTGCCAGACAAATGCAATAATCTCATGTGTTTTTATTTCAGGAATGTGCTGCTGCATTAGTGTTTTTCAGAACCCGTTATGCTGCCTTTGTTTGCTCTCAGACTCTACAATCACCAAATCCTGCAACATGGGTGACAGACAAGGCCCCAGATCCAGCTGATGTCTACTGGTCCAATCTCACTGTCCCATACAGACTTTTCTGGATCCGCAGAATAGGCATTCTCGTGGTATCCCTCCTCACAATTGCCTTCTTCTCGTTGCCTGTTACACTGACTCAGAGCCTTGCGAATCTGGATAAGTTACAGAATACATTTCCATTTCTGAAAGGTATCTTAAAGAGGCGATGGATGGGTGGATAAATTTCTCAGTAAATTCTTTCTTGAAATGCCAAAACTGATTTGTAGTAACCTTTTTAATTATATTGTATAATTTCAATTTATCACAGGAATCTTATGAGCCAGCTGGTTTGCGGTTATCTGCCTAGTGTAATATTGATGTTATTTCTGTATATTGCTCCACCAGTTATGTACTTTTCTCACTATGGAGGTGCAATATCTCAAAGTTCAGGAAGCACAGTGCTAGTGTGAAGCTTCTCTATTTCATGATATGGAGCGTCTTCTTTGCCAATGTCCTTTACTGGTACAATTATCAAGAATTTTGTGTCGAAGTAACTGAGAGATTGTCTAACCGAAGAATATACCAAATCAACTGGCTTCTGCAATTCCCAACAACTGTAAAGTTCTCCTCTCCTCTTTGTCTTGTCCTTCCTATTTCAGTTATTGATAATAATAAGCCCCTATTTGCATGTACCCAATCACTCTGCATCTATTGGTATTAAATGAAAGCTAAATTCTTTAATTTTTGATGCAAATGTGCAGATGTTAGATCTTTTGACAGGCGGTTATCTGATTGTTGCAGGCTACCTTTTTCATGTCATATGTTCTTACATCAGGCTGGGCGAGCTTGTCCTGTGAACTTCTGCAACCAATAGAGCCTTCTGTACAACCTTTTCTATAGATACATTCTCAGAAACAAGGATGAATCATCATACGGGACATGTTCTTTTCCATATCATACAGAAATTCCAAGACTTGCCATTTTGGGCTTATAGGCTTCACCTGTTCCATAATGGCACCTCTGATATTGCCACTCTTGCTGGTTTATTTCTGTTATGGCTTACCTAGGTGTACCGTAATCAGGTTAGCTATGATTTTTTGTTTACACTGAAAGTTTAAGTTTGTGATTTTTAAAGAAATACTTTAAGCTGGAACTTTACGGTACATATTTTATTTTTATGTTTGGTCAATATACAGCTGACATGCAACTTTGATGTTGCTTGAATGCTAGACTATGCCATTACATATCTGTATGTGCAAATCTGATTTATTTTGATGGACTCTCAATAAGTAAGTAATATTTTGGAAGAGAGGATTCAGCTACAATATCGTTGAACCAATTCATGCACAAACCTAAGAAAAGACATCTAGACACAACATTCAGACTTCTCAGATATCTGAAGGACTGTCCTGGAACTGGACTATTCTTCAAGACAGGGGGAATTTGATCACAGAGGCTTTCAGTAGATTCTTACTGGGCTGGATCATTATCTGACAGAAGATCAAACATCAGGGTGGTGTGTATTCCTATGTGGAAATCTTGTATCTTGGAAAAGCAAGAAACAAACTGTGGTAGCAGAAGAAATGCAGAAGCTGAGTATAGAGTTGTTGTTCATATTATGTGAAGTACTATGGCTGGAAGAGGGTCCTACAAGAATTGAGAATACAAAAATAAAGAACCTACAAAGGATTTACTGTGACAACATGGCATCCATTGAGTATCTCTAAGAATCATACTCGACATGACAGAACAAAGCATATTGGGATTGATAGGAACTTTACCATTAGAGAGAAGCTTGAGGAAGAGATTTCTTTCTAACTCACAAGCAAGGGGCAGACATGTTCACCAAAGGCCTTAGCAAGCCTCTGTTTGGGGAATATTTTTTACGGATTCCTACATTTTCTTTTGTTACTCTTAGGTCTTCTCTTAGTATAAGTGTGCATTATGAGGTCTTTAATGTCTCATTCCCTGATAACTTTGGGAAAATCACCTTCTTGTGATCTTAAAATTGTGACATCCATAGTCTTGTAAACTTTTGGTGATAGGGGGAGTAACACTTGTAGCCTTTCTGATTAGGGGAATATCCTAAGAATAACACATTTTAGGGCCTTAGGCCAAGTTTACATCCATTATGGAAGATAAGATGTGAACAATTTTACTCCAAAATATTACGTACATAAAATGGCCTTAATATACTTACTGGTTTAAAGAGATCTAATGTTTGAGTTCCACAGTAATCATCGCCATTTCATCCGTTAGTCTACATTCTGCATCTGTCTGTTTTGC